>CM030832.1:47735911-47930911 GCA_018105865.1 Metaphire vulgaris | reverse complement strand
CAAATATATATATATATATATATATATATATATATATATATATATTAGGTGGTCTCAGATGTACACAAAATTTTAAAAGTAAATTTTATTGAAGTGCTTTTTGTTTAAACTGTTCATTTTCTAATAAAAATCATTGCTACCAAGTTTGGCATTCATAAGCCCTTATTAACCACTGTCACACTTACATTGAAAATTACAAACAGGGTCATTCCATGACAACGCAGCCAGTATTTAGACAATTGTTCACCATACCATCTCAGATCTGCAAGACATTTGCAGGGCTTGAAGTACAGCTCAAGTTGAGTAAATCTTGAAATGTTCAGCTAGTTTTGTCAAAAACTCTCAGAGATATGATATTTTGAAGATACGAGGCTAATCTAGTCAATGCCGTTTATGTTTTAATTTTTGAAGTTTAATATCTTGAGAAAAACAGCAGATATCAGGCTGAAATTTGCAGTGTGCATACACTTTTCCCAGCTGAGTTGACTGGTGTATTAATCTTTATCATAGGTGCTACACAGCATGCTCTAAAAATGTCAAAACATCCCATAGCAGCCAGTTTTCTGACCCTTTATTACCATGAATCAGCAAAACGTTAGACTATGTTTGTTGTGTCTTTATGTTATTACATATATGCTCAACTAAGCAAAGGTCGGCTGTAATCAAAGCATGGTTGTGTGCATTTTACTGAAGCACAAGGATACCAAAAGTACCAGATCGACCCCGTTGCGGTCGGCCCAGGAAGTCAGCCACCAGAGGCAATAGAGTCCTGATCAGAACATCTCCTGATAACCGGAAGCTAACGTTTCCTGAACTTCTTCTGAGAGAAAACTATATAATTCATTAGTAAGGCCTTGTCTAGAATACTGTGTTGTGTCAGTCATGAGAAAAAGTTTTCTTCAGTGATGAAAGCACATTTTGCAGTCTATGCAACCATGGCAAGATTTTTATAAGAAGGTTTCCACATGAAGAATAGAAGCCGGAGTGCCTAAACATGTCAAAACGAAAGTTATGGTGTGGGATGCATGGCAGCCAGTGGGGTTGGGAGACTTCATATTGTTGACTGGATGGTGAATGAGATAAATACGCTTAGAGATATTCTAGAGAAATGTATGCTGCGGTTGTTTCCTAGCAAGTATTTGTTTCAGGACTGCAATGCACCTGTCTCAGAGCGAAAACTGTTGCTTGTGGAGGAAGACGAATCATAGAGTTCAGTCCATTGATTTGCCGGCTCAGTCACCTGATCTTGACACTATTGAGAACTTTTAAGTAGTGTACGAGTACAGTAGTAGTGTCAGGAGATTACATAATCAGCCGCAGAAAAGGCGCGAGCTGATTGAGTCTCTAATTGCAGCCTGGAATCACATCATAACACATGAGCACCTTGTCAAATTGGTCCATTCCATGCCACACAGATGTCATTTAGTCAGAAAGAACAAGGGTTGGCCCATAAAGTACTAATGACAACAATAAATAAAACGGCCCTTTCAAGGCTACCTTATAAAATTCAAAAGCAATTATTGCGCTAAAGTATTAGAACGCGCACCATATCATGCGAACTCCCGCGAGTGACCATTTTAGTAAAGATTCGAGAAATCACACAGTGGCCATATTTCTCATAAAAGTCTGGGAAAAGTGCATAATCAAGTGACATCACATACAGAAATGGAGGCAGAATTAAAATTGATACAAAACAATATATAATAACCACCAATTCTACAAGAAAATCTGATAATAATATCAAAAATTTATTAAAATACTTCGATTTCGCAGCCGATTCAAGACTTTTCACACACCGTAAATATAGGGTCGTGTGACAGTACTAAATATGTTTAGATTCGATTGAATTTTTCCCAATTTGTTTTTATCCCAAATGGAACAGGAAAATGCAAAAGCACTTTGAAAAAGTATAACTTTGCTTTTGAGGACCACCCTAATATATATATATATATACATATATATATATATATATACTGGAGTAACAGTGGATTTTTCGAAGATGCTGCGAGCTAAAAAATGTTGATTTCTAATAGGGACGAAGGCAGGGATATTTTTACACCCCTTAACACCCCCTAATTTGAGGCCGACATCCCACCCCAAATCTGAGCCAGTGATGGCCGTTTTTGCTTGTCAGGCTTTTAAGGATGGACCACCAAAATATACATACACCCCTAAATTTATAATCCTATATATAAATAACCCTGGACTAGGGTGCACCTATAGGGTATTTGGCCCCCATGACAAGGGGTCAGAAATTAGATTAGCAGATCAACAGATCTTCTTTAATTAACAAATCGCGTGACATTTTATTGACGCATAATTAAAACTACAGATGCACTTTCTTGCTTTTACTGATGCGAACTGGTCAATGATCACGTGCTCAAAGTCAGTTTTCTCGGTTTCTTCTCTTTCTACGCTGAATAAAGAGCTAGATCACCTAGTTTTTGGCGCCCCCTTTCAAGTAGCACCCCAGGGGCACCTGTCCTCACCTGCCAATACCCTGGGTACGCCACTGCACTGGAGACTCGGTATCGGAAATTGATTGAGTGAGAAATTGATGATTTGATCTTCAGGAATGCGATCTCACTTAATTATCAACAAGTTTTATTCAAGTGATTCAGTGCAATTCACTTTGCACTCATTCGGTGACATGTACATATTTATTCGTTCATTGATTCGGTGACTGGTAATACATACATGATAAAGACATACACTTATTCATTCATTCCTTTCTCTAGCGCTGTAAATGCACAGAACACACACACATGTATGTATGTATGTATGTATGTATGTATGTATGTATGTATGTATGTATGTATGTATGTATGTATGTATGTATAACATATATATATATATATATATATATATATATATATATATATACATAATACATAAGCTTATAGCATATATAATATATAATATTATAATGTGTATAATAATTATATATAATATATACGCTCCCAATTTATACCCCCAATCAAATTCATGGCTACGCCCCTGCTCTCTCTCTCTCTCTCTCTCTCTCTCTCTCTATATATATATATATATATACATATATATATAATTGAATGACACATTGTATATGCTATTTATAGAAACGATAACGTAACGACATAATCTGATCACGTGACTGACCTGCTCGTCGAGGTCGTGGACGGGGTGATGACGAACGTGGGCGGAGCGAGGATGATTCAGTTCCCGGGGAATGGGACTCGACGCCCCCCGTCGCTTATTCGCGAGAACTTCCGACAGCCCCACTCCCCCAGTCAATGACGTCATGTACTCCTTGTCGTAACTGGTCCCCCCGAACCCTCCTCCACCCAACGGGCTACACCCCAAATTCTCTTCTCCGAACACGTATGGCCGCTCAGATGACGAGGATGGGTAGTGGTGGTTATGATGATGATGATGATGATGGGGTGGGGGACCGTGGTAGTGGTAGGGGTGGTGACGGGGCACGAAGTCTGGGCGGGGTTGATGGTGGGGTGCGCCGATGTACGGAGGGGGGAAATACGGAGGGGGGAAATCGGTGCTCGGGGGGTAGCGAAGTGGGTGCGACGCCCCCGAATCGACGCCGTACGAGTGACCCGGGACCTGCATGGCCCCCGGAGCCTGCGTGGCCCCCGGGGCCTCGATCACGTGGTCCTGTCGGTGGTCGTTGGCCCCCGATATGTCCGTAGATTGACGAACCTAAAATAGATATTCAGCTGGCGCTTTGTTACTGCTGTGAAGAAGGAGGATTTATTCATCAGTATTATGTCAAATGGACAAAATTATTGTCAAAATATCAACTGTATTTCTGAAATTTAATATCTCCTCTCTCTCTCTCTCTCTCTCTCTCTCTCTCTCTCTCCATACAGATACAGATATAGCTAGGCCCATAGATATATATCATGCAATTTGTATAGCAAATTGTATATGTTCGTCATTATGTCAAATGAATAAGATAATAATAAATTAATAATTATTGTACGTCTGTCTGTCTGTCTGTCTGTCTGTCTGTCTCTGTCTCTGTCTCTGTCTCTGTCTCTGTCTCTGTCTCTCTCTCTCTCTCTCTCTCTCTCTCTCTCTCTCTCTCCCCATAGCAATTGTTGCGCGTAACTCACGATTAAGATGTTTTCTGGTTCGACGATGAGGTCATAGACCGAAGGCATGATTAACCCTTTGAGCTCTTGAACGTTCCCTCTTCTTTACGCCAAACGCAGACCGTAGTTCGTATACTTCATCCGATCCAGACAAAAACTATTCCAGTGACGTTTGTTTGAGAATCCAGGGCCCCTGAATTGAGTCCGGTCAATAACAGCGGGGCCCATAAGCCCCCTGAAGAGTCCAAGACAAAAATCATAATCCTCCCCCCCCAATCGCCCTGAGCCCACTGGCTTTAGCTCGCCCAAGTCGTTCATCCAATGTTGACGATTGATCTAGTCGAACGCCAGAGGGCGAAGTTTGATTGACGTACCGCTTCGCCAATGATAGCGAGGCTGTCGGCTGCATGCCGTTCCCGTAGCCTCGTTTCTGAGATCTCCCCTATGGCCTGAGGATAAAAGCTCCCGAGTCCTTATCTGTCTCTTTGGGGATGCATTTCGATGCATTGCCTCAGCCCCGTAGCACTGCCTTAGTTGATTATTATCGGACCCGAATCATTGTAATATATCGGAGGCTGTCAATCGCATATTGACCAATCGCTTCTGAGCTGGCGATTGGTTGATTTCATCGCTCAGCCTCCTATTCAGCTTGCGGTTCGGGCCCGATGGTTAGCAATGGCAGATGGAATCTTGCATCGGTGATATCATCAAAGCCTTTTGCAATCGCCGATTTATGCTATCTATATTAAAATCAGGTAGCCGGGACTTTGAAAAAACCCAGAAAACCCTTAAATCTCTCATAATTAATTGGACCTACCGTACAAATGCAAAAGATAAATACAGACTGCTTCTGGGACAAATTTCTACTTGAAATAATACTTGAGCAGGCTTTTTTGTTGATGTGTAGGTGTGTTGGTGTGCAGTCACGTGGTAACCTTTGTTTAAACTCGGGCGCTAGAAAAAGATGTGACGTCACATTTCTACGAATTATTGATTATCTAATGATTAATTTATGATAGAATCTGGGTCTGATTGGGACATCGAACTACATTCGCCAGATGTCGCTAGTAGACTATTCGCTGTTAAATTATATTCGCTAGGTGTCGCTACCCGTAACGCCATGCTTTTTCTTTGTTTCTTTTGCTGTGCAAAATGTTTCATATTCAAAACAAGTGAATATAACCTCGAAATTTATGACTACAAATTATTAAAAATATTATTTTAAAAACGATAAAAATTCAATCGAGTAAATCTTTGAAATTCATTTGAAATTTATTTTGCCATTTCGGCATTTAAAATATAATTTTAACAATAAAACATTCTGCTTTTATATTCTAATTAAATAAACTTTTACCCTTAAAAAATGCCACAAAAATAAGCGAATTGTAGACACGCGACGAAAACAACAACGAGCGCGAAAACGAAGGCATTGGACTGGACTATTTCCGGTGTGACGTCGACTTCTTCCGGTTTAACACCAACTTCCGGTTCGGTTAAGGAAACTACTTCCGCATCCGGTTTTCTGTGCGAAGCGTTTTCGGTACGTCGGTAATCATTGTCAGCATACCGGAAGCTGGTATTGCGATTGTCCGACGTCACTTCCGGTTCCGAGTGATCACGTGACGACGGGAAGCGTCGCGGGACGCCGACGACGACCGCGAAGGCAGCGAGGGGCACGATCTGGTTGTGACGAACTCTATGCTGGACCGACTCGTCGCAATCCACGGCGTTCAATTTGTGAATAACTCTATGCGGTTGAGAGGAAAATAGCCAGCAGTGTATGATCTCTATGTTGTTGTCGCCTCGGCTGCCCGGTTTCGCACTTCCGGTAACGACGAGAAGCCCGGTAGGTGGCAGCAGCAGCGACGATTCAAGACACACGTATTTCGATGACTCGGTTCTGTTGCTATGACGACCTGATGACGTCAGAGTGACGTAAAACTGCGTCGTTGTAGTCGTCGCCGTCTCGAAACGCGCGAAAAATTCGCTCCCGTTTCTCAGCGTCACGTGATAGGCTGTTCTCGCTTCCGTCGGCAGGCGGCAGGGCACCGGAACCAGTCGGTCTCGGGCGTAAAACAACCGGAAGTTGTTCGTCCGGAACCGATCGTCGGCGTCGGCGTCGCTGTACCGGAAGTCGAATTCGCCGCAGTCAATCGGTTCCGACAGCGATGACGTCAGGGGCCAGACCTTCGAGCGGCTGAGCTTAAAGAACATAACGGAAGTGGATTTGCGCAGGAAGCGAGCGCACGTGTAGCGCGGTCGGCAGCCATTTTGAAATTCCGACACGAACAAGACATCGGACACGAATCTATTCGCCTTCTTCTCGCCGCGACGATAATAATCATCATCCAACTCCCATCGGATACAGTAAAATTTATCGCTGACGTCACCGGAACTCACGATCATCGAATCATTCCCGATCGCAATCGACATCCGGTCGGCCGTTTCCGGCGACGCGTCGTCCCATCGATGACGTATTTCCGGCGGAAGTGAGCAGATCGTCGGCCGGGTGGCGTTGCAGACGTTGCACGTCCTCGGACACCGCAGCGCCATCTGGTGAGACGCCACGCACGGATCCCGCCAGACGGAACACGCGTCGTCGTCGTCGACGCACAGTGACGTCACCGGAACCGGAACGTCGCGCACGACGTCCAACCGGAAGTAGTCGCCGGATCCGGCGGACATCCGGTCCGTCGTGTCGGCGTCCAGGTCCAGGAGGAGGTGGGCCGTTGTGACGTCTTCCGTCGCCGTTGGAGTCCGTAGCAGCCACCGGTAGGGTAGCCGGTCGTGGCGCAGGAGGGTGAAGGCGTAGGCGCCGTGGGTCCAGCTGGCCGTGCAGAGCACCCGCTGGTCGGTGTACATGTACAGACCGCCGGGGACGCAGCTCGGATACCGGAAGTGGAAGAAGATGCCCCCGGATCCGCGGAAGCAGTCGCTTTCGATCCGGATCTCGCCCCGATGGTGTCCGTCGCAGGAACGCTGCCTCGTCGCCGGGTCGAAGATGCGGACGCTAAATCCGCCGCTCATGGGACACGCGTGGCGACCGCCGATTCCACTTCCGCCGCCGCCGTCCGGACCGATCCACAGCCACGGATCGAGATCCGGAACGTTGCCGTCGCAGGCGGAGAGGTTCGGGGAGGCGCTGGGAGCCGTCGAGCCCAGCTGGAGGACCGACGGGGACCGACGAACCAGCTGGAGGCACAGGTAACTGACGGTAGGCTTTCCCCGCTCTTCCTGCCCCACCAGGTACCTGTCGGGCCCGAAATCTCTCAGGCAGACAAACGACTTTACCACTTTACCATCTCCGGCGGTCTTGATCCGGAGCAGATTTCTTTCCGACACCAGGAGAAGTTCGAAATTCGTGTTCTGTCCTCTTACGCGTCCGCGCCAACCATTTCCGTGTTCACTTCCGCTTCCGCCGTAGTTCCAGTCGTCTGCCGTTGGACTTCCGGTGGCGCCAAACCGGGAAGCGACGGTCCTTCCGGTAAGAAGGTAAACCGGAAACTCGCAACACCGGCAGCAAAGAATCCGGCAGAAGAACGACAGAATCGTCGCTTGAACGATCCCGACCGGTTTTCGTTTCCATGGGAACGCAAGATTCGGTGACGTCACTGAATCGTGAGTCATCGTCAGCTCACAGTAAATGACGTCAGAAAATTACGTCGACTGCTTCCGGCTTTGCGCGCCGTAATAATTCTCACGGCCACCTAGCGAATGATTTGGAACGAATCCATCGAGTATACGCAATCTTTATTGCCTTCCTCGTACGCGGAAACGATGAAAAACTCCTAAAATTTCAGACATTTCCAATTTAACGATACAATTATCTACTGAATGGGACACTATGATTTAGTGCAGTTGCTTCAGTCACTAGGTGGCGCTGTTAAATTGAAAAATCTACTAATAAATGTTTTAATATTGATACGTGGGCCACAGTAAAAATCACAATCTAATTTGCTTTCATTTCCCAAGTAATATTATTATGCAACTCTCATAAATAAGTTGTAATTTCCCGTTGATTGAAATTATTTTTAATGTAGAATTCAAGGGGTTAACCCTGGCGCCAACCTTTAAATCACATGGAGGTTAAGAAAGTAAGTAAGAAAAATTAACTTGGAAACGGTTTCTTTTATAAGTTGACCTTGTTTTATTGAGATTTACTGCATTGTTATGCAGAGGCGTAGCCAGAAATTTGATTGGGGGGGGGGTATAATGTGATTTGAGAGGTATAATTTTTTTAAACGTTCAAAATCTAAAAAACACATTAAAAACTTTAAGGTAGCCTAATATATTTTGGTGGAGGGGGGGTATACATACCAATATACCCCCGTTTGCTCCGATATAGGCCTACCCCCGTTTGTTATGTATAACTTCTGACCAACATTGAAACGTGTTTATATATTTGAGCATCACTGATTAGAAAATTTGTTCCTTTTTAAAACGTTCGACTGACTTTAGCAGCGCGTAAACTGCAAATACAAACTTGATAAAATTCCGTTATTGAAAATCGATGTCTGATAATATCGCAACCAACGAAGACACGCATATAAGCGGTAAATTGTCGAATTCGTCCGAAAATAGGAATGATTGCGCCACAAAAAACCGTTCGTGGTACAGTTTCCGCCGTCCTATTTACGACCATATCCGCGTTCGAATGATCGCGTGATTTGTATAGCGCCGTTATGAAGTCGGATTTTATTCTCGGTATCAGCACTAAATCGCTAAGTCAGCGCTCTTGTTATATCGCCTACAGCTCTTTACGATTAGTTACCGTAAAGATGAATTCTTTCGTACAATTCTTTGCACCAAAGATGATATATATATATATATATATATATATATATATATATATATATATATATATATCGTGTCAGTCTCAGAAGGTGATTACTGAGTATATACTACAGTATGGCTTCGCTTTAACGTACTTAGCGGGTCTGTAAAATTCAGTACCTTATATGATCCGAGGTACGTTATATCCTCCAATGCCATCCAATACGGTAACGCATCACACTGGACCGTACATTGCGGTACTCTGCAGACTCTAGGCCTATAACCGAAGATACGTTATAGCCGAGTACGTTATAACGAGGTTCTACTGTATAGCTAAATATAGCAGAATGCCTGAATGTGTAGTCAGTTGGGCAATTTTGTCTTCTATCTGTATGTCCTTCTTCACCTGTCAGTTTGTCTGTCTGTCTCTCTTTGTGTGTGTGTGTGTATGCGTATATGTGCATGTCTGAATCAGGCTCTGTCTGTTTGAAAGCCACTCTGCTATAACCCAAGAGTGAGCATTTTTTTCTTTTTTGTCTGACAAACTCGTCGCCAGAGGGAAACGCCATGCTGCATTATATTCACCTCGTTCCTAATTTAGATAAAAGCAACTGATGTTTGGATGGAACCCAAGAGAGGCAGAGACAGACAGACAGACAGATACAGATACAGAAAGAAAGAAAATGAATGCGATGACTCCAAGTGATGTAAGTGATGTATATATATAGGGTCTCTGCACTATTCTTCATCTGCTTCCTCCTCTCCTGCACCAATCCTCCTGTCTCTCTTAGTTTTCATCCTTTCAGTCTTACTCTCCTCAACTGCATATCCTCTTTACTCCTCCTCCTCCTCCTCCTCCTCCTCCTCCTCCTCCTCCTCCTATTTTGTCTCTCTTCATCTCTGCCTGAAGCTTCGGACTTCTCGCATCCTGTTTCATTTTCTCCCTCCTCCGTTCATCTCATCTTCTTCCTCTTTCCGTTCGTGTAGCTGCGATCCAACCAGCCGTCATTGGTCGAGGATTCTTCTGCATATTCTCCTCTTCGGTCCCCGAATGGTAATATTCTGATCGTATTCTATGCGACGATACCAGGACATCTGAGATAAGGACTAGATACCCATTTAAAAATCAACCAATACTTCTCCTCCTCCTCCATCACCTCCTCCTCCTCCTACGTCTTCTTCTTGTTCTGTTTCTTCTTGTTCTGTTTCATCATCATCATCATCATCATCATCATCATCATCATCTTCTTCTTCTTCTTCTTCTTCTTTTTTTTCTTCTTCTTCTCCTGTTTCATCATCATCATCATCATCATCATCATCATCATCATCATCATCATCATCATCATCATCATCAACATCATCTTCATGTTTTTTTTGTTGTTTTTCTTCTTCTTCTTCTTCTTCTTCTTTTCTTCATCATTTTTCATCATCTTCATTTTCATCTTGTTTTCTTTTCTTTTTCTTCTTCTTTTTCTTCTTCTTTTTCTTCTTCTTCTTCTTCTTCTTCTTCTTCTCCACAACATGCAACAAAAGAAGACAATAGATCCCATAATCTGTAGACTGAAGCAGATGAGTTACTCCAGGCTCCAGCAGGGTCAGGATTGATTTCTCCTCAAATCCTTCTTTTCTATTCCTGCGTTCTTGCTTGACATTTCGCCGCCGGCTTATAATCGTGCATTCGCATCATCATCGTCTTCGTCTTCTTCTTCTTCTTCTTTTTTTTCTTCTTCTTCTCCTGTTTCATCATCATCATCATCATCATCATCATCATCATCATCATCATCATCATCATCATCATCATCATCATCATCATCGTGCGTCGTCTGCGGTCACGTAATGGACAACTGCGAACATTTTTATCGTCAATTAAGGTGACGGAATGACAAGGATTATCCCCTCCTCTTCGACCCCTTCCATCCCAATTCCAGCTTTCCATGTCTGTATTTCGTCATTGAACCAGTTACTGCCTTACTTACTGGAGAAGGTCAAATGGAAAGGTCAGACGTTCAATCTTAGAGAGAGAGAGAGAGAGAGAGAGAGTGTGAGTGTGTGTGTGAATACTTTTACGGTGTCCTATACACCGACTCCAAGCCCTCCGCATAAGAATTTCATTTTTAGGGTGGGATGAGGGTTAATATAAGCTGACATGTCCCCCAAATTTCGCAAGCGCAAACCCACGAACATACATGCCATACATACATACAGACATACATAATCATACATACATGGATGCATACATACACGTTATGTGCATATATATATATATATATATATATATATATATATATATATATATATAGAGAGAGAGAGAGAGAGAGAGAGAGAAAACATAATTGGATCTGGATGGATATCAGAGTTATAGGATACTGACCTTTTGGATTTGACAATTGTGGATTACGATTCAAATCCAGGCGCGACCACCGATAACTGATGCTCAAGAACATTACTAAAATGGATGGCGCTATAGAAGTTCGACGACGACGACGATGATGATGACGACGACGACGACGTAGACGAAGGTAAAACAATCGATCCAAATCTTCAACTTGGGCGTCTGCAGGGAACCGGGAAGGCAAGATAACGAACGCTTTCCTCTGCCATAGGTCGCCCTCTGGCGGGGAAGAGCCCAGAATTCGTCCACGGTGGGTAAGAATGGTCCAGGCCCCCGTTTGCCACCCCTACCTCCCCCCCAGTGCCGCCAAATCGCCGCCGAGAATCTATCTGTCCAGATAGCGAATCTATCTGTCCAGATAGCGGATCTATCTGTCCAGATAGCGGATCTATCTGTCCAGCCGATCAAAAGATAAAAGGCGAAACGGAAAACCGTAATCTCTCTTATCTCTCTAGTTGCCCTGTCACGTGACTAGATGTAGAAGCGAATAGAAAGCTCAACAATGCTGGAAATAAGAAACAGACAGACAGACAGACAGACAGACAGACAGACGGACGGACAGACGGATGGACAGAGAGACAAAGATGTACACTCGATTATTTAAAGAGCATTGTAACGTAAAATACGGGACTGGGTCCAATTTTTTCTCAATGTCGACAATGGGCCCGGAAAAAAGAAATCGAAAAAACGTAGCTTTTCAAGAGAAAATCTCCAATCCATAAAGTAGAATTTCATTGACAACCCATAATACACTGTGTATTAGGACACACTGGACAGAACTCCAAAGACAACCGAGTGAAGGATCCTAATAGATTGCCTGCTTAATAGAAGAAGTCCCTTTGTTAAAGCCATGTCTCCTTGCAAGGCTATCTCTTCTGTTCTTCCTCAGTCGAGTGGACGAAAAACGACGTGAAAAATCAAGACGTGTTTTTATGATGAGAAGACACAGCAAAGATGGATGAGGAAAATTATCAAATCAAAAAGGAGAGAGAGAGAGAGAGACAGAGACAGAGAGAGAGAGAGAGAGAGAGAGAGAGAGAGAGAGAGAGAGAGAGAGAGAGAGACAGACAGACAGACAGACATGCATACATACATACATACAGACAATCATAGATACATAAATACATAAATACATACAAAGATAGAGAGAGGTAGAAAGAGAGAGACAGATAGACATAGACAGAGAGAGTGAGACAAACAGACAGGCATGCAGACAGACATAGAGAAACACACTCAAAAAGAGACAGAGAAAAACAAAACAGGGACAGAGACACAGAAACATAAACAGACAAAGAGAAAGAGAGCGAGAGAGAAACGCAGTTAGAGAGAGACAGTTCAGTTGCAGACTTGCAGTCCATAGAGATCCGTTGGAAAATGAGCGAAAGACGCTGTGCTAATAACTCATCGAATAGATCAATACCAAGAAAACCAAATCTCTTATACGCAGGGTGGACAGGGCGAAGAAGGGGACGCGCATGCGCAGACAAAGATAAGCGAGACTATATATATATATATATATATATATATATATATATATATATATATATATATATATATATATATTCTAATCTAGGACACCTGTATCCAGTTCTAAAATAGGGACATCATCACCAACGCAAGTCCGCTTGCGTTTACTGCGTTGGCGTGAGTGGGGGTAGAGTCGGGGTGGGGGTGGGGTGGTGGCTCCCCGTAGTGGGGTTTGAGCTGCCAGAGATTTGCTTTTTCCAGTTCAATCCTGATTACTTTAGGAATGTTTGCCCCCCGGAATGGTGCAGACAGCATGATGTCAGCAAGCATTCTTCACATGGGACTCGATAAGATGTTCTAAAAGATTTGGCGCCAGACTCACGATTGATTCAGACCATTATGGGGCGTGCAATAGAGAAGAAAACAGAGATAGAGAGAGAGAGACAGACAGACAGACAGACAGACAGACAGACAGACAGACAGACAGACAGAGACAGAGACAGAGAGACAAACATAGCAGTCTTGTGTTTTCGAAATATAGTGCCCGCTGGATTTTGGAATTTGAAAGAGAAACCTAAATGACTGCATCATGTAGGATATAAGACTTACAGAAGTACACCAAATTTTATGCATTTTGACCAACGGATTGTGAAGATATTTACAATGAAACAAGGTGACACCGGTTTGATTTGTGCCACCCTGTAAATGGAAACCAGTTCGGCCCAGAATGTATACAGGATGTTTTTGTGTCAAATCGCGGCCGAATAGTTGCTGATCGTCAATCGAAGACCGCGTTCTGGTGTGTTTTTTTCCGGCGAACAGTGTATTCCCGTTGCCAATAGCAACAGATCGAGGTCGTCGTTATCACTTCGGTCGTAGAATGACTTTCCAAAGGGAAGCGACTTCAGACACATTCCGTTTGATTTCGCCGATGTCCAAACTGTCCTCTCTCAATGTACTTTCCCTGTTATCGACTCACTTAGAAGGAAAAATATTGATAGAGACATACATACATATATACAGACTTACAGACAGACAGATACAGACAGACATACATACATACAGACAGACAGACAGATACAGACAGACAAACAGACAGAAATAGAGACAGAATGATAGAGAAACAAATAGACAGACACATACAAATACAGGTAGACAGGCAGACAGATGAAGAGAGACAGACAGACATACATACAGACAGATAGACAGACAGACAGGCAGACAAACTGATGCAGAAGAGTAGACTGCACGAAACAGCACAGCGCTATATAAATGTCTGTGTAGCGATTGTCCATTTTTATTTTCGTTAGAAGTGTATATTTCAGATTATCAATTCGCGTGACCACTGGTAGGGAAAGGGGTGTGGGGGTGGTCACTGCCCCTACGAAACAAAAATAGGATTTGGCTGCTATGACCCCTTACTCGAGGTTTTTAACCTGGGATCGATTTCTCTAAAAATACTCGTTTTGTATTGTGATGATGATATTGATGATGATGATGATGATGATAATAATAATAATAATAATAATAATAATAATAATAATAATAATAATAATAATGATAATAATAATAATATTGACGATTATAATAATATTGACGATTATAATAATACTGACTATTATACTACTACTACTACTACTACTACTACTACTACTACTACTACTACTACTACTAATAATAATAATAATAATACTAATAATAATAATAATAATAATAACTGGAGTTTAAGTTGTTTAGTAGGATTTCTCATGTGTCGTATACTGCTGTATGTTTTTACTATAGAAACAAATCATACAATACGCATAATTATGCAAAATGTTAAGGCATAGGCCTACTTTGCATGTACATCAAAGACACGCCTCGTCTGATGTTGTAAGTTTCTTTTTCTCCATAAAATCCAACTTGCAAGAAGAACTAGGCAGAAATAAAAAAAGCGCCTAATGAATCAACTACCGATGTGACAAAAAACGTACATTTAAACAACGACCAACTTCGTTCTTATTTCGAATTCTTCAGTTTCTACGCAAAACCGAGCAGAAGCAATCGTAGACTCTTATACCTGACTTCATGCACAGACTGGTTCCAGACTATCGCAGACGAACTGTATCCCTGTTCCAAAAACGGTCGTTGTCCAACTTTCAGTATCAACGGAAGATTGGGTGCTCAGTGCGCATGCGCGAACACCACAATGCAGTCAAATTAGACGCATTTAAATCAATCAATCAGCTTCTGTGGCGCCACATTCATAATTACTGCGATATTGACCGAACAGCCAAAATATAAGTATTTTATACATTAAAACCACGAAATTGCTACTTTTGCCTTAATGCTATACAAATAACCTAACTATGTGCTTTGATGTTACTTGGACTTTTGCTTGAAATTCTTTTGAAATTTAGGATCTGCATTCTTTTATGCGGTGGCGTCGCCAGGGATCCAGAATAATGGGTGACCAGGTCATACAGGTCGATTTCACCAGATTCGGTAATGTAAAAAATACCCAGATATGTTTACGAAAATGTCAAAATCTGGCAGGAAATTCGTGTCGAGAGACCCTATTTCTCTCCGATTTGAGGATAATCAGATAAAACTGCATTCGAACCTGTCGATTTCGTCATGCAGGATTCCGCGCATTTTCACGATTTTTTGGGGGAGGGGGGAGGAGGGGCGGAGAAAAACATAGACTTAACAATTCGCAATAAATTGAAAGGTGCATGCGCAAATCAAAATACGTCGGAACTGGTTTTAAATTAACGGTTGTATAGGCCTACTATTTTAATTGTGGCATTCCACAGGCAAAATTCTGAATGCCAAGCACTTTTGATATACAAGAGATAGTGCCCTAATTTTTGAAAAAAACTTGATTACCAGGTGCTCTTCACTTGCCTGTCAAAAATTCTAGCCATTCACACGTCTGCCAATACCATTCTCTGCCGTTTAAAAATGTTCAATTTAAGCAATAGAGAATGCCACAGGCAAAATTCTGAAGGCCAAGAACTTTTGCTATGCAAGAGATAGTGGCCTAATTTTTGAAAAACTTGATTAGTAGGTGCTCTTCACTTACCTGTCAAAAGTGCTAACCATTCACACGTCTGCCAATACCATTCTCTGTAGTTTAAAAATGTCCTTTAAAATGTCAAATTTGCGCTATAGAGAATATATTACTGAATGGTCGAAATTAATAGGCCTTATTAATACAATCGCAGACCCTTTAACCTTTAAGAGGTTTGAGGAGACCTGTCACCCGGGCCATGTATACAAATTTTAGGCCCCTCAGTTCCCTATCTCTTAATATGAATAACAGAGCTTTAGGCTTAAGAAAGTTGCAACATTAGTTATATGGGACGATACTTTTGAGGCCCTTCTTTTAAAGCACAAGTCTGGGTTAAGTGACCCACCGGCCCCACCCCCATCTGATAGCTATTAGCTGTCAGATGCCCGGATATTTGGCTCAAAACTATTAAAGCTCTTCAAATGGAATCTAAAGACGCATTTATTTAGTATAGGTTATGACTTATGACTCGTGTCAAACCGCTCCTGGTGCAATCCTTAGCTTTATCTTACTGCGCTATATAAATTGTCGGTAAATAAATAAATAAAACTCAATACGAGGCGCTCTGTGACCGAGCGGTTAAGTCTCAAGAATTATTCCCTAGGTGGCGCTGTTCAGTACAACTGTTAAGTTTTGGTTATTAATTATTCGCTAGGTGGCGAAAATTATCTGTAAAACGCTATTTCAGTTTGTTTTAAGAGGTCGTCCATAAATGACGTAATGCGATTTTGGCACTTTTTTGACCACCTTCCCCTACGTAACGCGACGTAACAAAAAGCCAGACCTCCCTAAAATACGACGTAACAACGGGCCGATCCCCTTTTCGTCTTCCGAAAAGTCTTGACAAGCAAACAAAAGGTCATTCATCCTTCTATTTTTCCCTCTTCAAACATACTGACAAGCAAAAAAGGTCATCCTTGTATTTTTCCCTCTGCAAATACCCTGACAAACAAAACAAGAAGAAAGGTCGTCACTTAAAAATTTTGTGTTTCGTTACGTCACATTTACGGAACCCCCTCCTCCTCGTCACACTTCGTAACAAATGTCCGGACCCCCTCACCCCTAGGCGCGTTACGTCATTTATGGACGACCCCTAAATACGTATTTGTAATTGCAACCTGTAAAGTTTTTGCTAAACTTGTTCGTATTGCAGAATCAATTACAGAACCTCGATTACAGAATCTCGATTACAGAATCTCGATTACAGAATTTCCATTAAAGAAACTCAATTACAGAGACACGCCATTACATTACAGAATCTTGATTACAGAATCTTTATTACAGAATCCGAATTGCAGAATTTTCAACAAGATTTCCTCGATTGTCCTTCTCTTTTGATTTGGCCTCAACTCGTGTCCTTTCCCGCTGCGAAGTATATGGCCTCTTGCTGCGACCGACCTTCGCCTTGTAATACCGAAAAAGCTCGCGCTTTTCCGATCCGATCTAATCGTATCAGACGCCGGTGCCTACGCTCCCGCGGCTCCAGCTGCAGCGACGGTCGCTAGATGGCCTCTATGAATAAATAAGGCGCTGCATAAATGTTCCTTATTTCTTCTCGCGCCGCCGTTTTTTTGGCTCGGAGAACGGTGTATACTTTGAGCGCCAAACGAGAGTTTATTGCTCCGTGGACGATTTTCTTTTTGCCCCAACCTCTCTTTCGCGTCATCTTCCCTTCATCCCTTTCCATTTCCGTTTCCGTTCTTCGCGGCCCATTCTCCCCTCCTCTCCTCTCCCTCCCTCCCGTCTCGTCCCCTCCCTTCCCCGTCCCCTTCTGCCCCCCTCCCCCCAGGGACGTCTTAATCTTTGCCTTCGTCGTCGGTAACTAGATTCCAGAAACCTGACCAGGGAGACCTGTATATGTTAGCAACTGGAGAGCAGGGCGCAGTGTGGCGAATACTAAACTGAAGGCGGCCGTTGGCTTCGCGTAGAAAAGGAACCATAATTTCTAAACGGGGTCTCTGCTTGGAAACTCAAGAAACTGGCGCTAGAATGATAAACGTCCGAAGGAAACTAGGAAATATGATTTTTTGCTAGGAGAGACTTCGTGGCAGTGAACATGATACTAACTTATGCCCAATACAATTCAACTAACTGACAGACTGACTTGCAATTGCATCATATAAGCTGTTTGCCAAGCCTTTCATGAATAATAATAATAATAATAATAATAATAATAATAATAATAATAATGATGATGATGATGATGATGATGATGATGATGATGATGATGATGATGATGATAATGCTGCCTGGATTTTGAGTGGCTTAGTAGGATATATCCTTTGTTGTGTTGACGTTGCAAGAATCGGACACATACATCGTCAGCATACACAAAATGCGAAACTATGCAACAATAATTAATTAATTACCTTTTATCCGTGCAACTAAACTCTGTAAAAAAACGTGCCGTGCACGAAAACTACATTACAATTTGGCACGCATAGTTGTTGCTAGCGTACTACGGTAGCTTGGCTATAGATGGACAGTGAATGGCCCAAAAAGAAGCCATTGCCAGCTTCCGTTTATCAGCCTACAAACTGCCGGCCACGTACGTTCCATAGGATTATATTATTACTCCCACAAGTCCTTGTAATGTATGACTGTCGAGCTTGATTTCCCGTATGGAACATGCAACTCACACCCCCTTCCAGCTTCAACCCCCCTCTCCCCCGCGTACCTATAGTATGGCAGGTGGGTGGGGCAGATGCTATTTGAATGGGGCGTCCCAAAAAACTATGTGATCCTGTTCAAGTGCTAAAACTCTGATTTATTTTGGTACAGCGGCCAATGGATGGATTGGGCAGGACAGACTCTAAGACTATAAAACACATGCTTAACAAACAGACATTTAGCAATGAAAGCAAAGATCATGATGGCTCTAGCATGCTATGTTTGGCCGGTCGTGTTCTATGGCGTAGAAACCCGGACTGTCTCTAAAGTCATGAAAAACAGCTCGAAGATTCGGAAATGTGGTTCTTAAGGAAAATGTTGAGAATGTCTCGGACTGAAATGAAAAAGAATGAATTAGTACTCGAAATGGCAGGTACACAAAGAACATTGCTATCTACAATACGTAAAAGAATCTTCAATTTTTTGGACATATAATGAGGAAGAACGTTATAGGAAGCCTGATGTAAGAAGAAGAAGAAGAAGAAGAAGAAGAAGAAGAAGAAGAAGAAGAAGAAGAAGAAGAAGAAGAAAGAAGAAGAAGAAGAAGAAGAAGAAGAAGAAGAAGAAGAAGAAGAAGAAGAAGAAGAGGAAGAAGAAGAAGAAGAAGAAGAAGAAGAAGGAGGAGGAGGAGGAGGAGGAGAACAAGAAGAACAAAAAGAACGATGTTGATGTACGCCAGATACAATAGTGCTTTACATGTATAGGAACTATACATATCCATGAAAATTTATGCTCGAAATAGCGCTTTCGCTCTGAATTTACTTCTGGTTGAGCGAAATGTTTCCACCACGGCCTTTTCAAAACCAGCTAATTCAGACCCTCCCAGACTCCCCCCCCCACACGACTCTGGGAATCGATATACATGTACTGTATTGTATACTTCGTCCTGAAATCAAGACTCGACTGAACTCTGATTCGAAGATCTATTACTCCGATAGAACCAATCTCTGACAATATCGGACCAAAAGCATTACATTACATAGACATGTATGAACTTGAACGTCATCAATGCCGACCAATCAGAATCTCGCTTCCGACGCGCCGTTTATCTATGGACATTTCAGCAGTGGCGTACCCAGTGCATGGCAGGTGGGTGGGGGTGGGGAGATGCCATTGGAGTCACTTGAAATGGGGCGTCAAGAAAACTCTGTGATCTTGCTCTCTACTCAGCGTAGAAAGAGAAGAAACCGAGAAAACTGATCTCGAGCACATCATCATAGACCGGTTCGCATCAGTAAAAGCAAGAAAAGTGCATCTGTAGTTTTAATCTTGCGTCAATAAAATGTCACGATCTGTTAATTAAAGATCTATTAATCTGCTAATTTATTTTTCTGACACCCTGCCATGGGGAGGGGTAGGTAGTCTACCCTTGGTACGCCCCATGCATATCAGACCGAATTGAATAATGAAATGTTTTAATTGTGACGTTGTTGTTGTTTCGGGTTGGATTAACTTTATCACGAACATGATAAACATCTCGCTAGAGAAAGCGCACCTCCCGCCGTCCGAGAAAACTTCGATTATTTTTCCTCGCTTGAAGAAACAAAGCCTGGATCCTTATGAACTCTCAAATTATAGACCTATATCAAATTTATCCTTCATCTCAAAGACCATTGAGAAAATTGTTGCAAACAGGATTCATTCGCATTTAATATCACATGGGCTACTCCCGAAGATGCAATCAGCCTATCGCAAATTTCACTCGACCGAAACCGCGCTTCTTCATATCTTATCGGACATCTATGATGCAGTGGACAGTGGAAAAGTGACAACGATGTTGCTACTTGATCTGTCCGCGGCTTTTGATTGCATCGACCATCAGATTCTTATCTCAAGACTGGAATTGAGATTTGGTATTAGTGGAATCGCACTTGAGTGGATAACATCATACTTAACCGATCGGACATCGAAAGTCATCTATGACTCTATCTCATCAAACTCCAGAGACATGCTATATGGCGTCCCACAGGGCTCGATCCTAGGCCCGTTACTGTTTGTGCTGTTCGTCAGCGAACTGGAAGATGTTATTCGACCTCATTACCTGAACTCTCACTTCTATGCTGATGACATTCAGTTGTATCACTTGCACGGATGAAATGGAAGTAACTACTGATACAATTACGGCCTGTACATCGGACATTGACAAATGGCTTCGCACGAACTTACTCAAGTTAACCCTCAGAAATCTGAATTGATCTGCTTTGGTAGTAAAACTCATCTTGAGAAATTAAATTTCACCAGCATAAATCTGGGCTCGGTGCAAATTTTTAGATCGAAGCTGGTTCGAAATCTTGGAATCCTGTTGGACGAAAACTTAACCATGACACATCATGTCTCTCACCTGGTCTCGACATGTTTCTTTGAATTACGAAACTTAAGAGTGATTGCCTCATCAATGTCAAGTGATACCGCTGAAGTACTGGTCCATGCCTGGATTAGTACGAGGCTGACTATTGTAATAGTCTCCTGTTCCAAATCACTGAAGCCCAAATCAAACGTCTCCAGGCGGTGCAGAACTCGGCGGCGAGACTGATCACAGGTATCAGACGAAATGAACACATTACACCAATCTTGCGAGAACTGCACTGGCTTCCGGTCAGAAAGAGGATACACTACAAACTGATCTCTCTTGTCGACAAGTGCTTGCGAGGGGAATCTCCGATTATCTAATCCAGGATTGTCAACTTCTTCGCTCGACAAATCGGAGCACACGCCTGCGGTCTGATGACATGGAAGCTTGTCTCCTGCAGGACATCCACTAAAATGGGAGACAGGTCGTTTTTAGGATCGCAGGACCAAACGTGTGGAACTCTCTTCCTCCAGACCTTCGTGATGCGTCTCCATCCCGTGTTGTCTTTCTATCTCAGCTAAAGACATATATGTTTGAGAGTTTTAATTGACTGCAGCGGCGCTTTGGTGCCACAAAGGGCCTAGAAGTATATTTATCTAATCTAATCTAATCTAATTAACCCCTTAACTGGGGATCCCGGATCTATCCGTCCATTTTACATTGAGTTACAGTTAAATACACGGTTAAGGGGTTAATTAATATGTTTTGTCGATATACTGTACAGTACGAACAATCCACTGATTTCACATGATTCGACTCTATTTAGCGTTCAATGGCCGCGTCTTATTACGCGAATATGCGTGATTTGAAGCAATTATTTGAGAATAATGTCATTCCATCAGACCAGTCGAGGGAAATTCCGCGCCCCTGGGCAGGGCAGTCACGGGCCCATAGAAAGAAAATGCATTTAAGGGGCGGTGACCTTTTTTTGCTTGTCAGTCTTTTCGTGACCCCCCCCCCGTGACCTTTGACTCATTGCCATCTCTCGGAGAGGGGGACGGAAGTTGGCGAAAATCGTGATCGTAAATTTTCTGCGATTTACTGCAGATATATTTGGCATTTTATTATGGAAGCGTCTCGAAAATAATGCCTCGCAAATGATTCTGCGGATATTTATGGCCTATGATGATCTTATCCGCGTCTAAATTCAGATATCGATGTGACGGGCGTCGGTGCATAGAGATAAAAAACCGAGTCTATGACTCTATGCCGTTCGCATAGATCTCATCATGGCGGATCCTTCCACGACGTCTATGGACGGACGAATCGGTATTGCAATCCGGGGAATTTATATAGCGCCGCTTTGTCCGGCGCACGCGATGGCCTTTCTTGATGCCTCCCGCGATGGTTCTGTGACACGGAGAGGGGTAAGGGGTGGGTGGGTGGGTGGGTAAGGGGGTGGGTGGGTGGGTAGGGAACGGGATGGGGAGCAGTTGAGTTGAATGAAAGAAGAGAATTTTTGTCGACGGACGTTCGATGACGTCACTCAACCGTGAGATCTCGTCAGAACCGATCTCGCCGGTGTGTGACGTCATCTTTGTTGTGATCGTTAAGCGAGTGGAATGGCTGGGTAAAACAAGAAAAGGCGCCACATCAGCAGTACCGCCCTCAGGACTGGGCGTAGTCAGTGGCGGCTCCACAGGGAGGGGCAGGGGGCCGTGCCCCCCTATTGAGTGCCTGCTCCCCAATGTCCCCCCCCCAGTTGGGATCCTATACTTAATGCTACATACATTAAACAACAAATGGTTGGCCTCCCCATGATTAGAAGTTGCCACCCCAACGCCCCCCCACTTGCCAAATCCTAGCGCCGCCACTGGGCGTAGTGATGCTGATCACTCCGTGAATGACGTAGAGCGAACCGGAGGGCTAAAAATACTTCACAGCGCTGTAAGTTTGCACAAATTATTTATAAGCAAGTTTTCGTGAATTTATATAGCGCTTTTGGAAATAGTACTGTCGTATCTGCCTATTCTTAGGCGATTAATAAGTTTTGGTTCACAAATTATAAGCTATAATTGTACACAGTTAAATTATATGCAGTTAACTGTAGGTCATAACAAACACTTGCTTGAGCCACGAAGGGGAATTTTTGCTATGGTCAGGTCTGGACATGGTCAGGACTGGTCAAGACAGGTCGGGTCGAAAAGGTCAAGTCGAGTTGAGTTCTGGTAGGATCAAAATTCCAGTGCATGGGTCAAGATTACATCTTTTAAGTTTCGGTCAATGTGTGCAAGCAATTATCCATAGACATATCAATTGCACTGCTGTACTCCAGCATTACATTACGGTATTAGGCTCCATTACGCTGCAAATGCTTAGATTAACTTTTTACGACCGCAATATAACAAGAGGAACGAGGCGGCTTGCATTTGCTCAGTGGGGGGACGAAATTCGCACTCGGTTAAATAAGATCCGAGCGAGGCTAACCTGCACCCAGTAGAAGACCGCATACATGCACGCACGCACACACACACAGTCGACCAGAACAGAGGAGAAAAGGACGCAAAAGAATTTGCCGGTAAGGAACAAACCGCACCGCGTCGAGACATTCGTTGAAATATCACTCCGCCGTTCGTGCATCGGCGAGACAAATTCCATATCTGTTCTTCGGATCGGAACTACTTTCACGCCTAAGCCGTAGCGCTGGCGATGTATCCGTGCGCCGGCGCCGGTCTCGGCGCGCCGTCCGGGTTTTGCCGGAAAGACCCGGAATCGGCCGATCTCCCCACTCCCATCCCCACTCCCACCTCCCCCCCACCGCCGAGAAGATAAATCACAGGTCAGAAGGCGGCATCTGCGCGCCGGGCACGACTTCGGGATTTGTCATTCCCTCATTCCCTGGGAATGAATGCAGCGCCGTGGATGATGGATGGACGGAAGGATAAAAGCGCTGGTAAATAACCGGTTGAGTGGCGAGAGAGAGAGAGAGAGAGAGAGAGAGAGAGAGAGAGAGAGAGAGACAGACAGAGAGACAGAGAGAGAGACAGAGACATAGAGAGAGGGGATTCTGGGCCCTGGAACGGCCATGATTTTGTCCGTGGAGTAAAATTTATTTAGCGCCAGGGGCTGTATGCTGTGTGGCTTTTGCGCTATATAAATTCAACAGTAGTAAGAACTGTTGGAATAACGTTATTTAGACGATGTCGATGACGACGACGGCAACTATGATGATGAATGCGATGATTATAATGATGATCTTGCCTCAACGACGACGGTGATGATGATGATGATGGTGATGATGATGATGCTATGGTACTCGGAAATCATTAGAGATCCGTGTAATAAAAACATCGCATTTTCAAAATATCGTTTATGTAGCGCCTTTATCAAAGCAGACTTTCAAAAGCGTTCTCTTTTTGAATCAAACTAAAATTCGACGACGCACAATCTCACAAGAGTCAATTCCATGCCATGACGTCGTCCGTCAATACCGCCACCTAGCGATATTAATTCCGTTCGTGTAATCTTCATGGTTGGACTCGTCCGGCGAGGTTATATATGTCTGCAGGGTGGCTCGGATATATTTGTTCCGCTGTGTCAACGCCGGTTGAAAGTATAATGCCAGCTGGGGTGGTCCAAATAATAGCGGCCGGACTATGACGCCGGTACAAATAACGTCCGAATAATGAATTCATCGCGGGTCAGCCGGACAGATAAATTGTCATGCCTGTTTTCATTCTTCGACATCTCATATGGGATCCAATGCATCGCGATTATAACAGCTCAACCATTATGGTACTGCCGTGAATGGGTGAATATCACCCCGGGGGGAGGCTGTGGAGAACGGTCCCACCAAATAATTAGTGAGGGGGTATATAGTATAATTTATTCCCCTCAATGCGCTTCTTTGACGTCCTAAAATGTATGATAAGCAAAAAAGGTCATCACTAGATATTTCCATTTCCGCATCGTCATTGCGCCGAAGTCGCCGTATGATAAAAAGTCAAAAACTGGTCATCATCCGCTAAATTTGGAAACGTATTCGTATTTAGGGTATCCAGTGAGCGAAACTGTACTTTTTAAAATCCTTTTACCGCCGCAATGACAATGGACACTATCGGCGAGAATCTCTGCCTGCGCTCATTGAAGAACCGGACGATGATGACGATGACGAAGACGACCATAAATAACCCGCTTTTACCATCCAGCTTAATTAAATTTGCCGCCTGATTTTGATCTAGCATGTTTACGGCATAAAAATTGTCAAGAATAATAATAATAATAAACATATTTATGGGTGGCTGTACTTTTAAAAATTTTACCCATCATTGCAGATGGCGAAAATATACCCCTTGTCAGGATAGATACGAAATATACACAACGACACATTGGTATCATCATCTGGTTTATTCAGTCGTCGTCGTCGTCGTCGTCGTCGTAGTAGTAGTAGTAGTAGTAGTAGTAGTAGTAGTAGTAGTAGTAGTAGTAGTAGTAGTAGTAGTAGTAGTAGTAGTCAAACGACGATATTTCCATTTCCGCATCGAACCAAAGATCATAGATATTCGCGCCTGCTTCATTTCCCGTCATGCACCGTAAACCCCGAGCCGCTTCCGGCGGACCGCGCATGCGCAGATCGATTTCCGTCCGGACGGCGAAACAGATAAAGTAAACAAACAAGAGCGAAAGAACCGCCGATCTTACTCACTTATGACGTCATCGTTCGTATTCGGCACCTTGAAATCGACGTTGCGTGCAAGAAATACCGGAAGTAGAATAAGGGGAACGCGGCGGAAAGGGTGGGGCGTTGAGGGGAGGGGGTGGTCCGCAGGTACCAAACGACCCCATTCAAGTCTATGCTTTCGAGTTTTCAATATTGTTTCCAGTTTTCAAATATAGATTCAGATATGAAAATATATTTACGCGGGAAAACGCATCGTTAAATCTGGACACCTTTGACAATATTTTGGTTCTGACTTTTCCAGTTGTAGTCAGATATTAATGACATCTATATAACCCTGTTGGCCAGAAAATTTGCTTTTAGAAAATTCTATAGCGCTTACAAATTATTTTGGGTCGGCAGCCAAGGGGTAGGGTTGACCCCAAAACCGCGTCAGAAAATAAAAAAATGCATGGAAACACATTAACATCTTTTTCGTCGGCAGCCAAGGGGGTTTAACTCCCAAACCCCCCCTTGGCTACGCCACTGCCCTCCCCACTATATATATATATATATATATATAAATAACACGGGTCAAATTTTTTATAGCAAGGGGAAAGTTTCACCCTGTCATTGTCTTATTTGACTAATTTTTAGCGTTATAAAACAATTAAAGATGTAATTATTGTAACATGACGACCTTTTTTGCTTGTCAAGATTTTTCGAAGTTGGTTATGATCAAAACCACCACCCCTTCCGGAAACCCTGGCTACGCCACTGGGGAGGGTGTCAGTAAATAATGACCAGGAAATTCTCCCTCTACAAATCCCCCCTACCAATACCGCCCTGCTAAAGCTGTACTAGTAATAAAAAATGTTAATTAAGCAATGAATACATTTAGGATGATATTTTTCAGTTAAAAAGAATGTGTTTGTCGAACTTTGAGAATAGCGCTGCTGTGATTTCCCGGCTGTTCCCTTCTCCGCCCTCTGCGATTTCCCGGCTGTTCCCTTCTCCGCCCTCTGCGATTTCCCGGCTGTTCCCTTCTCCGCCCTCTGCGATTTCCCGGCTGTTCCCTTCTCCGCCCTCTGCCGTGTGCAACTTTCACCAAAGTCGCCCGCCAATATTACACGCGAGTGTTAATATCTCATCTGTCTATGCTTTGTAACCCTCCCTCTCTCCCTACCCCATTTCACCCCCTCCCGCGACGCCCTCCCCACAGCGAGAACGTTCTTTTAGCGCCGCCGATAGATTTTCCTCCCACTCGAACGACGAGGCCGACGTCGACGCCGACGTCGACTATTATCTGCGGCCATTACTTTATCCGCCCCGCAGATGGTTTCCGCGCGCGGTTTTGCGTCGCTCGGCCGCTGAGCGGGGCTCGATGCGCAGACGACAGACAGCGCGGACAGAACGAACGGACAGACGACGGTGGCAGGCCCGGGTGTCAGTTGCCGTGGCGGTGTCACCGACGCGGTGTCATCGTCATCGTCGCAGCCACCACTCCGCTGCCAAGATGCGATCTCTTTCTACTCGGCAGAGCAAGACAGACTGCAGCAGCAGCAGCAGCAGCAGCCAAAGGCAGATGGAGAATGAAACGAGTTGGAAAGAGGCATTTGAGACATACCTTTTCTAAAAATACATATTGCCGTTACAGACAAAGAACTGAAACAGGCCTTAGGGTTATCTTAAACAATATACGTTCTATCATCTCGCTGTCTGAAATACACAGAATTGCGTGTAAATCGAGAAATAAAACGTTACCGAACGTTACATTATTGGAATTAAAATAGGAAAATTCTGGAAATTTTATTCTTATTTTCCACGAGATATTTTCAGACGTTCGCCAGGATCTGGCGAGACTTTCACGGGGATGTGAGAAATAGCGAGACAAGGAAATTACTGTGACGCCCTTGTATAAAGAAATCGCAATAATCTTCGATTCGAATATGCACTTCCGGTGGACATTTCGAAGTGCAGCGCAACGTCCGAAAGAGGTCGGCACGCCTCTGCACTGCGCGGTCTTCGCATGTCTGGTCGGCGCCGTCTTTGCCGGCAACAGTGGCGTCCCTAGTCCGGAACGCCACAAGTGCCCGGCCCAGTGCGACTGTTTCAACTACTACGAGACGGTGGACTGCAGCAGGCGCGGTCTGGCGGGGATACCGGCCCTGTCCGGGGTGACGCGACGGCTGTACATGGAGGGAAACCAGCTGGAAGAGATACCCGGCGGAGTGCTCCAGGCGGCCGTTAACCTGTCGGTGCTGATCCTGGAGAACAACCGTATCGTTGTCCTGAACGTCGGGGCGCTCTGCGACCAGGAACACCTTCAGGAGCTGGACGTCAGCAACAACCAGATCGAGTCGCTCAGGTCGACCTTTGACCCGCGGGTCAACGGGTCGGCGTGCCGGGCGCCGAGCCTCAAGGAGCTCAACCTCAGCCACAACCACCTGCGTTCGGTGCCCGCCAACCTGTCCGATTTCGCGCCGAACCTGGAGGTGATCAACCTGAGCTACAACGACATCGCGTCGGCGGTCCTCGATCCCAGCTACGCCGCCATGGAATCGCTGCGCTACCTGGATCTCAGCCGGAACGACGTCGTCCGGATGTCCGGACGGGACCTGGACGCAATCCGCGGCGTTCCCGTCGAGACCATCAGCCTGTCCGACTGCCAGCTGGTGTACGTCGACGAATCGACCTTCCGCGGCATGGACTCGCTGACGTCCCTGTCCCTGGCCAGGAGCCTGCTCAACCGGACCGTACTGGAGCGCGTCTTCCGGACGTTTTCCGCCGAAAACCAGATGACGAAACTGGACATCAGCGAGACGTACGTCAGCAACCTGACCGTCGACATGATCGGTAACTTCCGGCATCTCGTGAACCTGTTCGCGTCCTACTGCGAGCTGGAGCACATCGATCCGGACCTGTTCGCGCGCCTTCCGGACCTCGAGACCCTGCACGTCGAAGGCGGCCAGCTGACGCGGCTGGAGAACCTCGCGGCGCTGAAGAAGCTGCGCAAGCTGAGCGCCCACATGAACCGCCTGACGGACCTCGACCTGCGCGGTCTCTTCTCCCTCGAGTCGGCCGATCTCAGCTACAACAGCTTCGACCGGCTGGGGTCCGGTTGGATCGGCGGTATGGACGAGATCCAGACGCTCAACCTCAGCCACAACAGGATAACGGTCGTCAGTCCGGACGCGTTCTTCCAGACGTACGACATCCTGGCGCTGGACCTGTCCTACAACCACCTGACCCGGTTCCCGAACTTCGGGTCCATCCGGATAGCGAAGCTGGACGTATCCCACAACGGGATGAAAGGGATCGACGACGGCGCGTTCGACACACTCCACCAGACGCTCAACGAACTCGACATGAGCTACAACGACTTCACGGAGTTCCCCGCCCGGGCGTTCAAGGACTTCCACCTGCTGCAGTACCTCGGACTCGGTCACAACAAGCTGGGCGATGCCTCGTCAACCGGCGCCTGGGAGGCCTCTTCGAGAGCCTGACGCTCCTCCAGGTACTGGATCTGTCCTACAACGGGATCCTGTCGGTGGACCGGCGCGACTTTCGCGTCGCTGCACCACCTGAACACGCTCTACCTGCAGGGCAACAACATCCGGGACCTCAAGGACGCGTCGCTGGACAGCACCAGGGTCCTGGCGAAGCTGGTGATGACCGGGAACCAGCTGCACGTCGTCGACGCCGACCTACTGACGCGACTCGAGTACCTCGAGGAGGTCGACCTCAGCGACAATCCGTTCGAGTGTACGTGCAGCGTACTGCCGTTCCTGCAGTGGGCCAACACGACCATGGTGACGGTACTCGCCGTACAGGAGCATTCGTCGTACGTCTGCGACTTTCCGCCGGACGTCGTAGGGAAGCCGCTTTTCCATCACCGGATTTATCCGCGGGAGTGTCGCGACGTCGTCGCGAAATCGGTCGACGACGGCGTCAAGGAAGCGACGTCACGGAAGATGATGATGACGACGACGATTCTGGTGGGGACTTGCGTCGTCGTCGTCGCCGTGGCGTGTGTCCTGGTCGTCTGCTACATGGGACAGTTGTGTCAGAGGGTGAAGAACCTCCGGTACCGATGGCAGATCCGGTACAGGGAGGTGTCCGCCGTCGAGACGTGTTCCAGCGATCCGAAGGTCTGAATCCAGAAGGTCAAGGTCGAGGGTCATCAAGCGAAGAACCGAGAACAAGAACGTTCTGACACGTTGGAACTACATTTTAAATGACGGAACTGCAGTTTAAAAAAAACTTAAAATCCTGAATGACTGATCTCCAGCTTATAACTACAGTAGAACTTCGTTATAACGTACTCGGCTATAACGAATCTTCGGTTATAACGTACCGCAATGCACAGTCCATTGAAATACGCTACCTTCTTGGATGGTATTGGATGTAACGTACTTTGGATATTACGTAGTAAATTTCGCAAACCCACTAAGTACGTTATAACGAAGCTCTACTGTATTAATGAAAAAGTGAAAAAGTCTTAATTCTCAATATGACAATCACACTCTACAGAAACCCTTATGGGTGGACTTATATACTGGCTTAGGCATCTCTATGCCACGTGGAATGGTTGCAATGTCTTCATGTCACTTAGTGTTTCATTTAACAGCGTAACAACTGCTTCCAATGTTGAAAACTTCATTCCCTTTACTGAAAGATGCAAAATACAGAAGAATTGACGTCGAAAAAGATGTGGAAAATCTTCTTTCTTGTGACGATGTCTGGAAATTAAAAACTAAAGACACCATCTATTTAAGAATTCACGAATCTTTGCTTGAAATAATAATAATGATAATGAGTAACTACAATGATAAATAGGCAGAAAAACAACAACAACAACAACAACAACAACAACAATAATAATAATAATAATAATAATAATAATAATAATAATAATAATAACATAACATAACAATAACATAATAATAATAATAATAATAATAATAATAATAATAATAATAATAATAATAATAATAATAATAATAATAATAATAATAGTAATAGTAATAGTAATAGTAATAGTAGTAATAATAATAGTAATAGTAATAATAGTAGTAATAGTAATAGTAATAATGATATACTGGGTGTTTTTCTTTTCAGGGCCATTATAGTAGTCCCTGAGGCTAGTTTTCGTGACAACCTACCAGTTCCCCTGAGTAAAAAACTTGAAAACAAGATATATTCTATTTTTCGTCTTGAGCCGATTTTTCACCAAAAGAAAAACACGACGGCAACACCAAAAGCTGCATAAAATGCAATTCCACACAATAGAGACAACTACAATACACAACACACTATACAAAACCTTTTCCATCAGGGACCCACGACTACTACTCCAGCTACAGCACCGTCACCAAATTGAATCAAAAGTCACATTGCTATATATATATATATATATATATATATATATATATATATATATATATATATATATATATATATATTGGCTTCCGCGCTGCCATTAACCGCCTGCGGCCTGCGCATGGATGACGAGACTGCCCCCTGTCGTCGTTGGCCTCCGTCTCGGATCAATGTGTGCTCCTTGATTTTGTCCTTGCGGCGTCCAGGTATCGGAAGACGGTTCCACGGGCTGTCGTGTCACCTGGACAACGACTCCTCGACATTCCATGTTGAATGACCTGATCCAGATAATAGGCAGGGATCCCTTCCATTAACAAGCCGGCTGGTCTTAGATCCGATCCCAGACGGCATGACCCGATACCCTGGCAAGCCGGCCGACGTTGTCTGGGACAACGGTGACACCGCGTTCCAACATACCTACCCTCACTTCGCTCGCTCGGAGCCGCCGCAATCTGCTCGAAAAAGTCCGTTCAAAATCTGGCACGTGATCTTCGTTTACGATTGCATTCGAGACGATAGGCCCCATCAACAACGACGCTCTCTGTTTCCTTCGTGAGCTGGGCCGACGTTTAGCTCAACAATCCGGGGGGGGGGACTGGACCAGCGCTTGTCAGTTGCAATTTAACGTCGATAATCGCCTTCAGGTTCTTTTCCACGCCTCGAACCGCCGATTAGCAGAATTTCTATATGTCCAGAAATCTTTTCATGGGAACTCATTTCGGCTTAAAAAAAAAAAAAAATAGCGCCAGCTATATATTTTTCCCTCCCCACCTCCACCGGCCCCCGGTTGGGGCATCAAGGGCGGGGATTTTGAAATACGGGGAGCAGAATAAGGGACGACGAGAGATGAATAAGACAACGACTCGATCCGTTCAACATCGAACAGAATTTTCAATCGCGATTTATCCCACGACACGATTCGGCGGGGCACGTGACACGTGAACCATAACTTTCGGCGTTCGCTCACCGCATAATCGCTCTCGGCCAATACTTCGACTTCCGTTCGCCGCGTCACGTGATCTCCGTTTACGACGCCCTGGGGGTAGGGGAAAACCCTCTTGAGAGGGGGTGGGGACTGGACGAAGGAAATGATTTTAAGTCGATAATGATCGCCAAAATCGGGCGCCGATGCAGAACTAAGCCAGAAATCTAAGGAGAAAAACATTTCGCGCGAAGACGGAATTCGTATAGCGCCAGCTTTCATTTTTCTTCATTAAAATAACAGGCGATCTGCGGGGGCGGGGAGGGCGGGGGAAAGGCGGGCGGGGGGCGGCGGGCGGGCGACGGTAATGGGGAACGGTCATCCGTGGAAACATCGAACAGATTTTCAATCGCGATTTATTTATGCGCCTGTGGTAACCCGAACCATAATTTTCATAAATAACACCGCATAATAGCACTGCCGGACTGCTATCGAGGCGATTAACTGGGCTATGTAATAGTCTGATAATTATCAGGGGGTTAACCCTCTTGGTTGCCCGACCAAAAAGTTTTTAAATGCGTATTATGCGAATAATGCGAATAACTATTAATATTATATATAGCCGGGACGTCTGATAATAATTGTATGCACAAAACACTGGTTCGGGTTTTTATGTTGTTATGCGATTATACGGGTTACGCAATTAAGCAGTATGCTATTAAGTGGGATCCACTGTATTATGTTGCGCGTAATATTCGATCGCCGGCAGTGGCGGCTCCACAGGGGAGCCCTGGGGCCCATGCCCCTCATTGAGTGCCTGCCCCCCAGTAGCCCCATGTTGGGACCCTATACTTAATACAACATACCTAACAACAAATGGTTGGCCCCCCGTGATTAGAAGTCGCCACCCCAACGGCCCCCCACTTGCCAAATCCTGGAGCCGCCACTGTTTACAGGGTTCGAAATAGAGCACTCCCAGCCATTTCATACTACACACTAACGCCACTGACTGTACGAGAACGAGGGACATCAACTAAATGAAAGTCCTGCCGAATATCTTGGGGAATGGCTAGTAGGGTGATCGAGGGAAGAGCCGCGTATTAAGATATCTGGTTCATTATACAACAGGTCTTATAGACACATCAAAAACAAGTTTTATAATGAAATCGCTGTGTGAGATAAGCCAATTGAAGGTCTGTTGAATAGAGGGTTTATTGGGCTTTGATATGCAAAAATCTAATCGATTTCAAGAAATTCTCCGGTAACTTAGCTCGTATGTTTGTGTCTTGTCGGTGTATTTGTGACGTCCTTTGTCCCTGTGAATGTCTCTGCTGTCAAAGTGTCTTCGTTAACTATTGATACGACCATCCAATCTGCTGTCTTTGAAACTGCATGAAGTCCTTTGTATCTATGCATCTATATTCCGCCTATATATACTATATATACTATATATATATATATATATATATATATATATATCTCTCTATCTCTCTCTCCATTACTCTCTCTCTCTCTCTCTATATATATATATATTCTCTATCCCCCTGTCTCCATTACTCTGTATCTCTCTGTCTGTCTCCTTTTTTGATCTCTCCTGCTATCTCTCTGTCTCTGTCTCCGTCTGTTCTCTGTTTGTGTCTGTATGTCTGTCTGTATGTATGCATTATATGTATGTATGTATGTATGTATGTATGTATGTATGTATGTATGTTATATGTATGTATTATATGTATGTATGTATGTATGTATGTATGTATGTATGTATGCATTATATGTATGTATGTATGTATGTCTGTTTGTATGTATGTATGTATGTATGTATGTATGTATGTTTAGGATTGATGACGTACTTGGGTGGCTGTCGACTTGGATCGGAGTTTTCCAGTTTCTCGATTCGTAAATTCCTCGGAACGTGATTTGATTAACTTCCGCTAATTAAAATGTCGGTGGAGAGAGAGACAGAGACAGAGACAGAGACAGAGACAGAGACAGACAGACAGACAGACAGAGAGGAGGAGGAGGAGGAGGAGGAGGAGGAGGAGGAGGAGGAGGAGAAGGAGGTGGTGGACTCGGAGGACGTGAAATCTAGATCCTGATGAAGCAGTAATCGATACAAAAACGTGTCAAGAATTTCTCCATTTGTTCTCACTCTTTCGCCCTCCATCTCCACCTCCACCTCCTCTTCCTCCTCCTTCTCTTCCTCCTCCTTCTCTTCCTCCTCCCCATCCTCCCTTCTTCCTCTTTCTATCGCTTTATTAGACATATCCAGGAAAATCCTGCACCAAAGGAACCGCAGGACTTGTTAAAATCCCATTCTGTTGGTTTCATTGATTCAACGACTACCACCACCACCACCACCACCACCACCACCATCATCATCATCACCATCATTATCATCATCATCATCATCATCATCATCATCATCATCATCACTAACACTGCGTCTTCTCCCCGAATTTCTCTGTATTTTTATATAGGAAAGTACGGTTATTACAGTTACATTACTCCTCTAAGACCTGACGAAGCCACATGCGTATAATTATAGTGGGAAACTAAATCATCCAGCACTAATGGAGTAAAGTATTTTAGCCATTTATCAATAAAAACAAATTCTATATTCGGGCATAGCTTTCATGCTTGCCTCTACACGAATTAATCAAATTTCGCCCTTGCAACATGGCAATTACTTTATATAGAAACATATTGGGTAAAAACTATGAATGCTCCTACGCCCCACTAAAACCGGACAACTAGTTATCACACGTAACAAGATTTTCATGCTTTTATATGTATTTTTATTGTAAAAGAGACGGTGGCATTAGTTTATTTATTTGTGTCGTTATTTTTAATTTTCGCCATGATGGGATTATATTAGCACGCACATTTTGTCGGGATTGGGGGGTGGAAGGGGTCGGCTGGTTGCCCCGGTGCCCCGTTCAGATCCGCCCCTTTGTGAATATCGCCTACAGAATTAGCCGATATTTGCGATATATAAATGCAGAGATTTTGTAGAATTTTGCGACAGTTCATCGGGGAAAATTGATTATCGATTTCAGACAGAACGTATGAAAAAGACTGAAGAGAAGAAGAGGAGGAAGAGGAGGAGGAGGAGAGGGAGAAGGTGGAGAAGATAATAATAATAATAATAATAATAATAGTAGTAGTAGTAGTAGTAGTAGTAGTAGTAGTAGTAGTAGTAGTAGTAGTAGTAGTAGTAGTAGTAGTAGTAGTAGTAGTAGTAGTAGTAATAGTAATAGTAGTAGTAGTAGTAGTAGTAGTAGTAGTAGTAGTAGTAGTAGTAGTAGTAGTAGTAGTAGTAGTAGTAGTAGTAGTAGTAGTAGTAGTAGACTCTCAGTGAAGTCAAGAAGAAGAAGGGCAAAAGGGGAGGCGTGTCAGATTTCTTACCCACCCCCTACCCCCTTCACAAAAAAAAACTTCTCAAACAAGATCAACTGGTGGTCTGATGGAAGGTTGGGGAGACCTGCCCCCGAGGAAATGGTAGTAGTAGTAGTAGTAGTAAATAGTAGTAGATGGATGGAGTGGTAGGAGTAGTAGGATGGATGGATGGATGACGGATGGAAAGAAGAAGAAGTTAAGAAGAAGAAGAAGAAGAAGAAGAAGAAGAAGAAGAAGAAGAAGAGGGAATGAGTCAACTACAATGAAACAAGACAACTGGATCGATGGAAGGCACTTGAGACCTGCGAGGAACGATTGGATAAATATACAGATGGATGGATGGACGGAAGGATGGATGGATGGATGGATGGATGGACGGATGACGGATGGAACCTTGGGGCGTTAAGGAAGCCATTGAGTGCGTCATTGGAACAATCCTCGATACGTCAACTCTCATGACGTCTCCTGTGATAAGTGATTTCAGACAAGAGTGACGGACACCGCTATTGAATTAAGTCTCTCTCTCTCTCTCTCTCCTACTCTCTCTCTCCTTCCTTCACTCCCCCTCCCTCCAGTTTAGCCTCTGGAATACATAGCAAAAGCATCTCCCTTCTTTGCCTCTCTGTCTCTGTCTCTGTCTCTCTGTCTGTCTCTCTCTCTCTCTCTCTCTCTCTCTCTCTCTCTCTCTCTCTCTCTCTCTCTCTGCAGATGTATGTATGTATGTAAGCCTTTCTGCATACATGCATTCGTTCGTAAATGTTTAAAATTAAATGTTAAAAACCTGCAAACCCCTGAAACGTATACAAGCTTGGATAGCAAATACTCCGCCTGCTCGGAATCTAATCGTATTTCTAATAACGTCCATCATTTGAAGCAACTTCGTCTTTGATATTTCATTTTTGTCGTCCGACGAATTCTCCATTTTTTTATTTCCATTACCAAATTCTCTTCTTTTGACGTAATTTTATATTCCGACGGCTATATTCATCCGTCATCCGTATCTCGATAGGGTTTTGATTTTTGAACTTTCTTAATTAATCGTTTTCCAAGTATCGTGATCTTGACATCGATACTCGTATCGCGATGGAATTTCGCTATCTGGATGAAGAGAATTTCGAAGGAGATGCAATCGCCGCCATTTCCAATCTAGCGCAGTAATCAAGTCTCGTACATAGGCCTACACCGTGTCCGGAAAAAAGGGAGCCCCTAAACATATCGCCATAACTACCTCGAATCTTCAGCGACTTTGACAAAATTTTAAAAACATAAAGAAGCATGTTTTTTTGTCAATATCGCAAAATTTCATTATAATCTGTATACTCGTTTGAGCGCTTTTCAGCTATTACAGTCAACCGATTACGGATTACAGTTTTCTGCTTATTTATTGGCTGACGTAATTTTTTACGTCATTGAGTGTGTTGACAAACAAACAAGGTGTTTTAAAATGAAAATCCTATTGAGTTTAATTTCATCCTAGAATTGAAATTATGTCTAGAATAATAAATAATTGACACTGGTTTTCATAAATATCAAAGGCTTCCCTTTTTCTGGACACACTGTATTCTCGTATATGTATATATATATATATATATATATATATATATATATATATCCTAATCAGATCTTCTGTACTCGGACCTGCTCTATTCGTGGATCTCTCTCTCTCTCTCTCTCTCTCTCTCTCTCTCTCTCTCTCTCATTCTCACGTTCCGATCAGTCAGAATAATAGAATGACTGGAGGTAGTTATAGCAGTCGAACAGGAGTCGAGTTCACGTGACAGATACAATTATATTGATCGTGCTACCTATCCCCCCAAAAAAAAAAACCCAACGGTTTTTCGCAAATCCCATGAGTTCCCATCCAGCCTGTTCCCCCGTGCTTCCCCCCCACCCCGTGACTACGCCAATTGGATGAAAGTGAAAATGGTTTTACGGTTGAGTTTCGTATTTCAATGCAGTACCTGTGTGATGATGTTCGTGTGTGTGTATGTATGTGTGTGTGCGTGCATGTGTTCGAATGTTGAATTATTGGGGGTTGGGGGTATTGGGGGTGGGGGTGATTTTCGATAGAAGTGCTCAGTCGCGGCGCGGTGTAGACTCCATTGTAGAGTGCAAAGGAACGGGATTTGTAAGTGATCCCGTGGATTGGGACTTCGTTTTCTCTTGAGCCGAGGGCTTCCTCGACGTGAATACAAATCGGAGAAAATTTCTCTTCTTCGTAATTAATTGTCTGCCGTGCAAAAAAAGCATTTTCCCGCTGTCACTTCTATCTAAAAATAGACTTATTTCTACGAATTATTATTATTCTTGAGGCCTACACAAGTCTCCAAAGGCTTTTACAGAATGATAACATAATCTGAGTCTAAACAACAGCAGCAACAACGACGACGACGATTACGGAAAAGATTATTATTCAGTGGCGTAGCCAGTGGGGGGGGCTAAAACCCCCTGCCCGTCGACGGACAAATTTTTCTAACGTGTTTTCATGCGTTTTTATTTTTGGACGCGGTTTTGGGGTTGAAACCACCTCTTGACTGGTACGTTGAGGACTTTTTTCACGAACAAAACCAAACCCCCTTTCGGGAAATCCTGGCTACGCCACTGTTATTATTATTATTATTACATATTATTATTATTATGGTGGTGGTGGTGGTAGTGGTGGTGGTGGTGCAGCAGCAGCAGGTGGTGGTGGCAGTGGTGCAGCAGCAGTGGTGGCAGCAGTGGTGGCAGCAGCAGTGGTGCAGCAGGTGCAGGTGGTGGTGGCAGCAGTGGCAGTGGTGGCAGTGGTGCAGTGGTGGCAGTGGTGGTGCAGCAGCAGCAGCAGGTGCAGCAGCAGCAGCAGCAGCAGCAGCAGCAGTGGTGCAGCAGCAGCAGCAGCAGCAGCAGCAGCAGGTGGTGGCAGCAGCAGCAGCAGCAGCAGCAGCAGTGGTGGTGGCAGCAGCAGCAGCAGTGGTGGTGGTGGTGGTGGTGGTGGTGCAGGTGGTGGCAGCAGCAGCAGTGGTGGTGGCAGGTGGTGGTGGTGGCAGCAGTGGTGGTGGTGGTGGTGGTGGTGGTGCAGTGGCAGCAGCAGCAGCAGCAGCAGCAGTGGTGGTGGTGGTGGTGGTGCAGTGGTGGTGGCAGTGGTGGCAGCAGCAGTGGCAGCAGCAGCAGCAGTGGTGGTGGTGGTGCAGTGGTGGCAGCAGGTGCAGGTGGTGGTGGCAGCAGCAGCAGTGGCAGTGCAGTGGCAGTGGCAGCAGTGGCAGTGGTGCAGTGGCAGCAGCAGTGGTGCAGTGGTGGCAGCAGCAGTGGTGGTGGCAGTGGTGGTGGTGGTGGTGGCAGCAGCAGCAGCAGCAGCAGGTGCAGCAGCAGCAGCAGCAGGTGCAGGTGCAGGTGGTGGTGGTGGTGGTGGTGGTGGTGGTGGTGGTGGTGGTGGTGGTGGTGGTGGTGGTGGTGGTGGTGGTGGTGGTGGCAGCAGTGGTGGTGCAGTGGTGGTGGCAGCAGCAGTGGTGGCAGCAGTGGTGGTGGTGCAGTGGTGGTGGTGGTGGTGGTGGTGCAGCAGGTGGTGGTGGTGGTGGTGCAGCAGGTGGTGCAGGTGCAGGTGCAGCAGGTGCAGGTGGTGGTGGTGGCAGTGGCAGCAGCAGTGGTGGTGGTGGCAGTGGTGGCAGCAGCAGTGGTGGTGGCAGTGGCAGCAGCAGTGGTGGTGGTGGTGGTGGTGGTGGCAGCAGTGGCAGCAGCAGCAGTGGTGGTGGCAGTGGTGGTGGTGGTGCAGTGGTGGTGGTGGTGGTGGTGGTGGTGCAGTGGCAGTGGCAGCAGCAGTGGTGGTGCAGTGGTGGTGGCAGCAGTGCAGCAGCAGCAGCAGCAGCAGGTGGTGGTGGTGGCAGCAGCAGCAGCAGCAGCAGTGGTGGTGGTGGTGGCAGCAGCAGCAGCAGCAGCAGCAGCAGCAGCAGTGGTGCAGCAGCAGTAAGCAGCAGCAGCAGCAGCAGCAGCAGTAGTAGCAGCAGTAGTAGTAGTAGCAGCAGTAGCAGTAGTAGTAGTAGTAGTAGTAGCAGCAGTAGTAGTAGTAGTAGTAGTAGTAGTAGTAGTAGTAGTAGTAGTAGTAGTGGCGTAGCCAAAGGGGTTGTTGGTTAAACCTCCTTCTTGGTTGTCAGACCAAAATGTGCGTATTATTATTATTCTGACAATGTGTTTTGCTTGTCAGAATATTCCGATGGAAATCATGGAAGCACAACCCCTCTTCGGGAAATCCTGGCTACGCCACTGATTATTATTAATTATTAGGCCAACTATATTAACAGGTATAGTTACAACAGCAACGACAACAGAAATAGTAGGCCTAACAGCAGCAGCATCAGCAGCAGCAATAAAACGCACAAATAAACGAAATTAAGAACGAGTAATTGAACAAGAAAAACAGTATTGGTGCTATATAAAGATTTCAGTCGGACAGATTTTGCATATTCAAGAGACTAGGCCTATATAGGGACAAGAGAAATAAGAAGTGAAAAATGTTACGAAAAATTTACTCGAGCTGCTTGAAAACGAATAATTTATTTTCATTTCGACGATTCTTTTGCGAGAGCTTTTACTTCCGGGAATAAAAACGCGGACGGCATTTCTCTTTAGAGGGGGTGGAGGACTGAGACTTTGGTTGAATGATTCTGTAGAGAGGAAGAGCGTGGCAAGACCCTAGAGAGTTCCCTTTCGGGTTCTGAAGAATCAGTGAGGATTACCCCCATCGTCGAAAAATCTCTCCCCCCCCGCCCCGCATTCTCCCGGGACTCGCCACCCCCAACCGCCCCTCCCATCAATCTTCGGGTGCTCGCAAAGAAGTCAGCGGATCATGCAGCATTTATGAGGCGCCGTATTTTCTAAATTACCGACGACGAAAACGACAACATCAATAATTCAAGCGAACGTTAATCCTCGACCCGCTGTGAAATTGCCAGGGCAGTCCACTCCCCCTCCCCCATTTGTCGCCAGCCGGCAAAAATGTCTACGTTACACACTCTTGGACTACTCGCGAGGCGCCTAATATGGGTCGGAGGGGGCGCGGGGTGGGTGGTGGGTCGGATAAATGGACCCTTAATCCGATATGCTGACAAAGTTTTTTTTAGCTCTTTAGAATTTTTTGGTTCAAAGGTGAAGATCCTAAATCAGAGGTGTTCGAAGCTGACTGTGCTGTACACACCTGTGTTTAAGCTTCTTTGAAGATTTTGGCAAAAGAAAAGAATAAATTTTCCAAAAAGACAATAAAGGCAATAAGACTTTTTAAGACTGAAAGTCAGACGATAACTGAGCGCGTCATTGATGACATTGTGTACTGCAAAGGATGGCTATTTGTCGAGGCAAAGACAAGAAGACAAAGCGTGGGAATACAGGAAGAAACCAACAGGAGGACAAGAGGACAAAGAATTAGATTACACCGCAAGACCATGATGTGAATGAATGGATGGGTGGAACATAGTGGTTCTCACACAGGACAGATCCTACTAAACCACTCTAAACATCATCATCATCATCATCATCATCATCATCATCATCATCATCATCATCATCATCATCATCATCATCATCATCATCATCATCATCATCATCATCATCATCATCATCATCATCATCATCATCATCATCATCATCATCATCATCATCATCATTATTATTATTATTATTATTATTATTATTACAACAATGTTTATTCTAGGCCTTCTCTGGACGGAATTTCCCACCCAAAGTTTGAATTTTCCCCAACATTTTTTTGACATTTTGGCAAGTAGTATGACCTCCCCAATGTGTGTTCACCCCCAAAATGTTTAATTCCTCCCAATGTCTAGGTGGCTAGAATAGCCGCTGTTATTATTATTATTATTATTATTATTATTATTATTATTATTATTATTATTATTATTGTATTTAGTATCATTATAAATATAAACAGCTGAATCTATTATATATTATGTTAGATGCACTAGAGATTGGAAATGTCTATTGAAAGCAGCCTTGTTAATGTTCCTGTTTATTTATTTTCAGCCAAAACGGTTACCACCGAGTTGGTTGGCGCAGCATGGCGCGGTCGGCTGAGAAAGCGCCGTCAATTACGCCGTCCGTCGACAGGTGGCTGCGATTTTCGGCGGGAAAAGGACTTCGGCCGCCGAAAAAGAGAAAGCCGTTTACACCCAAAACAACTTCAGGCAGAGACGGGGGAGATGCTTGGCTGCTGCGTTGGGGGCTGGGAAAGGATGGGACGGTGAGGGGGAGGAGGAATTAGAAGGGAATAAAACGGGAATATGAACTGTAAGAATAGAGGAGGTGAATGTGGAGATTAGATACAAAGAAAATTATTTAATAATAATAATAATAATAATAATAATAATAATAATAATAATAATAATAATAATAATAATAATAAGGGCGCGGTAGGGTGGAGGGAGTGCAGGACGCAGGATCTAGGATCCGGACAAATGGAAACAACGGATGAATAGTGGTTACAGAAATTCATTTTGTCCTGGCGGACAACATTGTTTCGTCCTAAACTGTTTACCTGTATTATAAATTTATAAATAGCGCACCGTAAAAATTAAACATGGGCTTTCAATCAGCATTTGCATTTGTCCTTACAACTATTTTTCAGATGTTGAATTGTAACATTAGCGATCTTTGATCATGATCTTGATACTAATAAACTGATCGATTGATTGATCGATTGATTGATTGATTCACTCACTCGTCCACTCATACAGTCATCATTCATTCACTCACTCACTCATTCCTTCACTCACTCGCCCGCTCACTCGCCTGCTCACTAGCTTTACTATGAGCTCTTTGCCAGGCAAGAGATTTCCTGGGAAAATAGCGCCGTCTAGCGGACGCGTGATGATGCACACGCGTCATCCAAACGGAGTCTCGGCATCTTTCAAACTTCCTTTAGGGTCAAAGGTCAGCGTTAGCCAATCCCAGAAGGCGAGCATAAGCCGTCTGCTCTAAGGAGCTCATGACGTCCGAATACAACGGTAACCAAGAAATAATAAATAATAATAATAACAATAATAATAATAACAATAATAATATTAATAACAAGGTCTAAAGTGGTTCAGTAGGGACTGCCCTGTACGAGAATCACTGTAAAATGTCGGAACGTTAACGGATTGGAGCGACCTGCAATAAACGTTCCCAACCCGAATGATCTAATTTCTGGACGTTTTCCCATCCCTCTGCACTTCTTCGGTCTCGCCTTCCAGCCTTCGGACGGGTCGGGAACCATCACGTGACCATTATTACTCGACCATCGGAACGAAATAAACTTTTATGGCGCGAATGGGTAATCTCGACTCTGATTGGCGGCCACGCACACGCACACACACACACACACAAACAAACACATGCACTAATCGTACTGTCTATCTGTCTGTCTGTCTGTCTGTCTGTCTGTCTGCCTCTCTCTCTCCCTCTCTCTCTCCCTCTCTCTGCCACCATGAAAAGGCCTCATTGTCATAGACTAAAGCGGAAGATGGAAATGAGAGAGAGAGAGAGAGAGAGAGAGAGAGAGAGAGAGAGAGAGAGAGAGAGAGAGAGACACAACCATCGAGAGACAAAGACAGATAAATAGACAGGGATCCAGACAGAGGCAGATGGATAGACAGAGACGAGCAGACAGAGACAGACGCAGACAGAGACAGACACAACCATCGACATAGAGAAAAAGACAGATAAATAGAAACAGGGATCCAGAGTGGCAGAGGCAGATGGATAGACAGAGACGAGCAGACAGAGACAGACGGACAGACACAGAAGAAAGAGAGAAATGCAGAAACACGGAGACATAATTATGGCTATCTATACACTACACCAGTGCTTCCCAAATTGTGGGTCGCGACCATCTAAATTTATAGTGGATCGATTCCTAACTATTTAAGCTAACTTTATTGGGCTCAGTCTAATGGGTCGCTGAGGGTTTTAAACTGCTCCATTTCATTCAAAAGTGTCAACTCCAAATTAACGCCACAATTTTACAAGACTTGAAAGTTGCAAGGCTTCGTTTTTAAGAAATTTCTATGCCTGGAATTCTCCACTTACCGCTTCTATTCAGATGATTAGTGTTCTATCCAAGGTTAGTTGCCAATATACAGTATTAGGCTATTTGCAGGGTCGCGGCATGTTGCTAGGCGCTGAAGTGGTCGAAGCTCCAAAAAGTTTAGGAAACCATACTTTCCAAATTTGATCTTATTTTTTATTTCGAAATAACGCAAGGAAAGCGTATTCCGACCATTTTGCTCTGAAACTCCACTAACAATAGGAATAGTTAACAGAGGCGGGTATCAGAGACCCAGCGGTTATGCAAGTTTGCTAAACTCATAGGATTTTTAAGACGCGTAACAAAGGTATGCTCCTGGGAAAATGTTAAAAAGATAATTTTCAAGAAATTTCAATGTCTAATTCTCTCCTTTTGTCTTATTTTAGACAAAAATATAAATAATTCTGTCTGATATATTTGCCATATTTTTATTAGAATTAAATCAGAGCTTTTTCTGTGTCATTTATTCAAAACTCAGACGATTCTTTTCAACTAACGTTCGCCAGATGACCTAATGCATTGTTTTGATATTACATGATATGATTAGGGTCGCGGAACGTAACTAAACCGCTGAAATGGGCCGCGGTTCCAAAATGATTTTGGGAAACCCTGCACTACATTACATTACCCTTCTAAAAGACGTTCGGCAGAACTTTCATGTTGTGTGTGTATGTGTCCCTCGTTCTCGTACAGTCATTGGCGTTAGTGTGTATTATGAATTGTTGCATATGCCTACTGTGTGTTGACACCGACTGTTCAATAGTATGGGCGCCCACAGAACATTTTCCAGGAGGGTGCAAAACAGGTTCTTGTAACGAAAGAAATGTAAAAAAATTTCCAGGGGGTGCAAGTTCATCAGATGCCCATAGAAATTCATGTTTTATTTAGTACTGTAGGCAGTGGCGGCTCTAGGATTTGGCAAGTGGGGGGCGTTGGGGTGGCAACTTCTAATCATGGGGGGCCAACCGTTTGTTGTTTAATGTATGTAGCATTAAGTATAGGGTCCCAACAGGGGGGCCACTCGGGGGGGGGGCAGGCACTCAATAGGGGGCACGGGCCCCATGGCCCCCCGCCGGTGGAGCCTCCACTGACTGTAGGTTACATTTTTAGAATTATTTTACTTTTTCCATAGCTTCAAAAATTTTCCAGGCGGTGCAATTGCACCCCCTTGAACCCCCTCTGGACTCTCATGTTCAATAGGCCTTACATTGGCTTCTGTCACACAGTGAATTATTTAGGCTTATAAGATTGTTTTTGTTGTCTAAAAACACGTTGTACCCATTGGAGTAAGCTTTTAGGAATAAAGGAAAACCAAACCCTATACATACCCCTTCTCTATTATGGCCTCATTTCAGCCATTTCCGCCAGTATATTATATAGAACAAATATGGTGAAATTACATAACCTTGTCTGACACCTGTTTTGATCCTGAACCATTTGGATGTTGTACATGCAACTTTAATTTTTGCCTGTTGTGGCGGGTATCCCATTTCTAACATAGGCTATTTATCCATAGTCTTTCATGTAAAGTAAAAAGTAAAATCTCGTTAACTTCTATAGCGCTTTCAAAAGATGCACCGAAGTAGTTCCTTATTCCTATGTGTGACAGAATCAAATGCCTTTTTGAAGTAAAAAAACACACACAAACACTGGTTTCTGATGATTTTCTGTTTTCTGTAGCAGAATTCTAAGGTTTAAAATCTGATCTCTTGTTCCTCTGCCCCCTGCGGAATCCATCTAGTTCTTCTGCTAGCTCCCATTCAGTTTTTATCCGTATTCTTTCTAGAATTATTCGCAGTAGTATTTTGCTTGCATGGGATACTCTAAGGCAATTGGTCTTAGCGTAGGATTCGCTGAAATTAATACGCGCCAGTCAGTCACTCTCCAGTTACTCTTTTGCCTAAATATTCACGACTTGATTTTTTTTTGGCCCGGTCTCGAAGGGGACGACGTCGGACAGTCGGGCGGTCTTTCGGTCGTCAGGCGCCGTATAAATGACCCATCGGGGTCGGAGAAGAAGACGGGGCGCGGCCTCCCTCGCCCCCCCCTCGCCCCCTCGCCCCCTCGCCCCTCGCCCCCTCCCCCCGGAAAGGTTGACTTGCCGGCGGCAGAACGTTCGACTAAACGTTCGAGTCGATTTGACGGCGGAGCGGATGGATTATGTGCCCCACGGTGGTTGCAGTAGGAGGGGGAGCAGGAGGAGGGGAGGAGGAGGAGGAGGAGGAGGAAGACGAGTCCGGATTTTTCTGCGTTCTTTGACAGCTGAATGCGGTCTCTTCGTCCCTGAAATCTCTTTGCCGGTCGACTGCTCGTGGCTCCCTCTGGATCTGTCTGTCTGAATGTCTGTCTGTTTCTCTCTCTTTCTCTCTTTCTCTCTCTCTCTCTCTCTCTCTCTCTCTCTCTCTCTCTCTCTCTCTCTCTCTCTCTCTCCCACCCCCATCCCTCCCCAGCTTCTCTACAAATCGAGAGCGTTTCTTCTTCGACAAGATCCATCTCACGACGAACATTTATTAGATTTTTATCAGAAAATAGGGGAAAATCCAATCGACGGAAAGAAGCCGAACTGTCTGCATGAAGTCCAGAGAAAATGTGTGTGGGGTGTGGGAGAGAGAGAGAGAGAGAGAGAGAGAGAGAGAGAGAGAGAGAGAGAGAGAGAGAGAGAGAGAGAGAGAGAGAGAGAGACTCGGTGTCATCGTCTTATCTCTCGTCTCCTGCATGACTGCTCAAGTTTCGCTTTCTTATAAAACGGCATAATAACGACGAAAATTTCACATAAATTTCACTGGATATTGCAGGCGAATGGGAAAATCAATGTGGCGGTTGATTATTCCTTTTCGATTTGCAGATGCGCTGCATATTAAAAAAGCCAATCTGCTATAGCATTATATATAGGCTATATTATGCGCTAGGATATTAATAGAAATAATAAGAAAGCAACAGCGATGACTCTGTTTGTCTGTCTGTCTGTCTGCCTCTCTCTCTCTCTCTCTCTCTTCACACACACACACACACACACACACACACACACACACACACACACACACACACACACACACACACACACACACACACACACACACACACATATATATATATAAAAAACAATAGAACTATTAATTGTGATAATAACAAAGCAACAGCAATGATGATGACAACGATATGATCATGTGATGTCGTATTCGCTGCAGTGTTTAATCTAGGCTGTGTCCGGGGGGAAATTGCCCCTTTTCCCAGAAATTTCAAATTCCCCTCGGAAATTTTGGAATACTACATGGACTAACAGCGGCCCCTAGCAGAATCCCCCCGGTTTTGTCAGTTCCCCCTTTTTGGCTTTTTCAGTCTCCCCCCGGAGTCCAGGAGTCCAGGTTATTAAACACTGATTCGCTGACGCTGCGAAATTAAGCGTCATCAATATTTCGAAAGTTAGGCGATGACGAATTGCTGCTTTATCGGGTTATAGGGCAGGGACGTAGCTAGGATCTTAGGTGTAGGGGAGGGGGGGCTAAAGCCCAAGATTGCCCCGGCACAACTCCTCCTTCCCTCCAGGGATATCCTCCCATCTGAGACCGACATGTGTGCTATGTTGTACAACGACTGATATATCTATGATATGTTGTACCGCGACTGCAGTGGCGTAAACCTGGCGTCAACATTGGGGGGGGGGATACAATCGTTCATAAAGTCAGGTCAGACCCCCTTTTCATCCCCAAAAAGTCTTGAAGAGCAAAAAAGGTAATCCACGGTGAGTGATTTTATCAGATTTTACCATAATTAAAGCACACAAAACATTGGGGGGGGGGTAATTGATACTCTGGCCCCCTCTTACTAATTACTGGGGGACCGTCTCCCGCCGTCCCCCTCCCGTGTTTTACGCCCGTGCTCTATTTGGGCTTGAATTCGTTTGGGGGGACTAGCCTCAGGTGGGGGAGGGGCTTGAGCCCCTGCCCATGCCTAGCTACGTCCCTGATATAGGGCGCCCCATAAATTCATAAAAACTGCATTACTTTGCTGCACGGTAGCTCATACGTTCTGTTATTCCATTAAGTGCGCGTAAGTAGACGGGTCATCACACGGTAGAATATAGTAGAATACTGTAATAATTAATTTATTATTCGCCTGATATTTTCGAAACGTGGCAGAAGTTAACCGCTACACCAGTTAATTTAATTTTGGCGATTATAAACATTTTTAGTACAGAGCCTAGTGAGTCTGATCCAATTATGATAGACTGAATACTTTATAAAGTTGCTTGTTTATAGCCTTATAGGCGATAAACCGCTAAGCGGACCTTCGTCCAGATGTCTCTATCCTGTGATTATGTGATATAACAAAATCTCGGATAGTTGGCACTTCTGAAAGGCACAATAGTAATTTCTCTTAGCTTTTTTAAACGCCTGTTTTAGTACCGTTATTTTTTAAAATATATTGTTTAAATGCTAATTATTTAGAACTACTCGTGCGGATAATATCCCCGGATATTCAAAATTTCAAAATTTCTCTTTTTCAAAAGCGCTTAGCGGCAGAAAATCGACGCCATTTTTGGTGTTTGGGAATCTATTAATAAAGTGATTTTTCGACTTAATATTCGATTAAAGTTTTCTTAATTTGCGAGAAATTCGTACCATTGGGCCACAGTTGACTAGAGGATTTTCTTATTTCTCGCAATCGTTTATCTTTTTAACAACGGTTTTAGATGGCCTTTGGCGCAAAGAAGGCGAAGAGAAGGTAAGTCATTTTTGTTGCGCCAGATTTTCAGATGTTAACAGTATGCAAGGGTTTCAGCGCAGATGCTTGGATATACAGATGGGGCAAGTCAAGGGTGACGGCCGAAGGGTTAATGTTGATGTCGTAAGTCGTAAATTTGAGTGCCTTAATAGTTCAAGCAATGGAGGGTTAGATAGATGGGCTGCGGACGAGGTGTTAACCCGGGTTCGATACTGGGAGTACGAGCGGATTGCGTCTTTCAGGCATTCGTAAATCAGTCGTCGCGTTGATCGTGCATTACTATTGTCTGCATGCCGCTTCAGGCTAATTTCAGTTAATTAATTTGGTTCATGCAGATATGATTAGACTTAATGACAACTTATGTAGAGCCTTAAATGCAGTTTTTAGCAGAGGATGTATTTGTTTAATAACTTAGTTTATCTTATGATCCATATTGTAAATGGTAGTGCTTAGCAAATTATAGTTTGTTACTTTAAGTTTATCACTGACAATATTCTAAAGGTGGCAGTGACATTGCTTTATTTTTGCTGTTTAAAAACAGACTTTAGATTAAAATTAACTTGCCTTGCACTCTCTTTTGACTGTTATTGTTGTTTGAGCAGTGCTTTTTTCTAGGAAAAAAGTTTGGGAACTCATTTCACATCTGTTTTGTCATATGAAGCATGTCATAGATATTAGTAGAATAACAGTGCTTGGAATATTATACACAACGTAGCCCATTGTTTTAAAACTGTAATTTACGCTGTTCCCGTGCCTTTCCACTGAAAAAAAGAACCAATTGTAAGTAAAACACGTATTGTTGCATGTTGATATAAACAAATCTGTCAAAAAATAGGTGTGGGAATGCCATTCCCATGAATTCCCACTTTAAAAACACTGTGTTTAAGTCCTAAGGATGTGACATTTGGAGAATAGAGGCGGAACATTTCGAGATCAGAGGTGGACCGTAATTCTCGATGTTTCAGAAATTCGGACAGGCGCATGGAGCATTCACGAAATGCGGCTCGCTGTCGTAGAAGTCAGGAATCCGAAGTCTTTCTCCTTTTGTCGCGGGCGATCCCACTCTCTTATGACCTGGTTAAAGTCTTGGACAAGACTTCAATAATTCGTCTTTCGATCAGTTATCTGAAATTGCGAACCTTGCTCAACAATGGTTGGATTGTTAATCGCTATTGTTAAAACTTTGGCTGTTTAACCTCTTAACCGTGTATTTAACTGTAACTCAATGTAAAATGGACGGATATATCCGTGGTTCCCAGTTAAGGGGTTAAAGTCACTTGATTTGAATAGTTCCTAAAATAGGACATAAACTAGAATGGGTAGAAAGTTTTTTTTAATGTGTCATGTATGCATGATTGCGATCGGTGATGATAATGATTTTGACAATGTTCAGTAATGAAGGAAGGGATGTACATGACAATGAATTCTAATAAAAGTACTCAATATAGGGTTTGATTAGTGTCATTTTTTAATGTAATTCTGCTTAATTTCATGCAATGCGACTGCTACACACTCAGGTGTAATTGTATTGACCACTGCAAATCTGAAGAAATGCTGCTTGTGAGTTACATTTTCTTTTAACCTGAGTCTTTTAAAGGTGTGTCGAATGATCCAATGTTTTGTCACGTGATCAAGTTAGCGATGTTTTTATCGATATCTTTACAGCCCACTGTGAGCGTGGCGGTCATGGTCGAACCACGTCTGGTCATCTCGACCGAAGCTCGACCATCTTTGTCAGAGAGCACTCGATGGCTTTCTCATGGTTGTATCCGGCGATGGTGAAGTCCTTTATGCCACCGATAACATCACCAACTTTCTTGGGCTGACACAGGTCTGTCATTACGACACTACTGCATCTAGAATATCGATGCAAGCGTTTAAGCTACTGTTCTGTAGTTGCATATATTTATATAGCGCCGCTTCTGAGATATCAAACGAGATGCATTCCCGGCATAATATAATGCCGGTCAACTAAAGAAAGGAATTTTCTGGATGTTTCTGAAACAGAGCCGTGATTTAATCAGCGCCCGGCATCTGTGTGATTGCCGCAAGTGTACAGGGCTCATCCATATAGTACGTATGCAAAAAAGGCATACTTTCAAACCCCGTTTGCACACCATAATACGCAAAATCTTCAAAATCCAACCCCCTCCCCTAAGTGCGTATGTACTATATGGATGGACCCATATCTGAGGGTCAGACTGACCAAAGCGACGCCACATTTCTAGAATGTAGAAGTTCGTGCTTGTGAAACACTTGAAGGTCATTGACCTGACCTGGAAGGTCATTGGGATTTTTTAAAATATATGTTCAGTGTTCTAGTTTGAATATCACTTGAACTTGTCTTATTTTTCACAGTGGTAGTAGTAGTAGTAGTAGTAGTAGTAGTAGTAGTAGTAGTAGTAGTAGTAGTAGTAGTAGTAGTAGTAATGGTAGTAGTAGTGGTAGTAGTAGTAGTGGTAGTAGTGGTAGTAGTAGTAGTAGTAGTAGTAGTAGTAGTAGTAGTAGTAGTAGTAGTAGTAGTAGTAGTAGTAGTAGTAGTAGTAGTAGTAAGTAGTCAGGTGTAATTACTTATGTGTTGTTTCTATCTAGTAGTAAACCGTATGTTTATGCTTTATTAGGTCGATGTGATTGGTCAGAGTTTGTTTGACCTGAGCCATCCGTGTGACCATGATGAACTTCGCGAAATGATTGGCTCAAGAAACCATCAGCCGTCGAGGGATAGCCATGAGATCTTCTTCATCCGTATGAAGTCAACCATCACCAGCAAAGGCCGCAACGTCCACATCAAATCCGCTTCTTACAGAGTACGCATTGGGTTTATTATATTCTATGGTCGTTGGGTTTATTATATTCTATGGTCGTCGCGTTATTTATTTATGCAGAAGTTTGATTTTCGTTGATTATAACATGAAGTAAATTATGCATATATTCAGGGGAATATTCCTGCCATCGGCATGGGGGGGGGATAGAATAATTTTAAAAAGTATGCTCATCCATAAATATGTTTAAACTCTAGTGATGACTTTTTTGCTTGTCAGACTTTTTTAGGATGTTAAGGAAGCCAGAAAGCACAAAAATTTGGGGGTGAGGGGAATAAATGATACTACATACCCCTTCACTAATTATTGGGTGAAACCGTACCCCGCAGTTCGACCCTCGTGATCTACGCCCTTGCATATATTTTGTTTTTTGTGTGACTACCTATGTTGTTTCATTCATTTCTGGAACATCAAGATGATAACATTGATGCGATGACTTGTGGCAAGAGTTGAACCTGTGATCACTTTACTCCATAGTCACAAGTTGTGTATACATTATAACCGTGTGAGTTATAACGAAGTTCTACTGTATTTGGTCATCTGGTTGCTTGTGGTGCCATCTGTAAGAAACTTTTTATTTAATATTGTCTCTGTATTTATGATTTTATTTTGAACGAAGGTGATCGGCTGTACTAAACATCTTAAGAGAAAGCACCCGGGTTCCGTCGACGAAGGGACCGTTCATTTTGTCGTCATCGTTGGTCGGATGAAGGCATGTCCGTCAACTGTCGATGTCACTCTTGACAGCCGCATGTTTGTCAGCCGTCACAGTCTTGACATGAAGTTTACAAGCTGCGACGAAAGGTAAATCGGGTCAGAGTTGATGCTACGTTTCCTTTTCCAAGATTGAGGATTGCAACCACCTTTCGTGCCAGGGTCTTAGAACATGAAATTGTTAACTCTTTGTTGCAAGAATCTGCAGCCTTGTTTAGCATTGATGGAATCTGCCCGAATTGTTATGGTTGGGTGGTGCACGAATGCACTTTCTCAGATGTTTAACCCTTTTGCTCTGGCAGTCAGCATAACCAATATGTTATGGACCCGAAATATCGGCTGTATGGGGCCCAAGGGTTAAGGAACCCCGTGGCAGCTTTTTGAAATTCATAATGATGCTGAGAAAAATCGTAGCTTGCCAATAGGGTGAGAAAATTTGGGTTAAAAAATATAAAATGGTTGTCTTTTTCTTCAGGATATTACCAGTAATGTAATTGTCTGTATTAATTGTAGAATTTGCGATTTGATTGGCTACCGCGTTGGTGATGTCATTGGCAAATCCTTGTATTCTTACTATCATGCGTTGGATGCTGAAAGACTTGAAAGAAGCTATCGGATGTGTAAGAGTGCCAGACATTTTGTTGTACCGACATTTTGAATTCACTTTTCTAACAAACATTTTGAGTAGAATTGTTCATTTTCTGACTGTACTGGTGTTTCTGTGCGAGAATTTTGGCATTTTAATTGGGAAGAAATCGTAGCAAACTTGAACCAGAAATTTGTTTTTCTTTTAATTCCTAATAAAATTTTAAAGATGCTAAATATTATAGTTTATGGCCAATTGAAGTCTATAGGAGTATCCAGAACAATCTCTATGGTCACTGATCTATGCCCACCAGCTAGAAATCTGCTTCTGCCATTGGCGTCTATTAATAGATGACAATGGTTTCTATGGTTTCTGCCCACCAGTGGGCGGAGCAACCGGACTTTGTTGGTAAACACTGGATACCCCTATAAAGGACATTGTGATTTGTTTGTTATTTGCTGCAGTGTTCTGTAAGAGTCAAGCCAGTACCGGGTTATATAGATTTCTTGCTCAGCATGGAGGCTATGTCTGGATCGAAACCGATGCAGCAGTTATTAACAATACCGTCACCGATAAGCCAGAGCACATTATCTGCGTGCATTCTGTGGTTAGGTAAGTCGGTTGTGATGAACTGGAATTCTAGCTATATTTGATACACACTTTTGATGTGAGATTCTGGGTAAAACTGTTTGCACTCTATCTGGCTTTGTTTCACAGATTTTTGAATATCTCTAGTGTCTGAATTTACTCTGCATAATTTACTCTGTGTAATTGCTGCATAATTTACTCCGTGTAATCACTGCGTAATTTTTTTCTCTTCGTAATTGCTTCTCAGTGGAGTCGAAGACAGGGACATTGTGTTCGATGTTGTGCAATTGGCCTCAAAGATGTCCTCGCCATTTGAAAGTGAAGCCGTCGAAGAGGACAACAAGGACAATTTGGTCATCGAGGCCAGTGCTGGTTCGTGTTTCGACGAGGACAACGACCAGTCCAGCATTCAGTTTGCCACCGAGGAAATCCTTGCACAAGTCGTTCGGCAAAGACGAGGCTCGGGTGAACTTTTTTTATGGCCACAGAATGAAATGTTTCAATTTGTTACCAACCTGTTTATCTTGAAAATCTGAATTTTGAAATATTATGAACTTGGTGTTAGAATAAAGTATTTTAAAACATTTTCTTTGAAGCAAATATGGTGCATTACCCCCTGTAGGTGTTCCCAAGATGGCACAGAGCTATTCAGTATTGTTTTTTTGATCGATCAAATGATTCTACCGCACAATTTAAACATTTTGATTGATTTATTTCAAAATCAGAATTAATTTTGGTTGTATGTGTAACATTCATCGTAGGGCTATGGGTATTATGGGTTTGACTGTATTTCTGCCTTCTTTTCTTGCAGATGACATATCTCTCAACTCCATCAACAAGTCTTTGATGAATGAGGTTGGTTTGTTTTAATGCTCTGTTGCAGTTTCTCTTTTGTTGCTTTCAATTTGGTCCTCTTAGCATTCATTGGTAGATTCATTTGTCACTGCACAGATAGTAGCAGTTGAAACAATAAATGGATTCAAAAGTGATAGCTATGAGAAATGGGGTCATTACAGTGGTTTTTAACAGTTAACTTTTAGTCAATCTAAAATCACTTCAAAATCACGTTATTATTATTATTATTATTATTATTATTACTATTATTATTATTAATTATTATTATTATTATTATTATTATTATTATCATCTTCTTTGAAACTGTTCAATGATGTAGCAGTTGTCTTTTTTTCAGAGATTTTAAGTTGACCATATATAAAGAACAGAGATGATTGAAATATGTGTTTGCATTTACATGAGATCACAATGGTCTTTGCTTTTTTAGATCGGTGATGATAAGGGCAGTGAATCAGGCATGACGAGAAACTTCTCAAACTTCTCGCTGACGTCACTCTTGGACCGGATGGTAGGCAGGGCTTTAAATTTGCTCCAGAAACTTGAGAAAACTTTATCAGATAAATTTTGCGATGTCTCTCCCTGTAAATGTTATGAAATTTCATGTCACTTATTGTTCCCTTATCTTTTGGCAGTCATGTTACAAATCAATATCTCATCATCTTTGGTTGCATTTCTATCTGGAAAAAAGATGATGTTGTCATAGGTGACTTGAGTAAAACACAAGAGTGTTTGGTAGCAGATGATAGTGGAGAGTTTCTGAGATGGTTTTTTGAAAAATCATTTGTTAAAGTTAAGTATGCCAAGATTTTTCGTGTTGGGGTTTTATAAGTTTTTTTTTAAAAAGTGAATTTTGGTTACTGTGTTTGTGAGCGATGGTTGTGTTCTACCTTTAAAAACTTCCGTCTGTGTTTTTTTCTAGCTGTTTTCCTTTGTATCTGTGTTTAAAAAACAGGATGATGATTTGGAAATGCGCGCACCATACATATCCATGGATGATCGGGTCTTTAGTTCCATTGACACTATCTTGTCAGATCCGGAAAGCAATGAACTTCCAATGTTCAGGTTAAGTTCAACTAGTACTTTGACGATCTGTGGTCTGTTGAAGAATTTTTATAAGTTTTGCTCATGTTTTCCTAAATCATTTATAGTACTGTGTTGGTCTTTCAAATATACTGAAATTCTGGGTGTTGTCATGGAAAATTGGGATTGTGTTTGGTTTTTTAAGCTTGGGCCATAAAAAAATGAAGTTAAAGTTGTATTCATTTTATTATTTTAATTTTATTGCGAATTTTTATTGTTTATTTACAGCCTGATCAATTCTGATCCTCTTCTGTCTTCTGTTAATGACGAGAACTTGCTGATGAATGGATCATCATCACCGCCACCGCCTCTGTTTGTCGTTGACATATTGGACTCTAATGTACTTGTGCCCCCTCGAAAATCGCTTGGTGTGAAGAGGCCTTATGGGGGCACTGATTCGTCCTCGTCACCACTCAAGATGGCGCGCGTGGAGTTGGGTCCAGAGCCTTTGTCTTACCTGGATTTCAAGAAAAACTGTTTGGGCGCATCCAAGATGTTGGATTTCGACAACCCGAGCCAAACAGCGACTACCCAAGCGGCATGTCCTGCCGCAATGACCACCGATCGGAACAACCTCTGCCGACGGAAAATTCTACGGCAGTCGCGCCAAGCGGAGAGAAGGAAGCGGAATTTCCCAGCAGTGCAGAATCGCCCGAAGTCCTCGAGTGGAAATCGGAGGATGGTGCGCCGTTTAAACCGGTTCGTCTTGTTTCGAACGACCGGAAGCAGACGGACGTTGTTCCGACGACAGGACGTGGAGCAGAACCAGCCGGACAGCGGCAGAACGGAGTTCCGCTGCGGGAGACAACGGCCGGCCAGACTGCGGCGGCCGGAAAAAGAGCCGTCGCTGGAGGCGGAAGATTTGTCCTGAAACTGACCACTCCGGACGGTCGCGTGTTCCGGATGATGTCGAGAACCGACGCCTCTCCCTCTGTCGGAGCAGCGTGCACCGACTCTGGTGTGGACATGCTGGGTTCTGGAGCCAGGCAGCAGATACCAGTTCGCATATTACGCGGTAAAAACATCAGCCAGTCTCCCGTCGATACGACGAGCGGTCAGCATGCTAACAGGCCACCTGGTCACTGCTTGAATTCAGTCGTAAACTCTGCAATAAGACTGATCTCTCCTTCTTCCATTGGGAGACCTGCCTGTGCTCTCCCCGCCAAGAAGGTGTACGCTGTTGTCAGACAACCGGTCTCGCAGGGGGGCGGCAACGTTGTCCAGAATGGCGATAAGCTTTCCGAAAGCGCAGCCGCGGACGACGGAAGGAACTGTCCGCTGTACTTGAAGTTTCAGAACATATTTCCGAAGGTGCTGACAAGAGTGACGCTGGCCAAACCGCCCCCAGATATCGGATCTGCAAAGGTAGTGGTGTCATCAGAGCATGTCGACGACGACAACGACGACGGAGAAAAGGCGGAGGATTTAGCCGTTGTTTCGAATGCACTGCCAGGCGGCACCCATGTTCGGCCGTTGTCATTGTATTCAGTGCAGAAAAGTGCCGCGCAGACACATCGTCAGCCGACGGCTGCCACTTCAGCGACCACCGACGATGGAAATCGAGTAAGTGCCATTTCGTCGTCGCGTATTTCGACAACACAGCTGGAAAAGTCAGGAACGGCGGTTACCGTTGGAAAAGCACTGCTTTCCGAAGACCGCAAGATGGCCACTGTTAAAGAATCTAAACAAGAATTGCAACGAGGAAAAGAAGGAGGTCATGTGTCCCCAGAACCTGATAACCACGAAGCCTCGATGTCATTTTGTTCTCGGCCAACATCGTCATCTTACCAGGGTAAAGCAAGATATTTTGCACGATTGAATTTTCGTGAAATTTTGCTACCATTATTACAAGTTTAAGAAAATACTTAATCATTTATTTTTTAATGGGCAAGGCACGCAGAAAATAAGTCGTGGTGTAAGGGAATCGTAATGTATTATGATGGGTTGGGATGAGTAAAGTAACCATATTGCTTTCGTGGATTAGGTTTGGTTTGAATCATGATTGGTTGGGTTGTGTTTTTTTATAAAAATGGACCTATGTCCATGTCTGGGTTGTATCGTTTAGCTTGCATGCGCAGATGTACAATGATGTACAATGATGTACAATTTGAATTTTGTTTCTTTAGATTCTGTACCGGATTGTAGCGGCAGTTCGGTCTTGAAGAATCTTCTGCTGAAAGGAGTAGACGTTAACTACGGCTATCGACTGGAAAACAGTTCCAATATAGATGTTGCCAAATGACAGTTGTTACAATTCCATGCTTCTTTTTAAGATATCCGTGTTTGTAATTTGTATTGTGATTTAGTTTCCGTTAAGGTTTTCTTTAGTGTCAAATAATTATGCCTCATAATATTATAATTAATTAGTTAATTAATTAATTAATCCAGATTAGCAAGTATGTTAGAAGAAATTTGTGTGAAATTTATTGTGTAGATTATTTTTTCAGCCTTTTGTTGTTGTAATATGCAGTATGAATGATGACTAGTGACTGCTTTTTAGTTTATCTGCCTCAAAACTTTTTAACTCGGAAAGTTACCACAACATCATCATCTTCACATAGAACTGACTTTCAACCCGATCAACTTTACATTTTTGAATAGAAATAAAATTTCATTGCACAAGCTGGAATAACCATGAGGGTCCATCCATATAGTACATACTCACTGAGGGGAGGGGGTTGAATTTAGGAGATTTTGCGTATGTACGGTGTTCAAAGGGGGGAGTTGAAAATGTGCCTTTTGGCATACGTACTATATGGATGAGCCCTAGATGACCGTAAACCTAAAGCAGCAGATGTCATTCATGCCATCCTAATCCTATAATGTTGAAATTTAATTTACGTTGCATCATGCTATGTCTTTGTATATTTGATACATGTTTTATGTGACAGCGTGGTGATCTCCCAGTTACAATATTCTCTCTATAAATTATTTCTTGTTAGTCTTTAAACATATGGAATTTTTTTCAACAGATACTGTATCTCAGAATTGAGCTCACTGCATCATATGTTACCTATTTCAGTTTTAACAAATGCCTGTGTTAAGCATATGCACCTGCTACCTAAATACAGTGTACATGTTGGATCTGCTCATGTAACATGCATATGGTAATGTAATAATAATTATGTAATAATTTACTGTGCTCTTTTTATTTTGCAACTTGTTGCACGGAAATCTTGTTGCTGAGATATCATTGCCGCATATGTTGACGCGATTAACTTCCTGTAGTTTCAGGTGGATAGCTAAGTTTATATGAAGTGATATGTTTCCTGGCAGTTTGAATTAATAATTGCAGCTTGATTTTAAACATGTCTATGCATTTGCATTATGTCGCGCTGATATTGATGGAATTCTGAATTTGGTAAAGAATAATGATTTTTTAAATTGATTTTATGCTCTCATGATAATGGTTTTATTGAGTTGTCGTTTGGTTGTTGAATCAGAAGTTTTGATTTTTCTAATTTCAGACATCTTTGACTTCTACGTTTAGTTGGCTTTAGTGTCCATTTTAATTTTAAATAATCAAAAGCTTTCTTGAAAGCTTGGCATATTATGACACCATTGAGAATTGTAAGCTGACATTGGTATTTGTAACTATCGGGTCCTTACGGGGTTTTAAAATTTTTTTAATCAATCAATCAAATTTATTTCTCAACAATTACTGGTATATTTATTTTCAATTGAATATGGACCCTACATTAATGTTTAATACAATTGAATCAACCAGCCAATAAATCCAGCTTTATATCAAGATGAAAATGCATCACCTGTAGTTAGGGTGAGGCAAGTTATCATGGACAGAATGGCCTGAATGTCTATTAGAGGATGGTTTCCAATTATGGACTATACTCTAGTGTACGATGCAGTCGTATTGGCTGAGACCTAATAATGCAATAATTAGAAGGTTAGTTCTATGAATCTCAATATTTGTAATAGGTTATATGTATTTCTAAACTACCGGGCGGTAACACCGGATGTAGCTGTTTATGTAACTTTTATGTTGTTCGAATGAATCAATCTGCGATCTGGACTTTGATCCGATCCTTGGGCTCGATCCCTGGATTTTTATCCGATCCTTGGCCTGGATTCCTGGATTTTTAACCCGATCCTTTGCCTGAATCTCTGGGATTAGTGTTCTTATATCCGTCAACGACCGAACATCTCTATCTTTTCGTCGGGAACGATCATCGCTGTCGTTACTATGGTAAGTGGAAAAAATCTCCGACAAAATCCATACAATTTCTTTAATTCTTTATTTATTAAATTCTGATTTAACAGTAATTCCTAGACGCGGTTCGTTAATTTTCCATGTGTGTGTGTGTTTTTTTTTTTTTGGGGGGGACTCTACCTTCATTATAATAGGGACCGACGCTTATTTTGAAAGAATTTTGGGATTTGCGTCCCTCCCTTTCAGCCGACCCTACCGAAGATCGCCCTTCTCGGTGATTTTATCGTGAACGAAAGCCCGATTTCTACCAACCCCTCCAAATTTTGCATTGTTTGTATTATAGTTTTTATGTAGATCCTAATCGGGCGGGCCTTTAATCCTGGCCCCGGCAGCCTAGGCTGCAGCCGTGATGATCGCAGTGGGAGGGCGGGCAACACGTAAGTATGAGCGATTGGCTATTGTTGTGTGGGCTGTCTCGATTGGCTGTCATTGAGTGTGACTTATGTCACGGGGCTTCGTTTGACATCGGTTATTGTAGAGGGTTTCCAGCATTGAGCGTGTGTGTCAGTGGATTTGTAACAGATTTTAAAAAAAACAGAGCATGGCCCGTGTCTTTCTTGGAATGATAAACGGTTTTGTGAGTTAGATGTTTTGAGGAATTTGAAAAGACTTGTTTGTTTTGGCACGACTTTTAAAGCATTCTTTGTCAGTCATACATGACTTGGTTTAACTTAATGTGTTTTATTTTGCAGTGGTTTGACTTTGACACTGTTAGATTGATTGCATTGACTTATTTAAGCAAGTAAGCAAGTAAGTAAGTAAAATCTCATGGGTTTATATTGTATACATCGCCATTCAAAAGAAACAAAATTTCTTAAAATTTGGACAAGTTGACACTTAACAATTTTCTGTGGAAAAATTATATTTATTTATGGTCTGTTTGAAGCATTAAGTTTATTTTCAAGTCATTTGTCATGACCCTCTCAAGCAATACATCACTGCTTTGGTTTTTGACAAAGTCTGGCATTGATCAGCTGAATTACAAAGGACATGGTACTTAATTTATTTGATTTTGGTAAATTTCTAGACTGATCCTAACACTTTTACCCAGGCAATCTGTATAAGCTGTTTCTTACAAAGCTGTAATGTCTGCCTTACGTAGCCAAAGGGTTAATTTGTGTGTTTAGTACAGCTGAATAAATACAACATTTTTGTAGGAATGTGCTCCTGCTTTTCACTGTGCCAGGCTTCGACAGAGATATGATGATGCTGTATGGTGTTGTTAAGAGTTGTCTTTGGTTGTCTTGATGTATAGTGTTAAGAGTTGTCTTTGGTTGTCTTGATGTATGATGTTGTTAAGGGTTGTTATTTTATTACCTTAACACTATTGTCTTTGATTTAATTATCATTATCTAACAGTTTTCATTTCGATTTTCCTATTGATATATTAGTAATTTTCATATTTATTTAAATTTATGTATTGTTTTATTTTTTTTGAAATGAAATACATTCGCTCCTTCCTTTTGTTTACGATAAGTTTCTTGCGTGTTTTCCTGCCATTGTTGCTATGACGTTATCAATGGGATGGCTATTAACCCGTTTACTGGGAACCCCGGATATATCTGTCCATTTTACATTGAGTTACAGTTAAGTGCACGGTAAAGGGGTTAACTGGTTAGTTTGTGATCTGTTCAGATTATGTGCAGTAGCATTGATGTGGCAGAAGGGGGGATGTTGTGAATCTTGTAGGCTTTCTGCACATCATATGTTATGTTTTATTTAAATTGGTCACATGTGTTGCCACTTCCAGTTATTTGTCAAGCACACCATCCTGGCACAGGCAGTATTTTACATCGCACATCGTGGTATGCCATAGTATGGTGTACTGTTTGTTCGGTGTATGGTGTTATGGAATCTGTTTAGGCTAAATTTTACTAAAAATATTTGTTTTTAAGGAGTTCTTTGGAATTTGAAATTGTTTAAGTACAGTAAAACCTCAATAACACATACTTCGTAGGATTTTATAGAAGGACCCGTGGTAATTGAGACATTCGTAACCAAGCCTGTTGCCATCTATTGAATCTTGGCTGGACATTATCTGTATAAATAAAAATGTAACGTAGCTTTGTGTCTTAAGGTAAATCTACGAAAGTTCTTCGCCTATTGCTTTGAAACTTTTTTAAAAACCTTCTGCGCGAATAGGCAACTGTTTTGACCGATGTTTTTTGCTAAAATGTTTTCTTAAAAACAACATTTCCATTGATTTCCGTTTGAATTGAAGCCCTTTCGGTGAACAATCTTCAATACTCGGAGATTGTTCAGAGATACACGTAAGAATGATCTCCGATGCTTGTGTATATGCGCATGCCCGGCCTGTAAAGCTTGGCTATGACATTGCTAAAATTAGATTTGGAAAACCCTACAATCATGCTATTCCCATATATAGCCATAACGACAGCCAATTGAAAACGAAAACGTCATGTGAACTGTTAAACGCAACAACGGCATTACGGCGGTAGTCAAATAAGCCATTCAAATAAATGATATTATCCCATTCTACTACTTTTACTCCTCCTCTGCCACATCCAATTGAAAACGAAAGCCAGTAGAACAGGTAAACATCTCGTGAAATGCGAACAGCTTTTTACAAAAGAAGCAAAAGGGACAAACTGCACAATAAAAGGCGTATACGTAGTATTGTAAGGCGCTCTTGTCTTTGACCATGTTTGCCATGCTTATTGAGCTGTATAAATTGTCTGGTTAATAATAATATAATAATAATGATGATGATGATGATGATGATGATGATGATAATAATAATAATAATAATAATAATAATAATAATAATAATAATAATAGAAAGTGGAAAAAGTGCCTGATGGTTTGCACAGGAGAAATGCTACTAAACCACTTAAAATCTAGCCTGAGCTGCGATACATTTGGCTTGTCGTGGTCTTTTGCCTGCAACTTTGTCTGCCAGCATAGGGAGATGATGGTGGAATGGTTATGCGATCAGAAGAATATATATATTGTCACATGACTGTGTGAAATCATTTGATTGGTGCTAAATGTTACTTGGAATTCCGTATTTGAAGGATCCAGCGAGAGTTCACCAGAGGTCGCCGAGCGAAGGTCACGATGCGGCCTTTCGTGAGTTGATGCTCCACGACGCCCAGAAGTCGCTGTCGCATGAACTTGGACGGCTGGTCAAGACCGCGCCACCGGGGCAGGAATCCGTAAGTGGCAGGATCAAACCAATCTATTATCCGATAAAAGCATCCATGGAAAATCTCTCTCATTAACAATTTTCACATTAGGTTGTATTAGTTTGCTTTGTATTTCATCTGCTGTTTCTTTTGCCAGAGTATGTTCAGTAGAACTTCGTTTTAACTTAACTTTGCAGGTCTGTAAATTTGAGTAGGTTATATCCAAGGTATGTTTTATCCAATACCATCCGATATGGTAGTGCATCACATGGGACTGTACATTGTGGTTGGTACGTTATAAGCTATCACAAAGTTCTAATGTATGTTTTTTCCAGAGTATATGTCTTTTTTCCAGAGTATATATGTTTTTTTCAGAGTATTCGTGCTCAGTTTGACGGCTTTGAGAGGTTGTTGTTTGCCCGTTTTCTCCAGGAGACGGGGCCTTCTGTAAAATGGGAGGACATAGCAACACTGCCAAGTGAAGCTGTGAGCAACTGTTTTAGGAATTACAATCTTCTGGAATGATTCGTCTTAAATTGCTTTTAAGAAAGAGTAGTCACTCATTTGGTTGACTTCTTTAGCACTACAGTCATGCTTTGGCTTTTGATTGATTGTTATTGCAGTGGCTAAGATTTGAGAAATTGCAGGTACATTGTTGCTGCCATCATGACGTATTAACCTTTCAATGCCATGTGTACCATCATGACATGCAAACACATCAACATACTGGTTATTATTATTATTATTATTATTATTATTATTATTATTATTATTATTATTATTATTATTACAACATACTGATTATTGTGGTAACTTTATTGTTGTTGGTGCAGAGAGGCTAGGGTGTTTCGTGAATATCGTGTCAGCCAAAGGGCTTAACCTGTTTATCGCCGATTTTTCACTTGTCACAGATAAAGCCATACAGTGAACTGCAGACAAGTTTTTCCAAAGAAGCCATCAAATCCATGCTTGACAGGCTTGTGGTCTTGAAACTTAACGGAGGTCTTGGAACCAGTATGGGGTGCACTGGCACCAAGTCGCTGATCTGCGTGCGCAACGAACTCATGTTCCTCGACCTCACGGTGCAGCAGATTGAAGTAAGTTTGGCTGTTGGATTTTTTAAGCTAATTTTTTAGGCTAAACCCAAAGCTATGCGCAGAAGATTGTCTTTGGCCATTTTTGCTGCTAAAATTCCATATAAATTGTCTACAATAATAATAATAATAATACAGAAAAACAGTATTCATGTTCACAATACCGGGAAAAGGCATCCGTAACCCTTAACCCTTAAACCACCGGACCCGAGTATACTCGTTACACTGCATCATTACAAAGTAACTCGTGGTTTAAGGGTTAATTGAGTTTGAAGAAATTTAATAGAATTTTTGAGTTGAAATCGACTGACAACGTAAACAAGGTTTTTATTGTGCTAAGTTATGCACTGTAACAAAGCAGTTTTATACAGTGCCTTTTCTGGACTGATACTGCCACTGCAATTTATTTTGATGGTAAATAAATTGGTTTTCGGGCATTTAAAATCCAAACTATGGGATTGAAATATTGAGGAGAAATCATGATAACCAAACAAACAGTATTACACACCACCCGATGTAAATGGCAGTGCATAGATATCTTATACTGCTTATGACTATTTGACATTGGTTATTGAAATCCATGCCACATGGTGTGCAAACTGAGGCATGGTAATGAGTGACAAAGGTAGTAAGCCTTAAGAGATGTATGTATGCAATGTGTCTCTGTGAACTGTGTACAGTTGAACTACGTTATAATGTACTTATCAGGTCTGTAAAATGTAGTACATTATATCTGAGGCACATTATATCCAATGCCATGCAATATCGTAGCGCATCGCATGGGACCATACATTCCAGTACGTTATAACAGAGTTTATGTTATAACCGGGTATACGTTATAACCGAGTATACGTGATAACCGAGTATGCGTTATAACCGAGTATACGTGACAACCGAGTATGCGTTATAACCGAGTATGCGTTATAACCAAGTCCATTATAATGAAGTAGTACTGTATATGGTTTTTCTGTGGTTGCTTTTATGCGCTTGTGATGCATTTTCGTTTGCTTTGGTTAGAATCTAAATACGACGTACGACACCAACGTACCACTCGTACTCATGAATTCTTTCAACACCGATGAGGAGACGGAGAGAATTCTCAGGAAGTACGGAAAAATGAAAGTTGACATTCGCACCTTCAATCAATCCAAGTATGCACCAGGTTTCATCTACCTTTGTTCTTCTCAACTGTAACCCTTTAACCATAATATACTTTGTATCTATGCAATTGGACTGAGTTTCTGGAAGGTGAAAGGTTAAATTGCAGTTTGAAGACATTTGACTATAAAATGCATTTCTAGATTGTTAACAGTTATGCATGAGATGTATTTTAATGCAAAAATTTACCCTGTTACATTAATTAATTAATTATTAATAATTTATCCTGTGGGTGCATTTACATATCTTGTAATATGCATTTGTTTTGAGTGGAGAAAGTTTTTGCGCGTTTCAGAAAGAATGTTGTTAAATTGGGGCGTAATTCTTTCAGGTATCCACGAATAAACCGAGAATCGTTGCTTCCCGTTGCCAAAAGTTGCACAGACAACACGGATGCGTAAGTGCAACGGCGTTGTCTTCCTCTAGTATTTAACATTTTGGTGTCGTTTATCGATTGGCTGTTACAGGTGTCAGTGGTGAGAAAGTTGTGGCATTTCTAGGTAAAATAGTTTGTGTAATTGTTTGTTGAATGAAATTTTGATGTAGTGAAGTTTTGCTGCAAATGTTTTATTCATTGTTTTGAATTTTAAAAGCTGCAGTGGCCCCCTCCTTTGGTATTAGCTGTTGTTGCCAACAGTTCTGAATGTCAAAGATGCTGTTTTCATCTTCAACAATGAATTAAGCTTGGCAGAAGTGTTAATGTTGCATGGTTCTGGCAGTGTTGTAAATTGTATTGTGCATTGACCCTTTGCATGCATTTCAGTGTTTGTTAACCCTTTGAATGCTGTTGTCCACTTATGCAGTGAACTTCTTCTGCAGTATTTTGAATGGTCTTGAATTGAGTATTGAATGGTCTCGGATTGAATATTGAATTGAGTATTGAATGGTCTTGATAGGCCTGTTTGTTTTTTTGCCCAGTTTGTTATATTGACTCTAATAATTTAAGAGTTTTTGAAGCGTTTTTTGTATCGTATGTTAGCTGTGTATGTAGTACAGACAGACCTTTTTAATGACACGCCCTTGAGATCGTTCTCTTTCCTTTCACAGTAGTTATGACTCTACTTGCCACCAAGGCAATGTACAGTAGAACTTCAATATAACAGGCTTGATTATAACACATACTTGGTTATAAAGTACTGCACTGTACGCGCATAACATCATCGCCGGTACCTTGTTGGATACAATTTTAAAGACTCAGCCGCCCGTGTTCTTTTCTGTAAAAGAAATAACCCCTTTAGCGTGTAATGACGCCCCTCTTTTCAACAGATTCTATTTTAGGAATAGACCTCTAGATAATCAAAGCTCTTCCAGCCTCATAACGTTATTTTTTACCAATAGTGCATAAATTACCCCAAGCATTTTTATTGACATGGTATTGGATATAACATATTGAATTTTACAGACCCGCTAGGTATGTTATAACGAAGTTCTACTGTATTAACATCTTTCAGTGTCATCTGAGCTTACTCTTTAGCTCAATTTTTGCAGCCCATGTCTATGTACTAGCTGGGTATTACTTTAGCTAGTCCCCTATGCAAGGCTTTACTTGCTTTTGAATTTCTCTCTGTTATACAAATCTGTTCGTTTTAATCTGAACATCATGGCTTGGTTTTGGCTCACAGATGTTGATATATTTGGTGTGGTTGATCTGATCATTAGTGTGCCTTAGATGTTGATGTTGTACAAGTTGTGGAATGACTTTTTGTACTAAAGTATCTATTTACGCCTTCCCTGTAAAGTAGTTCACACACACACACACACAGTGTTGCTGTATGATTTGGAACCTATATATATATATATATATATATAACATAGTGTTGCTGTATGATTTGATGCTGTTTTGATGCTGCTTTCAGGGCTTGTCCTTTGACGAGTGGTGAGTCTCTGTAATGCTGTTTTTTGCACCTGAGCAACTCACAGAGATGGGGTTTGGCACTGGCTGTTGGGGGCCAGTGCTGGGAGATTTGAGCTTTGTTCCTATTATTAGTAGTAGTAGTAGTAGTAGTTTTGTAGTACCAGTTTAGTAGTAGTAGTAGTAGTAGTAGTAGTAGTAGTAGTAGTAGTAGTAGTAGTAGTAGTAGTAGTAGTAGTAGTAGTAGTGGTAGCAGCAGTTGTAGTAGTTGTAGTATAAGTTGTAGTAGTAAGAGTTGAAAGATTTTTAAGTGTTCAAGACAGTCATGACCTTTATTTGGCTGGCAACAGAAGCAGTCCCCTTGCTGTCCATTGTATTTAGTATTTTCTTGAAATTTCTTTGTCTTTCTGTTTAGCAAGTTGCACGAGCTTCAGTTTTCTTTGCATGCTAGATGCACTGAGATTGGCTCACCTAATGTCATGTGTGTGTTTGTGTGCATGTATGTGTGTGTGTGTGTTTGTGTGCATCTGTGTGTTTATGTGCATCTATGTGTGTGTGTGTGTGTGTGTGTGTGTGTGAGCTCATTTTGTGTTTCTAAATGACTAAACTTTTGGAATTGACATGCATGTGTTTGAAACTATTATATGTCTCCTGCTGTTATCTTTTAGGAATTATCTTTCTTGCGACTTGTAGGAAACTGCTCTTTCTGTCTCCTGCTGTCGTGTACATGTTGGCAAATCTTCTGTAGTATTTGTACTGTTTTCATGCTAGTTTGTGACAGTAATTAATTAACAACGGTCTTGACTGCAGACAGAAAGAGATTTTCCTATCTGTCTTTTTGCTACTGATGACACAACAAAGGTTTGCTTTTGGTACTTAAGTATATCTTATCTTACCTAATTGCTTCATTGGATAAATATCACGCAAGCTCGCACTTGTGTGTGTGTGTGTGTGTTTTGTTATGTATTTCATTACACTTTGTCATCTTTCTTGTTAAATCTTGTCTCGTTGCCTTTGTTATGCATGCATGTTTGCACTTGTTATCTTTGACTGTTTCAAATGATGGATCACTTGTTAAGCTCCTATAAGAATTATCAAATGTTCGAGTGGTATTTAATGGGTTAAGAGAGCATATTCGTAGCGGGGTCATGAAGTTAATCAGACAGGTGTTGATTTCCAAAATTGAGTCACTGTAGAATTCCATGAAATTACCGTAGTATAGTTATGATCAGAGGAACTGATGAATGTGTTGTCCATAAGTGGATCTCATTTCAGATTTCTGTCTGCTTTTATTAATGTAACATTAATCGTCTCATTTGTGAGTTCATCTTCTGATTTTACAATTTTTTAATCATCTATGTGTACTTGAAACCAAGGTGCGATTGGTGACCTACAGCAGTGGGGGGGATATGTCAAGCTTGGGGGATGTACTTGTTGGGAAATGTAGCAGTGGGGGATGTAGCAGTAGGGGGGATGCAGTTGGGCAGTGGGGGGAAGATTCCCCCTTCCCCCCTACAAATCACGCCCTGCTTGAAACTGGCATCTGTAGCATCAGTACTTAGTACTTTAATTGTGTCCTATTTCTTTTTCATTTGGTTTGGTTCTTACATATTCAGAAATTCCTGTTTTTTATCCTGTGAAAGTCTAATAGTTTCAAAATGTGAATAAACCAACAAAGTTTATGTTTTATGTTTCTTTAAATGTTTTTTTAATGTGTTATGTTTGCAGGTGGTACCCACCAGGCCATGGTGATGTCTATGAAAGCCTGTATAATTCTCAACTTCTGTCGAAGTTCATTGATGAAGGCAAAAAATATGTGTTCATTTCAAATATCGACAACCTTGGTGCAACGGCAGATCTCAGTATCCCTTGAATATCAGATATCTTGATATTTGGTTTGAGAAATGTGACCTAGTTCGTGAAAATGTGATTTAGTTGGAGTCTGTAATGGTTTTTGGGTGATTGACTGTTTAGAAATGTAAATACATTTATAAATCACAAATTAGAGTTTAAATTCATTTATATTGTGTGTGATTCAGATGAGTATGAATGACTTTGTAAACTTAATATTGTGGAATTTTGTGTATTGTGACCCAAATGGTGCTGTGGAAAAATTTGTGTTTCTTTCCTTGACAGTATTTTCAGGCATTCTCAATTTTCTGCTGAACCCGCAAAATGGCCCGGTCCCCGAATTTGTGATGGAGGTGACCGATAAGACAAGGGCCGATGTGAAGGTTGGCAGATTTTCTCCTGGAAAAATGTCAGTTGTTGGGTTTTTAAAACATGTAATAATTCTTGATTAAAAAATTGATGAAATTAAACTACTTTTTTCCAGCTGAAATAAAGCATTGTGTGTGGAAGAAATATGTGAATTAACCAATGAGCTTCATTCACCTTTTGAGTGTTTGTATTGTAAAAGGGTGGAACATTGGTTCAGTACGAAGGAAAACTGCGCCTGCTGGAGATCGCCCAAGTGCCGAAAGACAGGGTGCGTTTTTGTTTATTGCCTAAACTAATCTTTGCCATTGTCTTTGTGGCTTTTTAATTTGTATGTCATTATAAATAGTAGAATGTAAAGATTGATTTTACATTATAGGTGTGACTTTATCTTTCTTCTTCTATTTCAGTGAAATTTTTTCACTCTTTTATTGATTTCTTGCCGTTCAGAACACAGGCACATCTGCACTGTGATACGAATAAATTTGTAGAGATTTTTCATTTGCCTATTCGATGCCTGGACAAGCTTTTGCTGTTATAAATTCGGAGTTTCAAGGATGTTCGAACGTCAAAGCATCTGTGACCTTGGTGATATGGCCACACAGCAGTGTTTGTGCATCTTACAAAATATGCTCAATTCTGGCCACAGCGTTTACCGTCACACCACACTTGTGGGTGTGCATTTGCCAAACCCAGCTCAGAATTAATAGCTTATAAAGCTGTAATTGTAGACACTGCAGTGGCAACCATCGACAGACCTGTTTAGCCTTTCTAAGTTGGCAATGCTTTCCTCAGACCGGGGATAGCCTCCCCAGAAATTTTCACCTCCCAAGTATACACATTTTAGTAGGTAGCTTCGTAATTAAGAGTTTCTATCATGGTTAAAACACCGATTAGAACAAGTGCAGTGATAAATTGAGGTGACAAATCTATCCTCTCTGTCATGGCATAATTGGAGAAGGTGATTTGTGATTTGGCAGAGACAACTACAAAGCTTCTTGATAGCGCCTATTGTTGTAGAATGAATTATGTTTTTAATAATAATAATTATTATTATTATTGATTTTGACTTTAGCTGGTGATGTCAGTTGAACGATTTAACTGCCACAGTTTCAGATTTTGTTTTGCCGTTTCATTTTCAGGTCGATGAATTCAAGAGTGTCAGCAAATTTAAGTGAGTCAATAGAAAGCAATCATCATCACCACCTTCATCGTCATCACCACCTTCATCGTCTTCATCGTCATCATCATCATCATCATCATCATCATCATCATCATCACCATCATCATCATCATCACTGTTATAACTTTAATAATCAGTTATGTAATGAATGATTTGGAAATATTTTTCTGTTTGTATTTTTGATACTGGTATGTGTGTGTGTGTGTTTTGTCTTTCTAATGTATGTTTCTGTCGATTTTAGGATTTTCAACACCAACAACCTATGGGTCAGCCTTGAGGCAATGAGGCGAGTTGTAGAAACGCGCACCCTACATATGGAGATAATCGTTAATCCAAAGGTCAGTTGTCAGTTTGAAAGTGATCGAATACGTTACAGTAAAATCTGTTTCTTATTTCTTTTAATTTATGGTTTGATCATGTCCAAATATGCATATTCAGGCAGTAAATGCAGTGTCTATCTAGACTCCTGGACTTGGAGGGGGGACTGACAAGGCCGGGGGAAGTCAGCTAGGGGCTGCTGTTAGTTGATGTGGTATGCCAAAATTTCAGGGTGAATTTGAAATTTCCGGGGGGAATTGCCCGCCCTGGAAACGGCCTAGATTAAACCCTGAGTAAATGATCTTTTCAATGTAAAAAAATTTTTCCTACGGAATTCAGTAAGGGCATCATTTGGTATTTGTGTACAGATTTTTCCCCTGGTTTTTAGACTCTTGACAGTGGCCTAAATGTCATTCAGCTGGAGACCGCAGTAGGTGCTGCCATCAAAAGTTTTGAAGGTGCTATCGGTATGTTGAAATATTGTCCGCTGTTTATAGAACTGGAGCGAAAATAACAAGATATAACAAAGTTATAATTTGAATCAGGTAAATGCTTAAAATGAACTGATAGTTTTGTTTTCAAGACAGTTATCATATATTTTGACTCTTTATGTGGCATTTTTGTGTGTGTTTTATGATTTTAATGTTATTACATTAATTTCTGTGCAGAGCATTCAGTCATTATTGTATTCCTACCTTTGGTTGTATGGATATTGTATGAATCTTTGAATTACTAATATAGTGTTGAGAAATATAAGCCTCTACCCTGGGCCTGTGTGTTGTGCATATTTTCTTTATGCTACATGATGACCTTGCGAATCAGTATCCAAATTAGGAGAGAAAATAGTGTTCGTGATGGAAAAACGGGGGTAGAGAAGAAATTCCCAAGTTTTCCCAGAATGCAACCCTTTCAAAAGTATTGTGACCATGTCTTTTGCTGTTTGGTCTTGACTCGTTTTGTTTTAACGCTTTAAAGGCATCAACGTTCCAAGACGAAGGTTTCTGCCCGTGAAGACGACCTCTGACCTTCTGATCATCATGAGCAACCTGTACTCGTTGAAGCAAGGGTCGCTCGAAATGAATCCGAAGCGCTCGTTTCCTTCGGTCCCGCTCGTCAAGCTCGGAAACTCCTTCACCAAAGTAAACGGGCGTTTTTCAGTTGTTATGGTCGTGTTGAATACGTTGCCCGGGATTTGACCTTTGGAAAAAATATCTCCAGTGCAAGAGGGGCTTTGGTGGAGTAGTGGTAGGATTGTTGCCATGAAATCGGAGGGCGGTGGGTTCAAATCTGGCCGGGGTCATTTGGTAAGCATCAGAAAGAGTTATTTATTGTTTTGGTATCTTTGCGGGTCAGAAAGGGTTGCATTCTGGGAAAACTTGGGAATTTCTCTACCCCTGTTTTCCCATCAGTTTGCTATTTTCCCGCTGTCTCTCCCTTGGCGGGCCGGATCTGGTCCGCGGGCCGCAATTTGAATATCCCGGATCTGCAGTAAAGCCATTATTGCATCACATTCGCGGTTCTTTTCAGGTCAATAGAATGTTCAGTGGAGTTAGCGTCAACTGGATTTCTATACATGAAATTGATATTGATGGAATTGAATACATTGTGGCTGTGAATAGAGTATAATTGTGAGGATTTGACTGTATTTAAGAACGATTCAATAATTCTTCTGTTGGGTTTTCTAGGTGAAAGACTTCTTGTGGCGATTTGCCAGCATACCTGACATGCTGGAACTCGATCACCTGACTGTTTCTGGGGATGTCACGTTTGGACGTGGAGTGTCTCTCAAGGTTAGACATGCTGTGACAATAACACTGCCCACGAATTGTAAAAAAATCAATTTGTTTAATTTTCAGTGAATTCACTAAAGTTATTTATAGATCCTGTAGCATGAGAAATCAGTTTTTTATCTTGTTTGGCTTATGACACAGACAGGCGTGTAATGCATCTTGATAGTGGTTTGCATGTTTAGCCTAAACTGCAAGGATTAGAGGAGATGTGACTGAGTCTGTAGTGGCAACCTTTTAAATTTTATTCTAAGGAAATTTTTCTGGAAAAGAAATGTGTTGTAGACATTTCTGATTTATTTACCTGTGTTTTAAGTTATCCTTTTGTATTTAGTATAATATGCAGGGCCGCTGAGAGAAATTCCGGGCCCCGGTACAAAAAAAATTGTGGGCCCTGAAAAAATGTATCAAGTCTCTGAAAAACCTGACGAGCAAAAAAACCTTTTCTACTCTCCAAAATGGTCTGACAAGCTTGCAAAAAAACCTTTTTCACTTATATTAATACATCATTATCACCGGCCGCAGCCCCTAAAACCTCCATGGACCCCGGTACAATGTTCCGGCTGCATCCCCCTCTCAGGCCTGATAATATGTAAGCTGTCTGATCTGAGACAAGCAGGTGCATCAGTTTTTATTCATGTCGTGTCGTATACCTGTAAAGTTGCTTATTTTAAAATGGCTTCTTCTTTATCTAAAGGGAACTGTCATTATAATCTCCAACCACGGGGACCGTATTGACATCCCGCCGGGCGCAATCCTAGAAAACAAGATCGTCTCTGGCAATCTTCGCATCTTGGATCATTAGATCAGAACATCGTTAGAACAACAACGACTTCCAGGTTGACCTTGATTATTGCAACTGCCTTGTCTTAATTGGTTTAACTGTGTTTTTAGTGTTGACTGTTTGGAGTACATTCTTGGTGGTGCAAGACATTGTAACATATCATTTAGACATGCAACTCTATGTTATTGTGTTGTGTTTTTCACTAAATCTGCTTGGATTTTGCTCACAATTGCCATATTTTTTGAGGTTTTGAATTTCTGTGACATACATTTGTTTTTGTTAGCGTTGTACAGTAGAACTTGGTTATAATGGATTCATTTATAGCATTTGCTTGGCTATAACATACCGCGATGTACAGTTCTGTGCAATGCGCTACTGTATTGGATGTAGTATACTTTGGATAGTACGTACCAAATTTTACAGACCCGCTAAGTACATTATAACCGAGTTCTATTGTCGTTTAAAAACATCAAGTTGAGTCTGCATATATTCAGTCCTGCGTAGATAATTTCAGGTCTCTTTGTGCTTTAATTTAAGAAATCCAGTGTTTATATCGGTTTGGCTGAAGGGGGTGATCTGTGCAATGTTATTTGTAGTTAAATGTTGACAATACTAGGGAGGTTCTCAGGTCAGCTCTTTATCCTCCAGCTGTATCCAGCTATCGACTTCTCCATGGCATCTCTCCAAAGTTCCCTGTCCTTTGCTATTTCTTCCAAGGTCATTCAGTGTCTTCCATCAGTTTTTCCGTTGAGATTCAACCCTGCCATGCCATCATGCCAACCTTGCCATCCTCTTCCAATCCATTCACCCGTCATCTTTCCAATCTTCCTTTGGATCTTCTCCCCTCTGGTTTGTAGTTGAAAATGTTTTGGTTTCTTGTTTCTTCCATTCTGAGTATATATCCGGTCCATTTCATTCTTCTCTTTCTGATTACTTCAATGGTACTCCAGTTGCCGTGTTCTCTCCCTCTAACTTCTTCATTTGTTGTATGTTCAGGAAAGGTTTGCTTGTTTCAAAATTTAAGTTAGCCCTTTGTATTTAGCGTAGCATATCCACTCAGCCAAACAGGCACAAGGGAAGGGGTCATCATTGTATTGGTCATCTCTTAGATCTGCTGTTATAATGTCTCTTATTTTGAAATGTTAAAAACTATTTGAATACATCGTACATGTTGCACAACATCAGTTTATTCTCCACTCATTTGACTGTATTCCTCATATATTACTTTTGTTTTAGTTCTGCAGTTTGTCGTAATTTTCTCTTAATTGTAATTTTCTAATTGTAGTTCATTTTCGTTTTTGTGCTTGACACTGTTTACGCGTTTGTATTATAAATGTTGCTAATTTCTTATAGTGTTTGAAAAAATGTTGCAATATATTGTTTTTCATTGTGCAAGTTGCACGTTGTGTTTTGCTTATTTCTCAATGTGTGGAATTCCCTAGAATGCCTTTGAGATTCACAATTTTTATTCAAACAACAGACAGTTATGAAATGTTCAAAACAGTTGCTACAGTAGGACCTCATTATATCGAAGTTCTACTGTAGAAAATGTTTCTTGCTCCTATGGCACCACTTTCCTGTCTTGCCCTTCAGGATATAATACTTGTTCATAGCACACACACACACACACACAGAGGCACAATTCAGGAATTTTTATGAAAATGCCTTTACAATACAACAAAATTCCATTTGCAGTTTCTCATTGAGTACTGTTAATTGCAAAGTATATTAATCCTGTGAAACTGTTCCTAGAGAGCATCGAGCAACATTTGCTCTTAGCAGTTTCATGTGCTCTAGAGCTTTTGTCAGAAACGGCCGAGCAGTGTTCAACTCCATCAACGTCAAATGGTTTAACTGAAAACAAATACAAAGTAAAATGCTACATTATGGCATAAAATTCAAATATAACATGTATGAATCTCTGCTTTAGATTTTAAAACTATTTGGGTATGCAGTTTTTTTCTGGCTGAAAGCGACTAGGGCCCAAAACAATTGCTTTAATGCCAGTTCATATCCGTGCTTTCTCAGTGACCACCCCAAACTCTGGAACTCATTGCCTTGGCATGTGTGCATTGCAAATTCATTACAGATTTTTAGAACAAGATTAAACCCGTATTTTTTACCTGGCTTATCTGCCATAGACTATCACCTGGTTGTCTGGCAGGATATTTTGGATTTGATCTGGATTTTGATTAGGTGTGCCATCGGCCGACGATTCTGTGCGGTAGGAAGCGGTGCTATAGAAGTTTAGGATTAGATTATTCACAGGAGAACTGTAGAAGACATGTCAACAGAATGGACAAAAGGAGACTACCATACAAGGCACTATGCACTCAAATGGAAGGAAATACAGGCAGAGGAACCAGTAAAAGGTGGATGGACAACATCATAGCAGAATGGATTTGAAAAGAATTCAACCACACAAGGAAGAAGATTGACAGAAGAAAGGACTTAAGATTGACAGAAGAAAGGACTTCTTGGAATTGCTAGCGTCTAACCATTGCCGCTAAGAAGGTGGTAGAGATGAGGTGATTGATTGATTGATTGATTGATAAACAGTGAAGAATAGAGTTTTGCCTTAGCATGGGTGGCTCCGCTCTTGACGAATACATCGACACTGCTGCGAAGTTTTGCTAATCTCAGGTCCCAAATGTCCTTCACTAGAGTCCGGATAGCGTCTGCCATTGGGACATCATCAGAAGCGCTGAAATCGAATAAATCAACATTATTATTTAATTCGTTCAGCAAAACCTAAGAAATACAAAACAAATTTAATAACAAGGGTCCATCCATACATTACATACGCACTGAAGGGGTTGGATTTAGAGAATTTGCCTACATGTACGCTGTGCAAACAGGGGAGGGGTTGAAAATATGCCCTTTTTGCATACATACTATATGGATGAGCCTCAACAAAAATCAGCATATCCTAAAGTAATCAAAAGTAAAGCATAAAACAATACATTAGATAAATAAATTCAAATACACATACTTAATATATACATAATGTACATAAATTATATAATGTACTTACTGCTGTAACAACAGCTGCGTAATCTCCATGTAATGCTTTGATGGCATCTCTGTGAAAAATTTTGATTCTTGTTCTTCAGTCTTCTTAGCCTCAAGTTTTTCTATTGAAAAATAGCATAAGAGGTAGCCGCTGTAAATCAAATTATAGATTACAATAGGCCTACTTCTCAGGAACTAATACATACACTTCTCAAGTAAACAAGAGTTCCTAATAACCCCAGCACAATGTACAGTGATAAGACTGGTGATGATCATTAGACAAAGACTGGATCAAAATGGATCCCTTAATCTCTGAATACAACAATAGATACCCGTGTCCATCCAATCCGGCGGAATGATCCGACATTTCTGGCGCTGCTTCAGGCTAATGGCTATCCATATTGGAACTTCTGCCTGGAGTCCAGGATTGAATGGTCCAAAGTCGCCCTAAATAACCACACATTTTATAACATTAAAACCGACAAATCTACAAAACATGTTTATGTGCGATTTTCTCATTTTAATTTCTGATGCAAACTTGATTAAACTGGTGAACTAATACACACATTTCTAACTTATTAGCACAGTGACGCTAAAGAAGTTATGTTATTGATTTATGGCTGACCTACTGACAGAATCATTGCTTGATCGACTGATAGATTGAATAGTATCTTACTGATATTAAATAAATTTTGTCCAATGAAAAGTTCGGAACAATAGAGACGATTTGCTTTTCGGCAAGAAACTCCACATCGGCCGGATCCATCGGCCACAGATGCTTATACTTATTCTTTGAAAAATAAAATATTCTGCTAAAATTAATAAACATGCAATATTATTTATTTATTTTCTAACATTCCCTCCAAACGGCTGCCGCCACATTATACTTTATAATCTAGTAGTATCTTCTCGGTCTTTGGTCTTCTTAATCTTTATTTTTTTAAACTATTGACTTCACTTTGTTTGCTGTATGAATCCTGCGGTTTATCGTTAAGCGATATTGAGTTTAAACAAGCTTGTATAGTTTTGTTTTTCGCTTCTGCCCTCTTGCTTTTGGAAACGTCAGCAGCACGTGAAGCTTTAAATCTTAAATTTAGTTAAAACGCCTGATCAACGTCTGCTGCCTGTTGATGCCCCTCGGGCCTTGGCTGGTCATTTTGGTCGGACGAGAAAAAGACTGGCGACTGGATCCGGCGCCGGCCCCCTCAGACTGCAGTTGCTGTTCGCCTGTTTCGCTTTCATCTGAAACTCGGCCTTCTGATCGGCAGTCATGGGCTCATGGCCCTCTACTGCGCTGACAACTCTTGGACAAGGGCTCTGTTCAAGAAAGATTAAGCGCATAAAAATAAGCAGCTACTACTGTATTACTGTACTACTTACCAGGGCGCTGTATAAGTTTACGAGATTTTACTTACTTACTTACTTACTTACTCTGTTCAATGTTCATCGACGCATTCTAATTTCTTCGTATGGGACTTCGTGATTCTTTAATTTCTAAAGCGGCAACACTGTTTTACATTGACGATTGATAAAGCGGAAGCACATTCGTTAATCTACAAAGTGGAGAATTTTTACAATAATTGAATTAATTTAAATAAATAATTCCTAATAAAATTAACGTCGAGGTAACCATTTAGAATTTTTAAATGTTGATTTGTTGTGATTTTTACGTTGAGTGATGAAATATTTTTCGAGATATAGGGGCACATGCATATTGTAATGTCCATTCATTGGAGAGTGAGACGGTGAAGTCAACCAACTTCTGTAGCGCTCGCTGCATATGTTTCCCAATTTAAGCTGTTTAATCACGGTTTCTTTTTTAATCTGTTTAAGCCAGCTTTCCCTATGGCAGTTTTACTGAAATACTATTAATTTAAATACTGGTTTATGTATTGTTAGTGTTTTTTGCATGTGGAATGTTTGCAGGATATAAAATCACGGTTTCAGGATGCCAGAAGAAGCGAATGATAATGCTAGTAATCACCAGTCAGAGTCAACTGCACAACAGACCCCACATGGTGGAGGCTCATCACTTCAGCGCATTATGGTGAGATCTCTTTGTCACGTACACAATTGTCTGTAGTAAATCGAATTTTTTTTATCTCATACAGTAAATTTCTTTGATTGGTAAAATATTTGTTGTTGTTATTACGCATCAAAAAAGCATGAATAAAGTGTTGGAATTATGTGATGTATGTTGCAGCTTATGGCATGGTTGCCACAGATTGTATTGTTACATTGGGTGTCATTTCTAGCGCTTTATGTCAGCAAACAAGATTGAAGCTGTTCTTTGGATGACCAGAATCTTCTCGATTTTTTCTACCATCAGCTTCTTCTTGCCAGTATTTGGGTAAGTCGCTTGGTTAGGGACTTGGAAAGCACGGCAGTAGATCCAGTCTCGATGTGTGTGTGTATATATATATATATATATATATATATATATATATATATATATATAATAGTTGGATAATAAAGTGATTTGCAAACATATTTTAGAAATTCAACTATATCTAATTGGTCTTTAGGCACTTTCTATATTTAAAAAAACAAATGATTAAATTTACTTCATAGGTTAATATTGTTGAACTTTTCTAACGATGGGCTGACTTTGGTAGCAATTTCTTTTTGCAGATAGTTGGAAATCCATTGCATAAGAATCAAGTACTTATGCAAATAAGTTGTGTAGACAAAATAAGTCTACTGATCTGTGTCTAGTATTGAATGAATGTGATGGTGATATTTTGAGCAGAGGCATTTGTACAAAATTTCTTTGAAGAAGAATTTTGCAGGCCAACCAAAACACCTTCGTGGGCCAAGTTTGGCCCGCAGGTCAGGGTTTGCGGATTGCTGTTCTCAACCAACTGAACTTGCGATTGAGAAGGCAAAAGTTTTTTGGCATCAACCGAACGAATTCATCAATTATTTACGATAACTGCAGTTGTATCTTTGTCTGTTCTGTATTGCAGCGGTCATCCGTACAGCTCGTACCAGAAGGTGTTGCTAAGCAACGCGGCCACTAGCGCTCTTCGCCTACACCAGCGTGTTCCGAACTTTCAGTTTAGTCGGGAGTATTTGGCCAGCCTGTTCCTCGAAGACAGTGCCCACTATCTGTTCTATTCAATGATCTTCGTCATTTCATCGCCTGTTTCAAGTATCCTTTTTCCAATGACATTTGAAAGACTTGGAAAGAATTTTCACTGTTAGATGTGGTGTAGTTTTTGAGCCGGTGCAAGATAGTGACTGCTCTGTGTAGCATCTGCGGGATTTCCAAGATACTTTTTTGACAAACCTGCTTTATAGTAATGAAGAAGAATGAAATGGACCTGACACATTCTCAGAATGGAAGAAATAAGAAACCCAAAAGGAATTTTCAACTAAAAACCAGAGGGGAGAAGAAGATCTAAAGGAAGACTGAAAAGATGATGGGTGGACGGATTGGAAGAGAATCTGCAGATCAAATCTCTGGAAAGATTTTCACAATTAACGAATGTCTTGAAATTCCTCTTGCTAACTGAAGATAGGAATTAAGATAGTTGAATTTTGGTCTGAAGTGGTTTTAGGTGATTTTAGGGTTTTTGACAGTAGTGATATCCATTCCAAAGCACCTAGCAGTAGTTATAATAATATCTTTTAGTTTACAGTGCTAAGGTTACAAATGGATCGTGTTATGACAATTGATACGTCTGGCTTTCTAACAGTGAATTTTTATTTTCCGCGAACATATTTGTTTGATTTTATGTTTTAATTCTATGCAAGACATTTTGAAAAGTGTGACTTGAAACTGTGACATTTTTTGCTGTGGTTCTTAACTCTCTGTATCTACAGTGGCTCTGATGCCGGTGTTTCTGTATGCGCTTCTGCACGCACAGAACTATACAAAGCAACTTTTGAACGTACGATTTCATGCTTTGTATTCTAGTTGAGAAAGTTATGGATTGCCAATACTTAGTCTTTTGTGTAATGCTAGCTTTCAAAGAAATTGCTACTAAAAGTAAATGGTCCAATCAATCATTTCTAATCCTGATTAATGTTAGATGTAAGGGACTTTACAGATCATGTGACATCAGGTAATGTTAACATTGCCACTGGTTAAAAAGCTAATGTGATGTAAAGAGTAGCCATGGCAAGATCAGCTTTTGCATAGCTTAGGCACATATCAACAATGGCAAATCTCAATGGGATAACCATTATAATTATTGGTACTCTCAACATTTAATAACCCAGTTTTCCTGGATAGCTTTTGAGTAAACTTGTTCTTAACTGCAGTTTCAGAACTGATTTGTGTAAACTGAAAATACGAATTATTGTCACATTTTGCCATGCTTATTAAAGGGTAGAATAGCAATAGATTAGATTGGAAACTTATATTTTATTTAAGTGAAAAGAATTGTTTAAAGTTTCCTGGTGAAATTTCTGTTGCAGCAAATTGGACCGTCATCATTGCAGCTGGTTCGTAATCTTTTGACAAAACTCGAGTCGAATCAGGTCAACATTCTTCGCTTCATCGCTTGCAGCGAAATCTTTCTCATGCCAACCATCATCTTTCTCTTATTCACGTGAGTTTGTTCATCTCCGGTTTTTATAATTTTATTGAAATTGGTGAAGTATTTTCTGATATCTGAATGTCTTGTCATGATAGAAGGTTGCTTGTTTTGCTTCAAACGAATTAACTTCGCTGTAGAATTTATGTTGACAGAGTTGACCCAAATCCTTGACCCAGCATACATTTGACCAACCCGGAATTCCCAGAAAACTCAATTCTGTCAGCCAACTTGTTTAACCCTATGGTCCAGTAATACTGGTATTCCGGTTTCACAGCCTATTGGTTATACAAATCGCCGCAGCCAAAGGGTTAAGGTGATTAAAGTTACATCACTTGCTTTTATCTTGGGCTATTGAACCAGACCTTTTGAGTTAAAATTAATTTCCCCCGTTTCTTAGGACTTTGATACAATTAATTTTCATTTCCAGGGGACAGGGAAGCTTCTTGTTACCGTTCTTCTATTACCGGTTCCTGTCGCTGCGTTACTCGTCAAGAAGGAATCCATACTGCAGGTTTTATGATTAATTTTGCAAATAAGTTGCTGCAAATTGCTCTTACAGTAAATTTTGTGATGGTAGCAGAAAACCCTGATTGAAAATCATTCTTTCTCCCAATCTTTTAAAAGTTATTGCTTTGGTTAAGTTATAAGTTACCACATTCTTATTTGATGCAGTTCATTGTTGAAAAGGTTCATTGTTGAAGTTGAAATATACATGTTATGTATAAGTACTGTATGTTTCTATCATATGACTTTTTGATTTTGCACATGAAAATTAAATTGGGTTTTCATGTAGTTGCCTGAGAGGAATTGTAAAATCTCTTGAGGCAAGAATTTGAGTATTTGTCTCAAATCTCTCATAGACATGTGAGCAAAAGTTCACGTCTTGACAGAAATTAGTACACTGAGTTGCAAAGTATGCACAAGCAGAAAGTATTGCCAATCATCGAATAATTTCAATTTGTTAGTAAAACAGTTTCTATAATAAGCAAACAGTAGAACCTCGTTATTTCGAAGTTCAAGGGACCGTGATAAATACTTCGATATATCCGAGGTTCGATATATCCGATTCCTGTATCATTAACACTGTTTTGGCGGGACCGGCGCTCAAACTTCGATATAAACGTGATTTCGATATAAGCGAGTTCGATATAACGAGGTTCTACTGTAAGTATTAATAATGACGCTCAGTTTGGCTCTCTGTGGTTTGTACATTTACAGAAATTGATCGATAACTAAACTGTCTTTGATCTTTTGAAGGCAACTGTTCACAGAGCTGAGACTTGTTGTGGAGACTCTGTGTTCGAAGCCACAGTGTCCGTCGTTCGTTAAGAACCTTTGCTATAAAGGCATAGAGATAGTCTGTCGACTCGCTCCAAGCAACTGAGATGGATTTGGATTTTTATCTTGGACCAGTGCAGCAGCTTTACACCTGTGAATAATCGGATATTTAGTTATTTCTTTTACATCCAAGTTGGCTTTTTTTTCACAGCTGATATGCTGTCACAGCGCATGTGTTTGACTGTAATGTATTACTGCGGTACACTGTGAGGTTCTTGCTTCGGCGTCTCAACAAACACGGTCGTCTATTCACAAAGGCATTTTGAACATACTGTACTTATTTTAACAAGAATTCAGTAAAAGAAAAGAAATTTTGTCTTATCTTCAACCATTCTCATTCCAAACATTTTTCCTTTACTAATCTTGATTCCTTTCTTGTAAGCCTGCTTAATTCATTTAATAGTCTGTGTATTAACCCTTTCAGTGAAAGTCTATATATTAACCCTTTCAGTGCAAATGCTTTGATGCTTCATTTTCCTCTTTAAAAATCTTGGACTTGTGGATTTAAAATTTTAAAATGCAGTAGTGATTTTATTGATGTTCATTGATCACCATTACCTCATGTTACCTGTACTTTTGTAAACTGTGGAGTCACTGACTTGCAAAGACAAAAGGTAAAATAATTTTTGTTAGCATTCAGTTACATGTAATTGTGGTTTGATTTTGCTCTGAACGAAAAATAGATCGATGTGAATATAATTTGACTGCTTCAGGGTGAACAAGAATTTGTCTTTATTTTTTTTTACTTGAAGACTTTGGATATGAAAAATCACTTATTATCTATTAGGTTTATTAGAAATTCAATGTATGAGGCTGTGTAAGTTGGTAGATTTTAAGAGATGGGCAGTTTTGATTTTTGAAGTTAAAGGCACGAGGGTTAGATTGATTGTTTTAGAATGGAAGAATAAGATATGGACTATTCAATTCATTAGGCTTGTTGGTTATAGAATTTGTTTGTTGTAATATTTCTCTATGTCTGAATTGAGTCATTTTTCACCAATATTATAATAGCTGCACTTTCCTATTAAGCAGTTTAAGTTTCTGCTTAGAATCTTAGATTATGTATATTGGTGGCACATAATTCCATGGTGTTGTAACGTAACGGCTGTGTGTTGCCTCTTTTCTCTTAAAATCTAAATTGCTTTTGCATTTTTAAAAGTGTGAATGCTGCCAATTAAGTGGACAGTTTGTAACTCTCTGCTGCGATGCTGGAGTGGGCAATGAATCCAAAGCATATATTACTCAAATACTGCACAATGTAATATTTTAGTTATACAGTAGAACTTTGTTATAATGGCTTTGACTGTAGCATGTACTGTACTTGGATTTAAAGTACAGGTACCTCGGATATAGCGTAATAATTTCATAGACCCACTAAGTACATTATAATAAAGTTCTAGTGTACATATAGATCTATGGTTTTGGTCATCAGTGCAGTGTTGGAGTTGTGAAATGTGTGGGGGAGGGGGTTGAGGACTGAAATTCAATGAATGACAGAAGCTGCATATACCCGACATGCGATTTTTGGGAAGGTTGCAAAGTTAGCTGGGGGGGTCAACCCCCGGAAACTCCAACACTGCTTCAGTGGCTTTAAAATCAATCAACAAAATTGTCATAAAAATTGTCAGTTTAATGCATACAAAATAATAGACAATTTACATTAATCAATAAATACAACTTCTATAGTGCCACCATCATAATGTCTGTGCAGTGTTTATTCTAGACCTTCTCTGGGGGGAATTCCCCCCTAGTTTTAAAATTCCCTGAAAATTTCTTTATATGTTGGCTTGGGGGTGGAAATTTCACCTCCAAAAGTGTGGAGACTCAGACCTTGCCCCTCCAAACATTTCAACCCCAATGTCAAGGTGGCTAGAATAAACACTGATGTCTGTGGCATCAGCCGATGGCAAGCATGGTTGTTAATACGTTAGGGGCTCATCCATATATTACGTACCTACTGCATGAGTGGTCACGGATTTAGGTGATGCGTACGGGAAGGGGGTCTCGACTGAATTAATGTGTACTTACGCACAAACTCAAAATTTATAAATAGCCTACGTGGCAATTAAAAACCCCGATCACGAGAATTGTTCACACGGTTATGAAATAATTGGCAAACGTCTAGACGGTCAATAATTATTATTAGACGAACTTTCAAGTAGGCAGACACAGTGGCGGCTCTAGAATTTGGCAAGTGGGGTGGCAACTTCTAATCATGGGGGCCAACCATTTGTTGTTTAATGTATGTAGCATTAAGTATAGGGTCCCAACTGGGGGGCAGACACTCAATAGGGGCACGGGCCCCCCGGTGGAGCCGCCACTGGGCAGACGTGGAAAGCGTCTAACCTTAGTAGGCATACAGCACTGCCTCACAGACATTTGAATTATCTGTTCTATTTCTTATTTTAGGCCGTAGAGTGGACCGGACCCCCAAATTTCTTTGTTTTGCACGGATGGTTAGAAAGAGGCTAAACAATGGTGTATGCCTCATCTTCTTAGCTCTTATATAACCTGAGATATCGCAAATTCAAAACATTACAGTTTCCATTTTGGATGAACGTTTTTCAAAAAATTATTCCCCAGTACGGTGACGGCGTCTAAAAATGTAATCCTCACTTGAAGGGTTAAATAGCAAAACAAATGTCTCGTGACTATGGCAAAAAACTGGGAGGGGTAGAGAAGCGAATATTCACTTACGCATAGGGTGGTCCAAAAATGTACGAGGTGCAACAGAGGGAGGGTTGAAAATATGCCTTTTGTGTATGTAATATATGGATGTCCCCTAGGTTATTCATAATGCGAATCGTAGCCGTGAGGCAATCATTGGAGAACATCTTGTCCAAGAATGCTATTGCTGTGGCTACTAGGGTCAGATTCGAACCTGCTACTCTCAAGCTGCATGGCTAGAACCCTACCACTACACCGTACCCCTTACATAATGATAATAATTATAATGAATCAATGGTTATAATAAAATTCTCATAATACTGCAGTGTTTTATCCAGACTCCAGACCTTGGGGGATGACTTGGCTGGAAGGGAAGATACATAGTTCAATGCAAATATTTGTCAGTGCTGAAATTCTTGGGGGGACAGGGGGATTTTATGAGGGCAATCTCCCCTCTAATAGGCCTGGATAAAACACTGATAATACTGTCTAGAGACCTGAGTTTTCTAGAGTCGCCTGTAGCCTACAGTTTAAAATACACAACAATTCACAGAATGTCTCCACACACAGTTTAAATATTCACATGCACTTTAGAATTTCCTATTAAATGTCCATTGTACAGTACATTTTGTTCATTGGCGTAACCACAGGGACCATTTTTGGGCTGGGACCGGTCGTGGAATTTGTGCAAAACCGTCGAGTAGCTTGGGGTAGGAGGCGGTAGGTAGTATGAGAAGGGACAAAATAATAATAATAATAATAATAATAATAATAATAATAATAATAATAATAATAATAATAGTAGTAATAATAACAACAGTAATAATGATAATAATGTTGTGATTTAAAGTGGTTTAGGAGGCTAAGTAAGCCTGCGTGAAACTAGGTTATTGAATGCAGATGGTTACATCAGTGGTTTTCACACAGGCTTACTTAGCCTCCTAAACCACTTAAAATCATTATTATTATTATTATTATTATTATTATTATTATTATTATTATTATTATAAACCCACCAGCTTAAAAGGCCGCCGCTTGACACGAGTCACACGACGATATTTTTGCTCAGCAAGACCGCCTGAAAATGTCAATGTACACCCTATTCTGGAATCCTGGCTGCGCCACTGCTTTTGTCGCACAATTTCAAGAGATGGTCTGTTTAATGTGGTCGCCAACTGCTCTCTCTTTGCATGAAGTTTCAAGATGGCCGACCGATGAAAAGACTACGCCTTTTGTAGTTTTACTGCTTGATCCATGAAGATAATAATTGTTACGAACTTCCTCGAAACTTGGCACTTTCTGCTTGTTTGGACCACTCGCTTCCAATTTATCATCAATGTAAATCGTGATGTCACTATTGCGATTTATCTTACTATTTTGAATTTCTGGTTGCAACGTTATATGACTGTTGCATCTTCCGTTGTTGTATTGTCCGTTGTCGTCATCTTCTTCTTCCTCGTTCTTTCCTGAGTGGCTGTACATCGGTTTGTCGCTATTTTGCGTATTATCGCCTGGGCTTGGAGAGCCCGACTGCACTGAGAGCTGGTCTGTAGCGGGTTCGTTGGCGCACTGAAAGGCAGTCAGCATCGGTCCAATGTCCTGCATGATCGAAGACATGCTTGGCACTTTGAAGTCAAGTAGACTGGTGCTGCTCCGTCTACGATCCGGAGCAGCAGCAGCAGCAACGGTTCTTGCGCCACCGTGGCTTTCAACTACGCAAGGCACACTCTCTTTCTCCGATTTTCGTTTCGTTGACGGACCTCCGAAAACACCGAACTTTACCAGACGAGAAAAAGACGGAGTGTGCCGTCCAATCGACTTGTTCCTCCCCTTCTTTTCGAAGCATTTTGCCGCCGCCGCCGGCAGCAACACCAAACGGTTCTTCAGCAGCTTCTCCGAGTGGCTTCTCGTGGCCGACTTGGTGCCGGTCAGGTCGACGCCGAGCGCGGCCCTCTCGGTCAGCGATCGCGAACGGGCGCCCAGCTTGCCGGAGTTCGCGCCGAAGACGCGCCCGGTAAGGGTGCAGCTAAGCGCCTCCTCGTGAGCGCACAGGTTCTTCAGCGAAGGCAGAGACCGTGAGTGCGGCTTGGTCTTCGTTCCGATGAAACCGGTCGAAGCGATACTATCCGTCGGGGACATGCATCGCTCTCCGTCCGTCGGGCTGTCGTTGTAGTCCGGCGTCTGGATGTCCGGATCGATGGACGCCAGGGACTGGAAGAGCTGTTCCATCGCTGCGTCCCTGGCTGCCACCGAAGCCGCAGTGTTCTGAACGTAGTGGACGCAGAGTTCTGCCTGACTGGCGTGCCTCACCCGCAGATAGGCCTTTTGACGAGTCCTACGTCTGTAAAGTTAACAAGAAACTAAATTTTCGCCATTAGTCGGTACCCCAGAAGTGGCTATAACGAAGTTGATTGATTGATTGATTGATTGATTGATTGATCGATTGATTTTCTGCTTGCTTTTGTATCAACTGTATCAGCGTAGCCACGAGGAAGGCACAGGAGTCCAGACTCCCATTCGGCCCAGGAGTCAGGGCCAGTAAGTGGTGTGGTCAGGGTTAAGGAATAGGGTTATAACTCCTGCTCTCGATAAAACTTTCTTATCTGCTTTGCACAAATTCCACGACTGGATCTGGGCAGAATGGGAGTCAATCAATCAAAGAATGAATGAATCAATCAATCGATCAATCTACACTGACTTATTCTACGTTTAAGTAGGAGTGCGATTTATGAATTAATATTTAATCAGTGTTTATTCTAGCCACCTTGACATTGGAGGGAGTTTGAAATGTTTGGGGACAAGATTTGTTTCTCCACGCTTTTGGGACTGTATTTCCATCCCCAAGCCAATCAATCAAAAATTAATCATTATAAAAATTTGGGGATCCCCTTAAAAAAAAAAAAAGTAGGAACAGGCCTAGAATAAACACTGTATTTAATAAAAGACAAGATGCAAGCTATGCTCTCTTTTAGGGGTTCAGTTTTCCATGTTGCCGTTCTAACAGCATTGGTTTCATCGTCTGTCGATGTGCAGGTTGACCCTTCCAGCATTCTGTCTGTCTCGTGGCAATGGGAAAATGATAGGTCTACTTAACCCGATAGGATCGCATTCATCTTGATATGTGTTCATCAAAGAAATGCCATTTACAACCTGCAAATTAAGTGAAAGCAGAATGACGAAACACCGGACATGGCTTCACTCACCATCAGAACCGTGACCCCTAACTAGGCTTCCAAGATAAATCGTAGGTAAATGCACCGACTGACCTAGTGACCTCGTGTTAATACGGTACATACATTGGAACTACTTCAGCCATAAGAAAAAGAATTAAGACCAAGCCAGGTAGCTGCTGGCCATTCAAAGCAGTGAGCACACACACAAACACAGGCACACACACACACACACACACACAAAGAGATATTATTACGCATTCCAGGGTCAAGGCAGACTCTAAGAAAATCCACATGCGATTTATCTTGGAACAGCCCCGTGGTTGTAGCGAAGACCGCAAAACAATCCATCGGCCCATTTGTTATGGAACGGCCTCGGTAGCTTTTTTAGATCGCGACTTTTCGAACGCCAATCGAATAATATCTTCAGTTGTTTGCTTTGAAATCCGATGCGAAGAATTCAGACAACGAAGAAGATCGAAAAACACGAGAGAACTTATAGAGCGCAAGATTAACACACGCTCAGACCTTTTGTAAGCAAAGCCGAGAACCAGATATAGAGGCTTTTAAAAAGAAAGGATCCCGGTCGTGTCGTTGTGTGTTAGATCCAAAGCGTGCCCATCGCTGTCTTTGATGCTATAAACAGTTTTGTACCTGCTAGAGAAACAACATTAACCGAAAAACCGGGATCGAGGGAGAAGTAGGATTTCGGGTGGGGATGGGGGGTGGTCAGCATCCCTCGACGGTAAAGGTCATTCAAATAGCGAAAGGTCACCAACATTGGTTTGAGTTCGTTTGTTGAGTTTTGCAACCCCGGAGTTCCGGAAATGTCTGTCAAGTTCAGTTGGCAGGAAAACGCTACTGTACTACTACTACTACTACTACTACTACTACTACTACTACTACTACTACTACTACTACTACTACTACTACTACTACTAATAATAATAATAATAATAATAATAATAATAATAATAATAATAGCAAAAACAAAAACAATAATGTAATTTTAAGTGGCTTAGGAGGATATAAGTATTAAGCCTGTGTCGAAATCACTGTTACCGACCCGGATGTAAACAATTAGGTGACTACAAATGCAATTATGACTTGTCAAGGGAAATCCTATTAAACCACGTAGAATCCAGTCATTATTATTATTATTATTATTATTATTATTATTATTATTATTATTATTATTATTATGTCTATTATGTCTATTATTTCTATTATGTCTATTATGTCTATTATGTCTATTATGTCTATTATTATGTCTATTGTTATTATTATTATTATTATTATTATTATTATTATTATTATTATTATTATTATTATTATTATTATTATTATTAGCTCCGAACCATAGTGATTAGTATATCTAATTATCGTTAATCTAACTCTATGGGTCTATAGGAGCGGAAGATGGCAAAGTGGGCTACACACTGGAGCGGTAGGCTGATGGAGCGGGTTTCAAACCCGTTAGCGCCCTCAGTGGCTTTAAGACACAGTGGCGTAGCGAGGGGGCAGAGGGGGCGAAGCGCCCCAGGCGGCACTTGCTCTAAGGGCGGCACTTTCGGGATTTATTAGATTTTTTGCTTGTCAGAGACTTTTTTGGTGGAGAGTTGATAATGTTTTTTTGCTTGTCAGGCTTTTTTCGCAGAATTGAGGGCGGCACTTTTTTCTCGCCCCGTGCGGCACTTTGCCGCACGCTGCGCCACTGTTGAGACAGGCAGTAATGCCCCCTAAATAAGCCACTTAATTCACGTTGTAGACTAGTTATAGTGGCTTATCGGTGAGTGCGTTCAACTGCGTTGGTGCCGCCGGATGGAAAATTGAAGACAGGTCTTTGGATGGTAATTATTCGTTCCACGTCCGAACCACCATCAAGGTTTTCCATTTCCATCTAGGGACTGGGAGGGAATTAAAGGTGTAGTAATTACCCCCCCCCCCAAAGCATCGTTTGCTGACCCGCTTAAAGTGTTTCTATTCCAAACATCGTAACTTTGACCGGTACGCTTGAATTTTGTTCACCTGGACTAATGACCAGTGGCGCAGCCATGGTCCCAGAGTGGGGGCATACCATAATTTATTTATACAAACTTAGACTCGTCCGACTGGGGAGGGCGGGCTTTGGAAATCGATTTTAGCAGGGTAATTTTAGATTAATTCAAAGCTTGAGATTTGGGGTATATTTGCAGACATAGCAACTTGTCGGTAATGACACCCCACCCCAAGATGAAATGTTCTAATGGGTTTTGCACGAAAATAACAGTATAGGTCTGAATTGGGGGATGGGTGGCCGCTGTGCCCCCAGTGGATACGCCGATTTCAGTGATGTTTTATGAAGGAACGATACTGAGTGTCGGTTGATCATGGAGCCACGACCTTGACACGACCTTGACCTAGGAGCCACGACCTTGACCTACCTGATCAGAAACGTCAAGGCGATCGAAATGACGACGGTCGCCAGGGACAACAGAGCGACGCCCGTTGCTATGACGACCACCTCCATTGCCGACAGTGTGGCGTCCGTTCCTACCGCACGATTATCGACGGAAACCGGATTAAGAGACGACGACGTTTCCATGGAAACGTCGGCGACGCTGTCGATCGTGGGAAAGATTTCGTTCGGAGATAACGTTGACAAGACGGCGCTCTTTAGATCCAGGAGTGACAGAATGACGGAATGTCCGGTTTGGATCTCTGGCACTCCGTGGCTGTTGTTGACTGGGTTCGAAGACGAAGAGGTCATTGCGTGCGTTGGAAAGGTGCTTCCAGTCGACAGTTCGGCAAAAATGGTCCCTGAAAATACAGACATCTTCGATCAATGGCGAAATAATAATAGTAATAATAATAATAATAATAATAATAATAATAATAATAATAATAATAACGTGATTTCAAGACGTTTAATGGCGATCGCTTCCTAAGTATCAGCCATGGATTATTGGGGAAATGTAGCAGTGGGGGATGTAGCAGTGGGGGATGTAGCTGTAGGGGATGTAGTTGGGCAGTGGGGGGAAGATTCCCCCTTCCCCATACAAATCGCGCCCTAGAGACAGCCATAATAATAATAATAATAATAATAATAATATTAATTATTATTATTATTATTATTATTATTATTATTATTATTATTATTATTATTAGAGTGGATCAGTAGGATCTGCCCTGTGTGAGAACCAGTATGTTCCACCCATCCATTTACTCACATTATGGTCTTGCTGTGTAATCTCATTCTTCGCTCTCTTGTCCTCTGTTAGGTTTGTTATTGTTACTGTTAAATGTTCTACGACAGTCGTGTTGTTAAAAGCCAAGAGAAAAGAGTTATCAACAGCGCTTGAGCGCTCGTAGTAAAACATCTAAAGTACGAGATCGCTATAAAAAAAACTGGTAATAAAATCTGGCGGGAAACCACTGGCGTAGCGATCTTGCGGTGAAATCAGACGACACGTGGGCACATCACACAGTAGAGCTTCGTTATAACGTACTTAGCGGGTCTGTAACATTTATTACGTCGTATACGAGGTTACGTTATTCCAATGCTATCCAATACGGTAGCGCCTCACACGGAACCGTACAATGCGATACCTTATAACCGAGAATGCGTTATAACGAAGCTTTACTGTACATCGGTTAGTAGTTGCCGTGGCAGGCACAGATGACGTCATCGATCTTCTGTATGAAAGCGCCACCTATCGGAGACACATTAAGCATACAGTACCGATGACCGGATACACTTGGCTTTACCGTGTCGAGTCGAAAGCGAGGCCGAAATCTTTTCACCGTTCGTTTGACATCGCTTTGGTTACATCTGTTCAATGTTCTAACAGGTTGTCAAGCCTCGTATATATCAACTGCGAACAACGCAACAGGTGTTTCAAATAATGCGTTTCTCTTATTCGACTGAAAATGGCGATACAAACAGAGATACCCGTGCTCGTATAAAGACTTCAGGGAAACGCGAATTCATGCTCCAATTGTTATATGAAATCATCGCCCATTGCCTATAGCAAAGGACTTCAGCTGTAGCCATTTTATTATTAATACGCATACTTCAAAGAAACGCACGTTAATCTTAATGTCTAACGACCATCAGAGAGAGAGAAAGCCTTTTCGGAGGTTTGAGGGTCTCCGGGCCATTCACAAATTCCAGGTCTCTCAATTCCCTAACTCTTAATACGAATTGAGATCCTAAGAGAATTACACGAAATAATTTATAGGCCTACTCGAAATAATTTATAGGTCTACTCGCCTATTATTTTTCGAGGCCCCCTAAATTTAAGGCCAAGTGGCCCGCCCGGCTCCATTCTGATTGGTCCTGCACGGGGGGAGGGCAGGGGAAGGCCACCCGATTCTATGGGCTCAGATTATTGTGAGGGTCGTGCAAAACCGATGAGAAAGATTTATCGCGAGGGGGTAAGGTGATTCTCCGCATGCTATCAGATTAGACCAAGTCTACAAAGTTGCTTCATAGCTCAAGATTTTATTCTAATATTACCGTAATTTTTTGACAACGTATTCTCAGAACCCCCTCCCCCCATCGGATCAGGCTAAATTCGCCTGCATAGATACAGTATGGCGCACCCTATTCTAAAACCATGACTGCGCCATTGCCAATAACATTTTTCAACAACGTCCTTTACGTTTGGGATGTTGAATAGCACGCATTGATGCCTAAGGGTATTGCAAATAGTGCTATAAAATCCCATAATGAGCATAATTGTTATTATTATTACGTGTCTGGTATTGTTAGCGCACGTTAAGTCATTCGCAAAGTGATGAATTTTACAGCAAGTGCGCAGTCATTATTCATTAAGGGATGAACAGCTTGTTAAAACAATGATGTTGCACAGTGACTAAGGTCAGAAGCATTAGTCTATTCGTGTTAATTGGACTTCCTGATGTTCTTCCTGTTTTTCGAAACCGAACGACGAATAGGCCATACACGCGCAGGTCACGGAAAACTGAAAGTTGACCACAATGCTAAACGCGGACTCTGTGGGAAAACCGAGTTTGACATTGGCGGAAAAATACAGCAAATTAACACAGTTCAGCCTGACAAGAAGGCATCGAATATGCTATCAGTTAGATAGCGACGAACAACAGCAGATAGCAAAGCGCAATGTCAATTTGAGATAACATAGCAATGATAGCATGCAGCTGGATGGGAGGGGAGGGAGGCAAAATCGGAATAAATGAGTAAGTAAATGGATCTTGGGTTTTCCCGAAAATTATTGGGCTATTAACGATTTTCGTTACGCTAACAATGATAATATGATAACAGAGGTTACCACGCAGTATACATTCCACTGAACCACTCGAAACCCAGTCACCACCACCAACCACCACAGTACAACATTCACTACTACTACTACTGCCCACTCTACTGCTGCTACTGCTACTACTACTACTACTACTACTACTACTACTACTACTACTACTGCTACTACTGCTGCTGCTGCTGCTGCTGCTACTGCTGCTGCTGCTGCTGCTGCTACTGCTACTACTACCACTGCTGCTGCTGCTGCTACTGCTGCTACTGCTGCTACTGCTGCTGCTACTACTGCTGCTGCTGCTGCTACTACTACTACACTACCACCACCACTACTGCTACTACTACTACTACTACTACTACTACTACTACTACTACTACTACTACTACTACTCAATTCTATCATCAGATCTGAACGTGATCGTTAATATAAATTTCATTTGTCGGAAGCATCAGAGAATCAAGCCCTTGCCCGGTTCTCAAATACGTCCGCGCCTCTAAACTTCTCTATTGGAATCAGGCTCCACCCAGGTTCTCAAGTGCGTCCGCGCGCCAAGGCATTTGAATCAGGGGCGTAGCCAGAATTTGATTTGGGAGGGTATAAATATTTTGGGTGGGGTATAAATCTTAACTATAAACCATATAAACCATATAAACCACATATAACCACATGTAAATCACATAAATAACTTTAAGGTAGACTGATTTTGGGGGTATATATACCGATATAACCCCCCCCGTCGCTACGCCCCTGTATTGAATTACAGTAGATGCGTCTCCATTCTCCAAATCATCGATCAGATAAATCAAGATGGCGGCGTCACAGGCAGAAAAAGGGCGTCACCATATTCAGTAAACGCTGCGACCCCGATTAAATAACGAGGCTACGCCTTTTCCTCTAGGCGACCGAGTTAACCAAATCAAGGAAATGTAACATTAGATGTCAAAGTTAGGTAAGACAATATGTGGCCCTCATAATAGTGAATGTTCATAAGTAATGCAGGAGTCCATTATGACCATGTCTGTAAGCTTTTGACCCGCCACATAGAGATTAAGAGTTTAACTACTGTATGTACTGTAGGAGCACATATAATTCAAAGGGTCTCAAATTGGAAGGTCAGAAAGGTGAGAGAGCTTGACCAAAAGGATCTGTGAGCCTGTTTGACCTTCAGGTCACTTATATCAACAGAGGGGTCAATAATTTTTTCAGTAATAATATTTCAAATCTGAAACCTGATAAGTTGACCGTAATTACATTTTTATCAGTTAGCATATATATATATATATATATATATATATATATATATATATACATACATACGCCTCTCCCCTCTGCGCTCGTCAATTAAATAGGCCTACAGCAAAAGCCCCATTAAACAATTCCACACTAACCGAAAGTGCGTATTAATCGGGTACAGAGACTATTGGTCGTCCATAAAATACGTCTCGCTCGAACGGAACGGAGGCCTAAGAAAGTGACAGTTTGTGACGTCACACTTTCCGTACCTATAAAACCTGAAATACGTTATGATATTTTACCGTATCTTTTGATGTGAACGTATTCTAACAGAAAATATCAATGGTGCATAGTAGGTCTAATAATACTATTTCAGGTCCGAGATTTGTGACGCAGTTTAAGAGAGTGTCCGAGATTTGTAGCCGGCTTGAGAAAACGGGAGGGAAGGATCAAAAACTGGCAAAAATAGCGTCACGTAGGCCAGGGACTGTTTTAAGAAAAATTTACCACTGCACTAAACTCAGAAAATGTGTGGACATCCGCGCAAAAAAACGAGCAAAAAAGGTCTTCTGAAAAATTTATCACAACACTGAGCATAGAAAATTGCATTTTACCACTGCACGTTTTCATTTTATCACTGCACATTTGGTGTATCACTGCACGTTGAAACAGGCCCTGACGTAGGCCTACTTATGGACTGCCTCTAATGTCGACCACGTTAAACTGCTGACGTTCAATAGCAGAATTTTGCAGGTCCGACAACCAGTGGCGGCTCCATCGGGGGGGGCAGGGGGCCCGTGCCCCCTATTGAGTGCCTGGCCCCCAGTGGCCCCCCAGTTGGGACCCTATACTTAATGCTACACACATTAAACAACAAATGGTTGGCCCAATGATTAGAAGTTGCAACCCCATGCAACGCCCCCCTCTTGCCAAATCCTAGAGCCGCCACTGCCGACAACTACACGTGCTATGCGAGCTACGAACTAACTCGGATTTCGCGATCTAGAAAGAACAGTTTCCACAAAAAGCTAGCTGTAACACAATCAGAATAAAACAGTGGCGTAGCTAGGGTTCCGACATAGGGGGTATGTCGACATTCTGGAGCAAAAAAGTGTACGTGCAAAAAAGGCTTTAAAAGGCTACCTGTCTCCAAAGCGCAAATCTCACAACTGGCCCCAATCAGAATAGGGGGTTCCGCCCCAGCTCCCCCGAGGCTACGCCAATGGAATGAAGTCATCGCTTTCCTGCGATAACGTCTTGACAATGGACTCTATTCCGGCGCTTATAATGGCCCGACGCACCCCAGGCGCCAGGGCTATTTCTAGGGTTGTCAATTTGGGTGCGGGTGGGGGTGGGGTGGCGGTAACTTCTGGGGATCCCCTGTCAAAAATATACAAGCAAAAAGGCCATCCCATAGCTAAGATTGGGGCTGGAGTGTTGGGGGTGTCGGTCTCAAATTGGGGGTGTTGGGGGTGTTGGAGATGGGGGTGTGCAAAAATATCCCTGCTTGGCACTAACCTGAACTTGTAGTTATGGTGGTCGCTGCGAACAGAACGCCTTTCCAGCAAAACGAGTCAAGATTCCCGATCAATACGAGGAAACAAATTACAATCACAAACGACAACTAACTTCCCAATGATGAACTTCCATTTAACGCCGTAACAGCCAACTGTATGAACGTATGCCGCTCGAGGACCTATACAATGAATGAGTGTCTATAGGCCCTAGAGCTTACTACGGCAGCTGAAACGCTGAATGAAACCCAGCAAGTCGGTAGCATATGCTATATTGAGCTACGAACGGCTACACGTCAGGCCGAATGTCGCTTTTGTCCCTTCGGCCTGACCGCTTAACCTTCGACGGTCGCATCCTACGCAAGCAAAGACTCTAAGTTATTAACGAGCTGCATGCCGTCGGCCTAAATTACGGTAGACAAAAACCAATCAGAGAGTAGTATTTAAGATCTTAATCTAAGTCCCTCACCCGCTGGGACCTTCTTCCTTCCAACCCGGTTCCCATTTTGACCCGAAACCCCAGTCGGGGTCAACCTTTTGGCCAATGGCCATATACTACTAGCCTTTGAGTCCACAGCGTGACAATTTATTCAGAACGCGGGGCTTCGATTGGTATCCTCTCGTTGCATGCAATTATATAATTTATATTTCCACTTTGTTCCCGATGTCTTTAATTAACTTTTTAGTGCTGACCACTCATTCACGACCCGTAAGGCACACTACCCTCTCCGATAAAAATCACAGGTCTGTCTTTTGGGCCATATAGGACAGTCTAGGCGCAGACGCATGTTATTAAACACAGGCGCTGGGCCTAAGCCCCAGGAGAACTCTTTTCCATTCAGACGATTTCAAAGAAGTTTGAAGCAGAATAAATCAAAATGGCGTTTCTTCCAAATATTACCATTAACTTCCGGTGAACAATAATGACTAAAAAGCATGAATATATACACCAATACAGTACTATCGCTACTATTACTACTACTACTACTACTACTACTACTACTACTACTACTACTACTACTGCTACTGCTACTACTGCTACTGCTACTACTACTGCTACTGCTGCTGCTGCTGCTGCTGGTGCTGCTGCTACTGCTGCTGCTGCTGCTGCTGCTACTGCTGCTACTGCTACTACTGCTACTGCTGCTACTGCTACTGCTACTGCTACTGCTACTACTACTACTACTACTACTACTACTACTACTACTACTATAATACTACTACTACTAATAATAATAATAATAATAATAATAATAATAATAATAATAATAATAATAATAATAATAATAATAATAATAATAATAATAATAATAATAATAATAGGGTTTAGAGTGGTTCAGTGAGACCTGTTCAGTGTGAGAACCACTGCCGTTGATCGAATTGACTCGAGAGGCAAAGAAATTGAGACAGAATTCCGAAGAAATATCAAGAAAACATTTTCCCAGTAGTCTGAGAGCCTGCGTTGACGCCGACATCCCACCGGGCTCTTCCAGGGGATTGGATTCGAGGATCCGTCGCATCCGCTTTTCCAGGTGAAACCCGAGTTCCAGCATTCCATTAGACGCGTGCATTCTCTTTGATCTGCGTTACACAAATTCGTCCGCCAGATGGAGTCTGGTGCGAGAGCGAGAAAGTTGGATATTGTTCTTTCTAGAAATAGGTATTCGTTCTGGATAAGCATCCGAATAGATATCCGAGAAGAAAAAATAGGCCTATCCGAATCTCGCGGACAAGTGAGATAGTGGTGTTCCCTGATAATATAGGAATTACAAATCAAAGATAACAACTGTGGCGAACAAACAGTAGTTGGAATAAAAACAGAGGTGGGCAAACTTTTTCTTTAAACGGCTGCAAAAAACCTAATACTAGTCTACATTAGACGGGTCACGTATACAAAAAGCCGAACTTTTTAATACGTTTTTGCTCGTCAAGACATTTCAGGGAGAAGATGGAGAAGATTTTAAAAATAAAATGACATGGTTCCATAAAATAATTTCATACGATCTCATTTTCTGGATGTCGCATAGGCCTACGCATATTTCTAAATTATCCGTGGCGGCGGGTTGCATATACGTCAAAATGTTTGCAATGTCATGTCAAAGATTAGAATTGACTTCCTTTAAAAAACCGAAAGGAGAAAAGTTATGTCGAAAATCGCATTACGCTGCGATGGGCCGTAACAGCCGGGCAGCCATCTTTGTGCAATACAGATACAGTATACGTAGAAAATTCACTTCAATTCGTGCTTCCTTTTTGTCGAACGATTCTACCAGGGGCCGATGGGTCACAGGAGAACGAAAGATGGTAGGACGTGGAAAGAAAGACCTGTAGGTCGGGGGTCAAGAGGTCAACGACCGTAAACTAACCCTTCTCTAAGCAAACAAGTGGAGCAGGCTCGACAAGTCGGCTACCGCCATCGACATATCTTCAACAGATGGCGTGCGTCAGGCTCTTTGTTCCAACCAGCATCCCGGCAATCTTACAATTCGTCTGCTGTGATGAGTTTAAAGTATGCGCGTGCATATTGGCGTAGCCAATGGGGGGGGGGGCAGGCCCATGATTCTGGCCCAGTCGTGGGATCTGTGCGAAACCGTTGGGAAATTGGCGTGTGTGGGTAAGCGGTGGTGGGGCCACGGGGGGAGGGGTTTGAACCCCACTTGCCATCAGGGCCACCCGTGAGATTCGTGCAAATTGCAGAGAATTTTTTGTGAGGGGGTAAGGGATGATTGAGGATCGGTTTTACTAGTCTAAGTATGATAAGTGGGACGGTCAGAATAGAATACGCAAAATTAATGTGTCAAGAACTCCTTGACCATTATTATTATCCGTTTTGTTCGTTTCGCAAACATCGACGTGCCCCCTAATTCCGGAATCCTGGATACGCCACTGGACGCATTCCTGCCACCGCTACTAAACTCAAACGGCGGCCACAAAGGATTTTTCTTGGCGGCAGAAATCAGAAATTTTGAAATGGAAACGAAACAGTTACCTACAACCGCCGGTAAGCCGCACATTGACTATGGACTATAAGATAGAACTGGAAAATGCTTCACCTAAAATCCACTAGCAGTTGGAGTCATAACCCAACCAGCAAAACCACTACCATGTAGCATTGTCAATGTGATAGGCAGGGGCGTAGCCAGGAATTTGATTTGGGTGGGTATAAATGTTTGGACGGTATAAACCTTAACTATAAACCATATAAACTACATTTAACCACATATAACCACATATAAATCATATAAAAACTTTAAGGTAGACTGATTGGGAGGGCGGGTATAGATACCGATATACCCCCCGTCGCTACGCCCCTGGTGATAGAGTATCGTATTCGTATGCAAAGAAGTAAGTAAAATCTTGTGAATTTATATAGCGCTTTCGAAGTAGTACCGCAGTATCTACGTATAGGCCTATACTCTTAGGCGCTTACTCTAGATTTTAAATAGCCATGGCCAAAACATGGAGTCGGTCAGGCAGGGTCATTTTTCCAAAGGGTAGGCCCCTAATCACGTGTCAAAATGTGCTAATTAGTTATCTCTAGTGCTCTTCTATCTGTATGCCTTAGCCTTTCTGCCCTGTCATGTCCCGCTGTGTGCCTGCGACCTTATATCGTGCCTGAAGGGCATACAAGACGAACATCTAGACTACTAATGTTTCTTCCCTGTTATAAACGAACAAAGTTCTAGCGTCGAACGACATTAGATCAACTATAGGTATCGATCGATGTTTTATCGATACGAGAAAAACAACAAGAATCAATTTACTGTATTAGCCAAATGGCGATGCCAGGCATAGTGCTAAATGATGGCCTTGAGGACCTGGAAGAAGATGGTCTTGAAATTTGAATAGAAATGTACAGTAGTTCTTACTCTTCAAAAAGTGGACGCTTAGTATTCTAGCGTTCAGTGCAGCCGGACCAATTTCACATTTAGGCGACAAAGGCATGATAAACAATGCATTAGGCCTATTCATGATGGAGATTAGATTTTTGAAAGGCTGTGTACAGTGGCCTATAGTGTGCGGTTTGAAATGGCTGAGAAGTTTCGCATTTCGAGCGCTGTAGAATAAAAATTAACGGAGGGCGCCAAAAAGAGAGGGAGGCCACACAAGGAATGGTGTGATGATATTGAAGAATGGTGTGGAATCAGTTTACAGGATCTTAGTCACAGAGCAACGGACAGGAAAGAATGGCAGAAAACTGTGGAGATGGCATTATACACCAACGGGCGATGAGCCCACGGTTAGGCCTAATGATGATGATGATGATGATGATGATGATGATGATGATGATGATGATGATGATGATGATGATGATGAGAATAAAATTGAGACGGACAGTTGATAATCCTTGCACGATTTTACGCAATGATGATGGATCGAATTTGGCACTTTTTTGACACCCCCTATACGTAACGCGACGTCATAAAACGTCGGACCCCCTAAAATATGATGTCACAACGGGCCGACCCCTCCCATTTTCGTCTTCCGAAAAGTCTTGACAAGAAAAAAAGGCTATCCTTGTATTTTTTCCTCCTGAAAAACCCTGACAAGCAAAAAATAGGTCATAATTGTATTTTTCTTCTCTAAAATCCATGACAAGCAAAAAAGGTCAGCTAGACAAGCAAAAAAGGTCAGACAAGCAAAAAATGTCAAAGGTCATGACCTATTTTTTGCGTGACGTCACATTTACGAGAACCCCCTCGTCACACTTCGCCACAAATGGCCGGCCCTCCCTAACCGCGTGACGTAATTTATAGACGGCCCCTAAACAGCCCATACATAGCCTATATACAATATAGACACAGATATCTACAGCATAGGCCTATGTTCTATCTTTTAAAGCATTGAAAACTGTCGATATCACCATTAAAGTCTATGGATATCACAGAAGTTGGCCCAACCAGTCCATAATTATTGACGCGGCTCCTCTGGAATAACTTGCTAAAGTAAAGTAAAGTAAAATCTCGTGGATTTCTATAGCGCCTTGGAAAGCAGCACAACAGTAGCTGCTTATTCTTAGGCGCTCAGCCTCTCTTAAAATAGCTATAGGAAAGGTGTGGGATCAGCCAGGCAATGGTCAATATCCGAAGGGCAGTGAGGCTAGGTTGTTACAGCTATGGCGGAAATGATTTAAGAAACAGGAAGGATTTAAGCTTAGACCTGAAGACTTGAGGAGATAGTGCAGGAATTATAGGAAATGAGGATTCAGATTTTATTGTTTGAAAGTGTCCAAGTGTGCGAAGGGAAGCTGGGATCGAGTTCCAGAGTTCAGGTGCAGCATATGAGAAGGCACGGTTGCAAATTTTCAGGGATGACTGATTTAGCGGGCGTGACAGAGTGAGATGAGATGACGAACGTGTGGGTCGAGGAGGCTGAGGGGTTAATAGTGATCTAAGGTAGACAGGTTTTGATGACTGAAGTGAGCTATGTGTAAGTGTTATTATCTTATATTGATACGTTCTGTTATTTTAAGCCAATGTAATGATTTTAGTATGGGTGAAATATGGGAGAATTTAGGTGACATAGTAACAGCACGAGCTAAAGCATTTTGTATTGATTGCAATTTGTTGATGGAGGCTTTGGGAAGGTTATAGTAGAGGGAGTTACAGTAATCTAATTTGGAGTGGACTATAGAGGTGGCGATTGTGGATGCAGTCTTAATATCAAGACAAGTACGTAGGCGACGAAGGTCACGAATATGAATAAAGCAGGCTTTTGAAAGTTGGGAGATTTGTGATTCGAAGTTTAGAAAAGAGTCAAATTTGAATCCGAGATTTCTAGCAGTTGGAACAGGGATTATTGCGGTGTCAGGAGCCAAAACTAGTTTAGGATTGTCAATTTTTTTGAGTTGCTGGGGTAGTCCGATTAAAAGAAACTCTGTCTTAGATGGGTTGAGAGCGAGGAGATTAGATGACATCCATGCAGAGATTGACGAGAATGCAGATTCAAGCTCAATAATAGAAGCATTGAATGAAAGAGGTGAGAAGGACAGGAATAGCTGAGTGTCATCGGCATAGAGTTGGTGATTTAATTTGAGGGAATTAATTAGAGATGAAAGTGGTGTGGTGTAAAGGCTGAACAGTACAGGCCTGAGAACAGATCCTTGAGGCACTCCATAATCTATAATATGAGAAAGAGAAATTTGGCCAAGACAGGACACTTGAAAAGACTGAGATTTGAGATAAGATGCAAACCAGTTGTGAGCTTTTTCAGATATGCCAAACCAGAGAGAGTCGCTCGAGCAGAATTTTGTGATCTATGGTATCAAATGCTGCAGAGAGATCAAGGAGACAAAGGCCAGTAACTTGTCGGAGACCAATTGCAGTTAAGAGTCTGTCATAAATGTAGGCGAGGACAGTTTCAGTTGAGTGATGTTTAGTGTAGGCAGATTGATGAGCATTATATAGTGAGTTACTTGAAAGGTGTTCATTCAGTCTGGAAAGCACAATTTTTTCAGTAAGTTTTGATAGAAGTGAAAGATTTGAGATGGGGCGATAGTTATTGAGATCTTCTGAAGACCAGGCTTTTTTAGGAGAGGAGTGACAAAAGAGTTTTTGAATGCGGATGGGAAAGTGCCTGAGATAAGAGAGAGGTTGATGATTCTAGTTATAATAGGCGTAAGCACGGTGGCACACTGTTTGAGTAAAGACGTAGGTATGGGATCTTGGTCACATTGTTTGTTTGGCAAGGATAGTAGAAGTTTGGATACCTCTTCTTCAGTTGTAGGAGTGAAGCTGGATAAATTGCATGGAGGTTGTGGGGGGAGGAGGATAATGAGGAGAGGTGGTTTGAGTAATAGTGAAAGACTTGAGGACACTGCGAATCTTGGAGATTTTTACAGAGAAGAACTTAGCAAAAGATTCAGCAAGTTCTGACAAGGAAATGGATTGAGGGAGAGGTTTTGAGTCTGCGATGGAAAAGATCATTTACAGTTTTCCAGAGCTTACGTGGATTTGAGCTATTTGTTGAAATGATGTTAGAATAGTACTTCTTTTGGCAGATGTAAGGAGATTATGATAGCGGTTGGTGGTGGAACGAAGATTTAAAAGGTCAGATGGAGAATGTGTTTTATGGTAGGTTCGCTCAAGACGTCTGCGAAATGACTTGAAAGCATGAATGAAAGAGTTATACCAGGGTTTTCTGTTATGAGACGAAAAAGGTCTAGTGATGATAGGAGCATGTTTATTGAGAAGACCAGAAAGCACAGAATTGTATTTATCGAACAGTGATGACAGGGTAGTAGGGTGTTAGTAATTAGGTCAGATGACTTAATGTTATCACAGAACAAGGCAATGTCAATTTTGTTGAGACGGCGGAATGAGTAGGTGCCACGAGGTGGAGGAGTTGGTGAGCAGATACTTAAAATGGTGAAGATGGGAAAATGATCAGATGGAGAGACTTGACTAATTGCTGAGATTGGAGATAATGATGAAGAAGATGACGTGATAAGTAGATCTAAAGTGTGTCCAAAAGTGTGAGTTGGAAGAGATATGTGTTGCGTGAGGTTTGTCTGTGTGAGCAGCTGCATGAATTGGGTAGTGTTAGGATCATCACTCTTGTCCACGTGTAAATTGAAGTCGCCAGTAATTAAGAATTCGTGTGGAGTTGTAGCTGCAGAGCCCAAAAAAGAGGTAAATTCATCAAGGAATGTCACAAATGAGGCTGAGTATTTTGATGATAATGGGGGACGATAAATGTTAAAAATAGTTAGTTTTGAGAGAGGAAGATTGAGGGTGACTAATGAGCATTCAAATGAAGAGAAATTCATTGAAGAGGAATTGCTAATTTGTATATGATCACGAATGAGAAAAGCAGTGCCTCCACCTAGATTAGAAGAACAGTTGGTAAATTTTTTCAAACGGGGAAAGCTCAAAAGGGAAAAGCCAGGTGGGGTTGCCTCGATCAACTGGCATGAAGTTGTAGACGGAGATACCCAGGTTTCAGTTAGTGCAACTATGTCTATGGCTGAGGAGTGAAGCAAGTGTATTGTATTGCTAGGACTTCAGCAGCTATACACCAGTCTCAGTGCCTAATACTTCCTATCTTCGGTAAGCACAGGGAACTCGACACATTTCATATGCCATTTTAACTTTCACACTTGACTGCCGACGGAAGAATAAAATCTCCGACCTGCCGGGGATCGAACCCGGGTCTGTCGAATCGTTGTCGAATCCACTCGAACAGCAATCGACCGAAAGTGGCGCGGATGTCGTTAATGCGCATGCGCGAGTTGAGTGCTTTGGAAACGGAGTCAACATTTACCATTGCAACGGGATTAGCAGGGCATTTAATGCTGAATTATAGGCAGAAATTTGGAGAAAAATATATTAAATATGGATCGTCAGTTGCTGTCGACGCGTTAAAGAGAGCCATAAGATGAATTCCATCGGATTAATATGACGAGAAAAGGTTCTGCTTAATTTTTATTAGTTGATTATTGACGTAAAAAACAAAATTTATATGACGCCGTTATTTTAATAAATTTGTTTTGACATTAAAACTCTATTGCCTTGAATTATATAGCGCAAGGTTTCAGAATAGGCGAGTCATACGTAGGGTAGGGTTAGGGGTTTGAGTTATCTAACAAAGTTATAATAAAACAAACCGTCTGTTCACCTTCTAGCCCGTTCATTATCTGTGGTTACCGGAGACAAGGCTTTGTTCTGAGTTAGTCCACGACACTGGACATAATGATGCCGATTAGTGACTCGTTTGGTATGCAGCGCTGCCTGACGTGGACTCCACCTCAGCTGATTCCACAACCGCCATCTGGAAACTACCTTTCCAGACCGACAGTCAGAACCAGACCAATATCTGGTAAGACCGGTCTCGTCAAATCATTTGCCAAAGTCTGCAGTTGCATCGAAATTGTTTACAATGATCATTGTCTCGTTTTATAATTGCATGGTGATTAGTTTATTCTGGAAGTTTCAATAAATACTCAATGAACATCGGTGTGATTGCTGTAGAATTTTCAGTTCAATGAATTTCCATTTGATTTTAGCTTAATTTTTTTATTTCGACTTAATTGATCAGCCTGTAAGACTTAGTACCACGCCAGTGCCCATGACATAGGTACTGGTTTTAGAATGATGTGAAGCTCTAGATTTTGGACAGTGTTTGTTTTGCTTGGAACTTTTGATGAACCCCTGATAATGGTCAACCATTTGGTTTTGGTCACTTAATCCTGCCAGTAGCGGTCAAGGAGTTTGATCCTACCCCTACTTGGGTGTTTAAAAAATATAATGCTATTTTAGAATCTGCAGTATCATTAAACTTTCTATCTTAGACTCAATTCTTTTACTGCAAAAGTTTTTGGATATTTAGATAAATCACTTAATTAAGAGTTTTGATAACTGAAGAAAATATGAATAAATGAAGCAAAGACAGTTTTCTCCATGACCACATAACGGAACAAATTAATTGATTTTTTCATCTATTTATTTAGCTCCAGCTAGCAGAGTATCCTGTGCAATCTGCACTTCAGAGCCGATATATCCTCATCCGAGAGATGTGTACCGACCTGTCAGGCGCCCACGCGAATCTCCAGATACAAGAGCTGTATCAAGTAAGGTCATCAGTTATTTGTCAATGTGTGCAATTGTACTTAACTGTAAGAATATATATATGAAGCTTAGCTCAAGTGAAATAAGTCAAGTTCAGCGCCACCTAGGAGCAAGACATGGTGACATAGATATCAAGTTACCAGAAAATTAAAATGGCTAATTTTGGATCAGTTATGCTTATAAATTCCAATAGAAATCTATGCATAAATGTCCAGACACCATAATTTTCAATACATATTGCCCCAAAATGTGATGGATCTCAGATTTCCATTTGTTGGCACCAGGTGGCAGGCTGTAACTAGGTCACACAGGCCAAGTCAAGCCTTTGGCCTTTTTTTGGATGGAGCATGATATATTTATACTATTAAATACATTTGATCTGTGCATTAAATGAATGAGAATAAGAGAATAATCAGTCATTAATTAAATAAGCTGAAAAGTAGGCAGGCGAGTTGACTTGATTTAAGATAACACAGTGCTACTTAAAAGCAGTACATCAGCTTATTTAACCAATGTCAAATAGAACTATGAGACAGTCAAGTTGCAGATGGTTAATGGCATTCCGAGTAATGTTATTGAAGTTTTTACGACACACTTCAACTTGTCTACTGTTAATGGCACTTTGAGTAATGCGGTGAAATTTACTATGACTTAAATAAGCCTCTTGTGTGTGTGTGTGTGTGTGTGTGTGTGTGTGTGTGTGTGTGTGTTATCCATGGCTGTGCAGCTTTCCAAAGCAGTATCTTTCTAGGACTGACTTGGATGATTTGCACCAGAGTTGACAGAAATAAATTTTTGTCTCTGGACACTTTTTTGTTCTCAGGAATTACGTATAAAAAATCCTCTGGTGAGGATGTGTTGGACTAATTTCAAGATTTATTTAGGCAATTAATCATCTTTAGAATTTCACTTTTCAAACATTGATGTCTTATTGTCGTCTTTTTGAAAGATCAAAGAGTCTCGTCTCATTTTAATTCGAATCTGCCGTACGGTGGTGGCAAACTGGGATCTGCAAACGGTGTGTACGGTGCGGTTCCTGGTGCAGCTCAATCCCCAAGTACTTCTCACTGAATGATCCACATCTCTATAGCTACTATGTCCGAAAACTTATGAACAGAGATCCACTTCTACCAGCCTCACCAAGGGTTAGATATTCCTAGTCATTTTCTTATACTGTCTTGTTATTGTATTATTATTATTATTATTATTATTATTATTATTATTGTTGTTGTTGTTGTTGTTGTTATCGTAGTAGTACCATTATCATTATTATTATTATTATTATTATTATTATTATTATTATTATTATTATTATTATTATTATTATTATTATTATTATTATTATTATTATGTGATTCTCACAGCAGCAGCAGCAGTCCCTACTGATCCACTTTAAACCTTGTTATATTATATTATATATTATATTACTATTATGTTTTGTGCCTATTATTATTATGTTATGTGCCCTGTGTGTAAGATCAGAGACCCAAAGTAACTGTCCAGTAACTCCTTTCTTGGCATTGCTACCTGGTCAGTTTGTCAATTCTTCTTGGCTGAAGGATGTCAGAAAATAACAGTACTGATATATCTTAGGATAGCCTACAGGTGAATAAGTAGAAGAAGGTGATGAAGAATAGGAAGAAGAAGAAGAGGAGGAGGAGGAAGAGGGAAAAGGTGGTGGTGGTGATGATGATTACGATGTCACTCACTGTAGGAATAATAAGTCAAGCATTTATTAACCTTTTAACTGGGGATCCCGAATATGTCCGTCCATTTTACATTGAGTTACAGTTAAATACATGGATAAGGGGTTAAATGCCTTTTTTGGTTTTGAATTTTAGAGTAAAAGTAGAATGTCCTCCAGTGGAACTGGTAAAAGGAAAATACTGCGAAAGGGCGAGAAGGACTCCAAGGCCACTTACTGCGTTTCGGTCAAAACAGGGGACAAGAAAAATGCTGGAACTGATGCTCAGGCATGTAGCAGTTCTGCTGAATTTGATGCATTCGATTAGAAGATGAACAAGAATACAGTACTTGCTCTAATATTCAACATAATTAATTAATTAATTAAAGTTCTGATATATTATACTCTTCTGAAGTCATAAATTCTGGTTAGTATTGAGGAGGAGGAGGAGGAGGAGGAGGATTATGGAGGAGGATGAGGAGGAGGAGGAGGATTATGGTGCTGGTGGTTGTGATGATGATGATGATGATGATGATGATGATGATGATGATGATGATGATGATGATTATATAGGAGGGCATAGGTTAGGCATCATCAGTGATGTCATCTCTAAAGATCATTTGGAAAGACTGTTATGATGATACTAACATCAAATGTTGATTTTTGATGGTCATATTATATATATATGTATAATATATTATAAATGATGTTTATTTTAGGGATATATATATATATTGCAATTGGTTAATAGTTTTTATTAAAATTTTCAGTTCTACATTACAATTAAGGGCCTGAAGGGGAAACTTTCAAAGCGTCCACTGAAGAACTCCACAGGAAGTAAAACAAAGAAGCCGACAATTGTTAAATTCAACCGAGGAACAACGCACAGCTTTAAGTTTGACGCAAAAGATGTCGGTGATCTGTCCTCAATAATCATCGAAGTAAGAAAAACCAATCAATCCTTTATATGGTTGATTGGAGCTTTTAAGTGATTGCGCACGATTACACTTGGGGACTGTCCATTAATTATGTAAACAATTTTTTTGGCAATATTTGACCCCCTTCCCCTTTTCAACAACTGTCAACTTTCATATCCCCCTATAATTATGTAAAAGACTTTTGACCCCCCCTCCCCAAGATCAATGACAGGTCCTAATAACAAGGTTATTATTTTTTGCGGTGATGACCATTTATTTTTTCCCTTTTTTGCTCATCGAGTGTCAAAATGTGGTGGTGATGACTTTTTTGCCATGCTTTTTTCCATTGTAATAAGTAGTATTCCACGAAATTTCCTATTTTTTGATTATTTGTAAAAAGTGAAATTGTTGACGTCAACTTCTCTTGACCCCTCTCCCCTGTCAACAACTGTCAAACTTTTTCAAACCTCCTCCCTCTAAATTGTTGACGTAATTAATGGACAGCCCCTTATAATTTCTCATGTCTCGTTTCCTGCGGTGAATTTCTAGCACGACGGAGTCACGGAGGCGGAGGGGTGGTTTCTTGATCACGTGACCATCGCAAAGACCAATCACAGGACGGGAAAAGAACAGACGTGGCGGTTCAACTGCCAGAACTGGTTGTCGCTGCACGAAGGGGATTGTCTCACGCGCCGGCAGATTTACTCAGAACAGTCCGCAAAAACTGGTGAGAGACGCGAGATCGAGTTGGTTCTGGATCCTGTCTCGTGTCTTCGTTCAACTGTTTCACTTCCAGAATTTAAATACACCTAAAGTAGAACTTCGTTATAACGTACTTAGCGGGTCTGTAGAATTGAGTACGTTATATGTGAGGTACGTTATATCCAATACCATCCAATACGGTAATGCATCACATGGGACTGTACATTGCTGTATGTTATAGCCAAACATATGTTATAACTGTGTCCGTTTTAATGAAGTTTTACTGTACTTGTAACCATCTGTGTCATAAGGCTTTGCGCTCGCCTTTCCATTGCCCTCAACATTCAGTGTTTGAGTGAATCCACAGGATCTATATTATTGGAATTCTGTATGTAATAATTATTCAGTATTGTTACCAAGGCAACTGATATTACTGCTTTGAGGTAATTTTGATTTATTTTCTATCATGCATATTCAGGTCATTTGAATGTACGGTATTCAGTGAGAAGCATGCTTTCAATGTAACATAGATCTGAGTTGGCATTCATCAATTTTATTCCAGAGTACGAGGTCATCGTTGTCACGGGCAACGTAAAGGGCGCAGGTACAGATGCTAATGTCTATGTCACGATCTTTGGAAAAACCGGTCAAACGCAGAAGTTGCCGCTACGAAGCTCGGAGAATGAGAACCCGTTTGAACGCAACAAAAGCGACATCTTCATTCTCAAAAGCAATTGCATTGGACCAATGAATAAAATTAGGTATTGTATTCTATGCATATATAATTAATATAATACATAATTAATATATAATTAATTAATCTAGTCTACCAATGTTTGTTTCTAATAAGTTATATTAAATTTGAGTAATAAATAAATAGAGTAGAACTTTGCTTCAGTACAGTATATCCGAGGTACTGGTACATTATATCCAGTACCATCCAATACGGTAGTACATCACATGGGGCAGTACATTGCGGTACTTTATAACCGAGTACATGTTATAACTGAGTCCATTATAACGAAGTTCTACTGTAGTAATTTGAGTTTTTCTTCTCTTTGATATATTGTTCTTGTTTACACTGTTGAATCTAATGTTATTTTGTATTGGAACAATATTTAGCTTATGACAGGAGGTGACAAATAAATTGTATTTATAATTCTTTGCATGTAATTGTGTATCCAGTTAGAAGCTTGTTACCATCCAAAAATTAATTAAATTGGTTACGTGTTTGTGTTCTTACTAATATACTAGTTCACTTACCTGCCTACCTACTCACAGTTGCAATGAAGTAGCTGATTAATGAATGTTGTCTTTATGTAATAAATTCTTTATTATAAAGTTAATTTCCCTTCGGTTGTCTCTCTGTAATAGCTTTTTTATAATTAATATTTTTTCCTTAAAGGATAGAACATGACAATACTGGATTAGCTTCTGGGTGGTTTCTTGACCGGGTAAGTTCAAACAGGATCAACATTTTTAATGATACTTTGAATTGCAAGAACGTAAAGGAGTCATGCAGGCAGCTGACAATCTATATATTGTAGCACCTGAATTAGTGTTTAAAGTGTTTAAAGTTGACAATTTGTCTTGACTTGGCAGTTGCAACTGAATTGATTTCTTTTCCAGGTGGTAGTGACCGATCTTCGAAACCCAAAGTGGAAGTATTACTTTCCGTGCGGTCAGTGGTTGGCTAAGGACGAAGGAGATGGTTTGATATGTCGCGACCTTCTGGGCAGTTTAGATCCACTGGCCGTGAGAAAAAGTGAGAACACTGAGTCGTGAAATGTGGTTCATAACTGAATTTCTGATAATATTTTAATATTGGATGATATTTAGTGAAATTGAATTTGATAGTGTGCGATAAAATGTTCACTGCACTGTGTAAAAATTCTCTCTTGAGGCAACGAAGTTGATTGATTTGATTGAAGTTTGATCGAAGTTGATTGAATTGATTTTTCATGCTGATGATGGATTTTATGTTTGTTTTGTTTTATGTTTGTTTTGTTGAATTTAATTTTGTTTTCTGACTGCTGATAGCAGATTATTGTCCTTTGCATAGATTGTATTCAGTTTGTGAATATCCATTATAGTGAATCAGTACAAACTGACGATCTACACGAGGGACAAGAGGGGAGCGGGGACTGATGCCAATGTCACCGTGACATTATTCGGGGATGCTGGAGAATCAGGGGAACGCAATCTCGACACCAAGCGTAAAAATGACTTTGAACGCGGGTCGTAAGTTTCAATTTGGTTATTACAAATAGCTGCAGTCAAAAGTTGAATTTGTTTAACATTAAACAAGAATTTATATTTACTTTAATATCACAAGTACAGTAGAACTTCATTATAATGTAATTATCGGATGTGAAAATTCAATATGTTATATCCGAGGTACATTATATCCAATACCATCTAATGTGGTAGCGTATCGCAAGGGACCGTACATTGAGGTACGTTATAACTGAAGATATGTTATAACCGAGTATACGTTTTAACCGAGTTCGTTATAACGAAATTATACTGTATTGTTTTTTGTTTCTAAGTCTTTCTTAAACTCTGTGAGTGTTTTAGGAAGGACGAGTTTCGAATTGAATGTCCGTCCCTCGGAACTCTTAAGAGACTGCGAGTCAGTCACGACAATTCCGGGGCGTCCCCCGGTTGGTTCCTCGACAAGATAATCGTGGATGACGTGGACCTGAACCGCGTCTACGAGTTCCCCTGTGGACGGTGGCTGGCACGCGACGAAGACGATGGACAGACCTCTCGAGATCTCATCTGTGGAGCTTCAGACAATGATGCCCACCCAGGTAAAGGAGAGAGAAAGACACAGACAGACAGACAGACAGACAGACAGACAGACAGACAGACAGACAGACAGACAGACAGACAGACAGACAGAAATGGAGAGACAGACAGACAAAGAGAGAGAAATATGGAGAGAGACAGAGAGAGAGAGAGAGAGTGACAGACAGACAGACAGACAAAGAGACAAAGAGAGAGAGACAGACAGACAGACATACAGAGACAGAGACAGAGAGAGGGAAGGAGGGATGGACAAAGGAGGAAGAGAGAGAGAAGTGTTTAAAAATTTATTTTATGAGCTTTGAGGTGCTTAGTAATTTAAGTCGATTTAATTAACATTCTTCAAAATAATTAATGTTCTTCAAAATATTCTTGCTTGCTTATTCTGCTTGTGTTACTTTAATACCATTTTTGGTTATTCAGTTTATTCAATTTTCAATTGGTTAATTAAAATGATAACTATGAAAATGCAACAATGTTTGCGAAAATTTCTGCAGGAGTGCCTTTCACAGTCACGGTGAAGACCGGAGATGTTGCAAATGCTGGTACCTCAGCTGGAGTTTACATCGTAATGTACGGTGGAAAAAGAGGGGACCAGACTAGCGGAAAAATCTGGCTGAGGGATGGAAAGTTCGAGCGTGGCAGAACGGATATATTTAACGTGGAAGTAGCAGAATCTCTGAGTCCATTGTCGCGTATTGATATCGGTCATGACAACAAAGGAATTGGTCCTGGATGGTTCCTTGAAGAGGTATGGTCAATGACCAATATATAACACCTTTATAATATACCTTTCAATGATTGGTTATATGTTGCTCTTTCTTGACATTTGCTAAAGCATGGTTATTGTGAAGCAATGGTTGTCTGTCCGTATGTGTGTGCACACACATGCACACACACACACAGAGTTTTATTTTAACTTCAGATCAATTCTTAAGTGTTGTTTTTTGTGAATAAAGATGATGTTTTTTTTCTTCAAATATTCTTGGTTGCTTGGACCTTGTTTTGCCTATCATCTAATCTAATCCTAAACTTCTATAGCGCCACGTCATATTCTCAAGTAGTAATACTGATGAGTGAATGATGTTTTCTCGTATAATTTTTGAAGGTATTTATCATTTTTTTTGAAAGTTGAAAGTTTATTTTCCAGTAACCATGTATTACATATTATAGCAAACATGAAATATGAAATTGTTTGTATTCACTGATGTTGTTCAATGTTTTTCATTGTATTGCCTTACTTCCAGGTGGTTGTTCTGTGCCCAAGTGCTGGTTGTGAGCAGCTTTTCCGCTGTGGAAAGTGGTTAGCATTGGACGAGGGAGAGAAGGTCATAGAGCGCACGCTCTACGAGACGGAGAGAAAGAATAAAGAGAGGAGTGAGTATTGGCGTCCACTGGCATTCATTTATGTTCTAAAAGTTGGTCACTAAAGATTACTACAGTGGTTTTCACACAGACTAACTTAGCCTCCAAAACCACTTTAAATCACATTATTATTATTATTATTATTATTATTATTATTATTATTATTAGTAGTAGTAGTAGTAGTAGTAGTAGTAGTAGTAGTAGTAGTAGTAGTAGTAGTAGTAGTAGTAGTAGTAGTAGTAGTAGTAGTAGTAGTAGTAGTAGTAGTAGTAGTAGTAGTAGTAGTCTTAGTATTAGTATTATTAGTATTAGTATTATTAGTTATAGTAATAGTAGTAATATCAAACTGTTACTTTGATTAATATAAATGGTAAGATATATGCAGAGACTTTTAGTGACAGCTTATTAGTTATGTGATGAGTCGCAGGTTAAATTTATAGCTGCCTTTTTATAGCTGACTGACTGACTAACTAACTAACTATTTGACTAAATAACTTCTGTAGTGCCATTTTAATAATGCATTGGCGTCAGTCAATGGTCGCTCCAAAGTGGAATCACACAGTACCCAAGGTCGTTTCCAGTTATGGCAGGATAGATAGGTTATGAAGATCAGGTATGTTTTAAATCTTGGTCTAAAAATTGGAGAGATTCGGCAGAGAATTACTTATACTTATATATATACTTATATATATATATATATATATATATATATATATATATATATTAATGCAATATTATATAATATATATTATTATATTATATATATTATTATTATATATATACTTATGTCATCTTTTATTCGTCGACAGAAAGTACTTGGTTTGCCTGGCTCTACACGGCAAAGCAGAGGGGTGCAGGAACTGACGCTAATGTATTCATGGTCGTTTACGGAAAAAAGAACGGAAAGTCAGTCAAGTCGGATGTCATTCCGCTCGACAATAAAGGCGACAACTTTGAGGCAGGTCAAGTGGACAAGTTCAAGGTCGAAATGATTGACATTGGGAAACCCTACAAGATGAGAATTGGACATGATGGTACCAAACCATTTGCCGGATGGATGCTGGATAAGGTAATTGACGTTGTTTATAATGATTCTTATATTTTGGTTTAACAAAAATTAACATATTTGTGTTTCCACAAACTGTTTTTTGCATAATATTTTAGATTCTTGAAAGTATATTTTTAGTCTTGTTGAGATGTGCTTAATTAACTTCATTGAATGATTTAAGCTAGCAGTCTTAAAACAATAGAATCATGACAAGAGGAGAATTGAAAGTAGAAAAAAAATTGCAGGAAAAATATGGTTGGATTTATTGCACTTAAATTATATTGCTAATTCACTTATTCACCTGTATTGCTTATTCACTTATTCACTTGTTTTGCTTATTCACTTATTCACGTGTTTTGCTTATTCACTTATTCACTTGTATTGCTAATTCACTTATTCACTTGTATTGCTAATTCACTTATTCACTTGTATTGCTTATTCACTTATTCACTTGTATTGCTAATTCACTTATTCACTTGTATTGCTAATTCACTTATTCACTTGTATTGCTAATTCACTTATTCACTTGTATTGCTAATTCACTTATTCACTTGTATTGCTAATTCACTTATTCACTTGTATTGCTAATTCACTTATTCACTTGTATTGCTTATTCACTTTTCCACTGATAGGTCGAACTGGAAAACATGGCCACTCAAAAGCGATACACATTTAACTGTGGAAGGTGGCTGGCCAAAGATGAAGATGATGGATCAATAATTCGTGAATTGCCAGCAGAGGGCGACGATATAAAAAGACCAGAAAAAGGTTAATTGATTGTTTTAAGATGCTGAAACCATTTACTTTTTACTTTTTTGTATATTTTATCGAAAATTCAGTATTTGTGAAATTCTTGATAGAGAGTGATTTACCAGTATTAAAAAATTTGAAATCATAGCAAGGTCGTGAGAGTAAATTATGATATTTGATTGTCAACTAATCAATCGCTCAATCAATCATTCAATCATTCAAATCTGTCTATTGGCTTCAGAATAATTTCAAAGGCAAAGGTTACAGCTAAGGATTAACATTAATGGTGATATACTAAGAGGAGAGGAACCAGGAGAAAGGAACAGTTTCTCTGTAATGAGTCTGCCTTCCAATACATTGAATTTTTTAAACATATTTTAGAGTGTTAGCATTTGTCAGATGTTGGAAAATGGTTGCAGTGGAATCTCTGTTGTAGTTTTAAAGTATTCAGTTTCCGTGGTAACCGGTAAGAAGATGGGTTCGGGAACCAATGCGAATGTCTTTGTTGACGTCTTTGGTGAACAGGGAGACACGGGGGAGAGGCCACTCGACAAGTCGTCCACTAACAAGGACAAGTTCGAGCGAGGAAACGTAAGTTTTCAACATTTTCACCAAGTAATCTATCATCATCATCACCATCACCATCATCATCGTCATCATCACCAAAATCATAATCACCACCACCACCATCATCATCGTCGTCGTCGTCGTCGTCATCATCGTCATCATCAACTTCTTCTTCTTCTTCATCATCATCATTGTCATCATCATCATCACCATCATCATCATAGTCATCATCATCATAGTCATCATCATCATCATCAACAGCTTTTTCATTATCATTGTCATCATTGTCATCATCATAGTCATCATCATCATCATCATAGTCATCATCATCATCGTCTTCAGCATCTTCATCTTCTTCATCTTCTTCATCATCTTCACTAATCTGATGCATTTAACGAGAGCTTACTAGTTTTTTATATTTTCTTATGTGAACATTTTTCCAGACGGACGAATTTGTTATCGAAGCAGTGAATCTCAAACAGCTGAAGAAAATCCGGATCGGTCATGATGGGAAAAACCCAGGCAGTGGCTGGTTCTTAGACAAGGTCATTGTCAAACCAATCGACGATCCTTCTATGGCCGCTGTATTTGAATGCAATCGGTACGCCTTCAGTTCTTTATGTACAATTAATGTACAATATTTCATAGTTAACCCCTTAACTGGGTGCCCCAAGTAACACTCGTCCATTTTATATTGAGTTACAAATAGTTACCCAGTTAAGGGGTTAATCACCTGCAGGTCTATTTTTGATTGTTGAAATTTTCATAACTGAAATTGTCTAAATATTTTATTTCATGAGACAAGACAATTATAGCTGTTGGAAATTTTTGTATTTCCTCGATGTTTTATAAATGTAGTTTAAAGTTGGAATCTGCAAATAATGAGTTGATTTGCTCGATCTTTTTTGATTGAATAAGTTTTGGAATTGTCATTGGTCAGATGGTAAACTTCAAGAAATGTGCTGAGCTGCTTTAGTTATTTATTGTTTGTTAACTAATAATAACAATAATGGTGATGATGATGATGATGATGATGATGATGATGATGATGATGATGATGATAATAATAATAATAATAATAATAATAATAATAATAATAATAATAATAATAATAATGGGGCTTAGAGTGGTTCAGTAGGGTCTGTCCTGTGTGAGAACCACTTAAACTATTAAGGAACTATTTTGTTAAACAGGTGGCTCGATACCAAAGAGGACGATGGTGCCATAGTTCGTGAGCTCACTGCTGGTGGCAGTGCACAGATGCTGAGCAGTAAGAAATTTAGACAGTATAGTCACAAAACTTGAGATAATGATGATGTCAATGAAGATGATGATGATGATGATGATGATGATGACCTAAGACAGATCCAGTTGGCTTTGTTCCAACAGAGAATGTGATGTACCATGATTTCCTGATAGGCAGTGTAGGAATGAATGAATAGTTCTGCACTACTAGTTAGTGTGACTTATTTCAAGTAAGTAAAGTGAAGTAAAGTAAGATCTCGTAAATTTATATTGCGCTTTGGAAAGTAGTACAGTAGAAGCTGCTTGTTCTTATGCTTATTCTTATGTGCTTGAAGATTTGAAGCTGAATGAATCATTGCCATTACTCTGTCACAGCCCCTCAATTGATTTTTTGAACTTACGTACAGTGGATCCCACTTATTCGCATACCGCTTAATTGCATAACCCGCATAATCGCATAACAACATAAAAACCCGAACCAGTGTTTTGTGTATCAGACGTCCCGGCTATTCGCATAGCCCAGTTAATCGCATAAGCAAGGCTTGCATGGCACCTATGCGATTAAGCGGGTTTCACTGTACTGGGTATTTTTGAGCATTTACAACAGCATGCATTAGTTTTGTCAGTGAAATTATTTTTAGGTGGCAAGTTGTTTGAATGTTTCAATCAATTTTGTTGCATCTTAAGCAAGATTGCTTTATTGGCACTTTTGTTGTTGTACATTTCCGACTTGACGTTTTGCTCTTTCAGCCACATCTTACCATGTTTCGGTGAAGACCGGTAAAGTGCGTGGCGCTGGAACTGACGCCAACGTTTTCCTTCAGGTGTTTGGTGCCAAAGGTGACACGGGGCGTCTCCAGTTGAAGACTTCGGAAAACACAGGCAACAAATTCGAAGCGGGAAGAACAGATATTTTCAACCTAGAAGCTGAAGACATTGGAAAGGTTTTGTATACATCGGCTGATGACATAGGCATTATGAGATAGTGGCGCCATAGAAGTTGATTGATTTTTCATTTAAATTATGTTGTGATTTGTTTAAGCCATTTGGAATAAGATTTAATTTTTCTGCATTGTTGGACTCTCTAGCACTAAAGATGTTTACGTAATTAATGCAGGGTTTATTCTAGCCACCTTGACATTGGGGGAGAGGGATTTTGAAATGTTTGGGGGGACAAGGTCTGAGTCTCCAAAAAACTCGACAAGCATAAAGAAAGGTTATCTTCCTTTAGAAATGTGGTGACAAGCAAAAAAAGAGGCCATCCTTCTGTATTCCTGTAGCCTTCTCAAATGCCCTGGCGAGCCAAAAAATGTCATCCTTACATTTTTCCCCTCTCCAAAAAAATGAAAGCCCCTTCCGTCCTCACACTTTGGGGGGGGGGGGCAAATTTCCATCTCTCATGCAACATATAACAAATTTGGGGTGATTTTAAAACTTTGGGGGGGGGATTTCCCCCAGAGAAGGCCTAGAATAAACACTGAATTAATGTAATGATCTTTCAGATTAAGAGGATCCGCATTGGACACGACGGATCGAAACCTGGTGCTGGTTGGTTCCTCGATGAAGTTCTGATTGACATTCCGTCGCGGGGGGAGTGCTACACATTTGCTTTCCATCGTTGGTTGGATAAGAGCGAAGATGACGGACAGCTCGAAGTCGAGATGGAGCCAACGACTGTTAACAGAGGATGTGTTAGTAAGTGCAGAGCCCTGCTATTTAGTGCAGTCACTGCATCTCGGAACTAACTTACTCTTCCATTTTTGTTCTGGGTTGGGAAAGTTACGATGTTTTTTCTGCACCTTTTAAAATTCAGTTTTCAATTTCACTGCTACTGAGCACTTAACATTGACTGCAGAAGAATGCCTGTAGGATGGAGTGACCTGGTATCTGAATTGACCTGGTACAGTATAAGAAGGGGTGTCAAGACCAAGCTTTTTTCACCCTTGTTGTTTGGGGAGTGGATGGGTGGGGAGCCAAATGTCAGGAAATTTATTGATGACGTTAAATTAGTTTTATCCTCATCAGGTTTGAAAACATTTCAAGAATTTCTACAGATCTGACATGCGCCTCTGAAGTTAATCGTGTTTCACTTGGTCGTGCACTTAATCTGTTTAGCATTATTGGACAAATATTTCTCAGTTTTTCTTATTTCACTATATATATATTTTTTCCATAGTCTGATGTTTTAATTGTAAACAATACCTTTGTCTAAATGCGAGTTTTGCTAACTATGTTTATGAAGGGTCAAAATTTTGTGCAATTATATATATATATATATATATATATATATATATATATATATATATAATTCAGGTTAGCAATGTAGAATTGATTTTACTTTGCTGCAGAACTGAGTCTAGGTGAAACTGGGCACCAAGGTAAAGTGTAAAGTAACAAATGCATGCACTAAGTGCATGTACAACGTTGTTTTGCGATTAATTCATTGCATGCCGTTTTGTATTGTTATGGTTCGGTTTCTGCTTCATAATGTTGTGCTATGCAGATCATGCATCATGCAAAGAAACAGTAGAACTGGGTTTTAACCCCTTAACCATGTATTTAACTGTAACTCAATGTAAAATGGACGGATATATCCGGGATCCCCAGTTAAGGGGTTAAGTTGTCTCTTGGACTTTTCAGTACTGCGCTTGGCTTGTTAGTGATTACGACCATGTTCACGGCTACAGATAACAAAAAGTGCAATTCTATGAATTTTCATAGGAAACTCTGCAGTAAATTTCAATGAGAATATCAAACTTGCATTGCCAGTTAATTCACGATACGTGCCTAATTTAGTTAGCCCATAGAGTTACAAATTGTTGTGTTTTTGCCTCCCATCATGTTTCTAACACAGTTCTCTGCTATCCTGCCCCCTTGCATTGCTCCCCCACCAATCTGACTGACCTTTCCAGCATGACTTGGCCCTATTTGGAATTGGATTTGGTACGCCATCAGCTAATGCTATAGGCATTATGATAGTGGCGCCATAGAAGTTGATTTGATTGATGGATTGATTGATTGATTCTCAGGTGGCTGGTGCAGATGCAAAACCTTTGATGTGACAATTTAACTGTCGTTTATACATGTTCCCTTATGCATGGCATGTCGATTCCAGAAATCAATTATGTGTTTGACTTACACTGTATGCTTGAAGTAATTTCAATCAATGGATAGATGGATGGATGGATAAATAAATAGCCAAGTTAATTACCTTATTTTCAAAATATGCTAGTTGAACAAAACCCTAAGTATTTAAGTTGTTTTTTGCCTCAGTAATTGTACCTCCAATTTAATTCCAATGCTGTGATGTTATGTACATGTTTTAAATAGTTTGATTGTTGCATGTATCTTGTCTCAGGTGTAGACTGCATGAAATAAATCTGATTAGATAGAATAAGATTTGACTTGATTCTTGTTCTGTATCTGAATTTTGAATTTGGTATCAAAACACCTTTTTTAGTTTTTACCGTGTTTTTAGATGTTTTATTTTGTGCAGATTGTGAACAAATTTTGGGTTATCAAAATTAGGAATTCCATACGAAATAACCATTTGGACGGGTGACGTTTCCAGTGGTGGGACCGACGCCAATGTCTTTATCCAGATGTACGGAGAAAGTGGAAAAACGGAAGAATATTCGCTGCGTAATAAGACTGACAACTTTGAACGTGGTCAAGTTGACAAATTTAAGGTAAGTTAATGTTTCTTATTTTGCTTATGTAATTTTTTTGAATTCTTTGAATTTTATTAATATTTAAGTTTCTCATATCCTGAAGAGCTCTTTGTGATAAATGGCAATATGTTTGAGGCAGGTAGGTTTTATTTTATTATTATTATTATTATTATTATTATTAGTAGTAGTAGTAGTAGTAGTAGTAGTAGTAGTAGTAGTAGTAGTAATAATAATTATAATAATAATAATAATAGTAGTAGTAGTAGTGGTAGTAATAATAATAATTATAATAATAATAGTAGTAGTAGTAATAATAATAATAATAATAATAATAATAATAATAATAATAATAATAATAATAATAGTAGTAGTAGCAGCAGCAGCAGCAGCAGCAGCAGCAGTAGTAGTAGTAGTAGTAGTAGTAGTAGTAGTAGTAGTAGTAGTAGTAGTAGTAGTAGTAGTAGTAGTAGTAGTAGTAGTAGTAGTAGTAGTAGTAGTGATGCTAGAGGTATTAGTGGTAGATGATGTTATAGTAGTATTTTTTGCTTTTATTCTTAGGTTGAAGCTGCAGATGTTGGACCTTTGATGAAGGTGCGTGTTGGACATGATGGTAACGGGAAGTTTGCCGGTTGGTTCCTGGATAAGGTCGGTCTTCAGTGTTGCATTGCTAAATGATTGAAAAGCTCTAAATCTTAATTTATCGTGAGACTTTTCAGATCGACTTTTTGTTTGTTCTTGCATTAAAGAGGGAAGTTTGAAAAGTTTTGTGCATGATTTTTCTTGAGTAAGTAAGTAAAATCTCGTGGATTTCTATAGCGCCTTGGAAAGCAGCACAACAGTAGCTGCTTATTCTTAGGCACTCAAGTTGTGCTGAGAAAGATTTTGCAAGTGACTCGTACATCATGAGGGCTCTTCTGATTAGAAGCACAGTAGAACTTCGATATAACGGACTCAGTTATAGCGTACACTATACTCGGTTATAATGTACCGCAATGTACAGTCCCGTGTGATGCGCTACTGTTGGATTACTACTATTGGATATAGCTTACCTCGGATCATATAGTGTACTCAATTTCACAGACTGCCTTCTAAGTATGTCATTATGAAGTTCACTGTAACACTAATATAGTGTACTCAATTTTACATACCAGTTAAGTACGTTATAATGAAGCTCTACTGTAGTAGAGATGCAGTTCAGAGATGCAATGTAAGCATTGCATGACTGACATTAAAATAATGAAGTAGTAACTGTAGTAATTACTTGGGTGAATTTTAGTGTGTGATGTATGCTGTGTCGATGTTTTTGCAGACATTTGAACCATGTTGAATCATTTTAGATTCTTATACAGCGTCATCCAAGCAAGCAATCCAAGCGTTGGAAGAGGACGCACAAGAAACCAACAGACCGCAGGAAAAAATTTGTCGGTGACTCAGACAGTGATGGCGGAATGTCAGCGCGAAGTCACCGGAGGAAGTACAACGTAGAAGATGACTTGGCGTACGAAAGGAACGAAAAAAGGCCTCACTCTGGATCGCTTCGTCGACCTTCGTCGAAATTATCAAGCGGGTCAAGGTCACCGGTTGGTTCAAGGTCACCGGTCGGATCAAAGTCAAGGTCGCGAGTCTACGACAGCGAATCAGACTATGAAAAAGGGTCGCGCTTGACGAAGGGTAAATTACGAAAGTCGTCGTTGAAGTCGCTAACCGACTCCGACGACGAGTTTGAAACGTCGAGTCGTCGAAGTCAAATGAAGAAGCGTCACGGCGACGATTTTGACACCAGGTCGAATTCGACGAGAGGAAAGGCTCGAAAGTCATCGATGAGGTCTTTTGACGGCTCGGATAGTGACTTGGAGAGGGGCCGACACAGCAGGACAAAGAACCATCTCGACAGGAGACAAAGAGACAAAAGGAAGGACAATTTAAGATCAGACGAGGAAGAGGACGACTCGTATGAACGAAGGAACGGCGGAAGAAAGAGAGAGCGGGAAAGCAAGTCGAGAGAATCGGAAGGTGAAACAAATGAGGAAGTTGAAGACTACTGGTTTGTGTGCAAGCGATGGTTTGCCAAAAACGAAGACGACCACAAGATTGTACGAGAGCTTCTACCGACCACTGAAGATGGAAAACCACTGGAAGGAGGACTCCAAGGTTTCTGCTTTTTCCTATTTAAGATTATTTATCTTCAAAAACACACAAACGACTCCTTCATTGCTGTTATCCTTAGTATTTATAGCTATTTAATTAGTAAGTCAAATTATATAGCGCAGAAACATGGAAGGGGAGGACCAAAGTCAAGAGCACTTTACACTTTATACGAGATCTAGGATAATGGATTGGATGGGAAACATATAGTGGTTATCACACAGGGCAGACCTTCCTGGACCACTTTAAACCTTATTGTTATTATCATGTTCGCTCATCCAGTGGTCATATTATGCATAACCAACCTGTTTAATTTGATGCTGCAAACTGGATATGTGCCCAATGGCTTCGGTAGAGGAATCATAATTCCTCTATTGAAGGGCTGTGGTACAGATCCAACTAGTTGTGAAAATTACCGTGGAATAACGTTAAGTCCAGTTATCTCTAAGGTGTTTGAACACTGCCTTCTGTCCATGGTTGGATCACATCTGAATAGCTCGGACCTGCAATTTGGATTCAAATCAGGAGTAGGCTGCTCAGATGCTATATATACCCTTAGGGGTGTTTTAAATTATTTAAACAGAAATCAGTCCACAGCCGTGATTACTGCTCTTGATATTTCAAAGGCATTCGATAAAGTATGTTACTTTGGTTTGTTTAGAAAATTAATGCAGAGAGGCACCCCCTGTTACTTCATTGATGTTCTAATAGATTGGTATGAAAAATGTTATGCAAATATTCGATGGGGTGATGTCATATCAGGTTCTTTCAAGGTCTTAGCTGGGTAAGAGAAAGGTGGTGTCCTTTCCCCATTATTATTTGCTGTATATGTGGATGATCTTGTTTCCAATTTAAAAAAATCTGGCTATGGTTGTTACATCAATACTTTGTTCATGGGTTGTTTACTTTATGCTGATGATATATTGCTTATTTCTCATTCTATTCATGGTATGCAATGTTTACTTGATGTATGTAGTGTCGAAGCTGCTAATCTAGATTTGAAGTTTAATGTCAAAAAATGTAAGGCCATGAGAATTGGTAGACGTTATGCAATGGTCTGTGCTCCCTTATTGTTGAATGGATCTGTTCTGGCTTATGTTGATGAGTTGAAATATCTTGGGATCGTAGTTAGAGCTGGTCGTCATTTCAGGATATCAATTACAGAGACCAAAATGAAATTTTATAAAAACTTTAATAACTTGTACAGCAAGAGCAAATCCTCTTCCTCTGAGTTGATATGTGTTGACTTACTCAAATCGTTTTGTTTACCTATTATCTTATATGCTACTGAAGCTACTTGTCCGAACAAGAGCACTTTAAATAACTTGGATCACCTAGTACAGCAGGCTGTATGCAAAATCTTCGATGTACATAACAAAGTAATGATTGACTGTATTCATGAAATGCTTGGATTGCATTTAATACATGATACTGTAAAGAATCGTCAATACTCTTTTACATCTCGGTTTTCTAAAAGAATCTGTATTTTAGCAAATGTATAATAGCGAATGTGTTGTGTAGTTGTTAGCTAAGAGTTGTGTTGTGTGTTCTTTTTTTTTTCTTTTCTGTCTTTTTTTTTTGTCTTGTTTGCGAATAAAGTTATATATTATTATTATTATTATTATTATTATTATTATTATTATTATTATTATTATTATTATTATTATTATTATCTGTCATACTTCTTATATTGCTGAATATTAGATTTGGCTTAAAGCCTTGTGCCCCTCATGTACAGAGTTCATGTTGAATTTTGGATTAAGATCGAGGTTATATATCTGTCCCCTGCCAACAGCCACAGCAGAAGTTTTGGGGTTCAGTATGAGTTATGGTAGATTTTGAAAATTATTTAGCTCAGTTCTTCATTTCCATTTTGATTGCTGTTAGAATCCTGAAAATCCAACCATCTATTCTGTTGCCTCTTTGTGTGTTGGTAAAGTTGCGTATGTTTTTGGAACAGAAGTGGAATACATCGTCAAGGTTTTCACTGGAGATAAACGTGGGGGAGGAACCGATGCCAATGTATTCATCAACATCACTGGTGAATTGGGCGACACGGGGGAGCGACAGTTGCAGGACTCCAACAACAGGAACAAGTTTGAGAGGAATCAGGTTGGTACCAGGTCTATCCGAGTATGATACATTACATGCTGGCCAGCCTCAGTACCTAAGATTCCATGTTAAATTACCCAGGATATCAGATCTTCCAGCAAACTTGTGTGTGTTTAGGCACATAAGAATTAAAATATTTACAGCTGAATGAGGTTGATTTTTTGCCTGGTACTGAGTTTTCCTAAATATGTTTTAAATTTAGGAAGACATATTCAAGGTCAATGCAGTTGACCTTGGTCAGTTGAAGAAGGTCAAAATACGGCATGACAACAAGGGTGGGGGACCAGCGTGGTTCCTAGATCATGTTGAGGTTGAAGATCCAAATCTGCGGAAGAGGTATCTAAGCACTTCGACATTTTGCAATATTGGAAATAAATTTTAATATTAATTTTCTGCTTCATTTATGTGTATTTGCCCTTAATTTTCAGCTAAAATCGGATTTCCTTCGTGACGTGAGAGGCGACACCTCATTGGCTGTTTGTTTGTAGTTACTTCTTTCCTTGCAATCGTTGGCTGGCGACAAACGAAGACGACGGTCAGATTTCACGGGACCTTCTTCCGCTGGACAAGCGGAAGATGTCCGCAGGAAGTGACGCCAAAAAAATCCAGGAGGATCTGGCCCTAGAGGCAAAAGGTTAACCCTTTTATTGCAAAGGCATTCTATAAATTTGGAATTATTGAAAATTTCTCTTAAGACCATAAGCCAGTGTGACTCTAACCTCTCTAGCATACTTGGGTTGTCCTGTGTTTCGTATCTGTTGAGCCATTATGTTTGAATGGTTGTATAGAATAGCATGTCATCTCAGTGAAACAAATATGCTATAAACCTTGCTCAAACGGCAATGAGTGAATCAGAACACAGTGACAATAGTAGTAGTGATTGTAGTAGTTGCAGTAATAGTAGTGGTATTAGCAGAGGTAGTAGTAGTGATTATGGAGTGGTAGCGGTAGTTGTAGTGGTACTGGTAGTAGTAGTGATCATTTATTCTGTATTTTGTTTAAGTATTTCTATTTCGACTGTGCTCTACATTACTGAAAACTGTTATTCAGAAAAGGAATTTTTAAAAATGATTTTCTGATTTTTTTCTCTCTTGTATTTTGTGTCTTTAGCTCTGATGACAACATACCATGTCTTCGTGTACACTGGGGATAAGTTTGGTGCAGGAACAGATGCGAATGTATACATCGTTCTATTTGGGGAAATCGATGACTCTGGTAAATGGCTAATAGTCTTTATGCAATACGCAATCGAATTTCATTATTGCAAGTTCTATTTGATTGAAAGTAGTCTATAAAGGAGTTCTTTTATTGTGGTAACAGCATTCTTCTTCCTTTTCTAGGTGTTATGTTCCTGAAAACCTCAAGGACAAACAAAAACAAGTTTGAACGCAATCAAATGGACGAGTTTGTGATCGAGGCGATAGAAATCGGGGACGTCAAGAAAATCAAGTGAGTTCTCATTTCCTTATTTGTATCTTACTTCGCCCGGTGCAGTTTTGCTTGATTTTGAATCGTGGGCTGTTTGCATCGGGTGTTTCGCTTGATCGATATCACTGCCAGGATTTCTGACTTGTTAGGATTGGTCATGACAACGCGGGGGGAGGTGGATCCTGGTACCTGGATCGGATAGAGATCGACTCTCCATCGCTCGGGAAGAAATGGTTCTTTCCGCACGGTCGTTGGCTTGCCAAGGATAAGGATGACGGAAAACTGGAAAGAGAGCTGTTTCCGCAGGATATGGCAACAGAGGAATATGTTCCATGTGAGTCCCGCTTTGATTTTGTAATCTGCGTGTGTCTTTTCATTACTTTCTGTCATTCTTGCTTAACTTTCGACATTTTAAGCATTTATTTTAAAATTAATAAGTTAGTTTTTTTATCATTTAGATGCAGTTTGTTTTTTACTGAATTTCTGTAGGCTGACTAATTCAAATTCTAAGCTTATGTTGTAGTATATTTTGTATTTTTTCTATTAATGACTTCAGCATTATATGTATATATTTTTCTGGTGATAATTTGGTTATAGACACACACTTTGCTTTTGATGACCAATGACGGCTCGAAAAAGTTTTAGGCTAAAGTTTCTATGCTTCTGCCATAGATTTTCAAATTTTTATTAATATTATGCAAAATATGCATAAAGAACAGATTTATCAAATATTTATTGTTTTATTTTAGGTGTCTATAGGCAGTAGTCAATTTTCAAAAAGCAGTGAAATGTTGAATGATTGCCACCCTAAAAATTCTTGATTTTCAGTGGGTTACAGGATTATTGGTCATAGTTTTTTTGGTCACAAGACAATTGTGGTCATGATACAACTGGTCACAAGATAATTGGTAACAGTCTTAGAAACTATGGACTAATTCAGCATTAACAAACTTTTATAAATTCAACATTAACATTTAACATTTTTACACGCATTTGCTCATTTATTGTGTAATTAGAACATTAGCATCAAATGATTTTGATGATTTATCGTTTTAAATTCACAATTAAATGTCTCAAGTTTCTTTGACAAAATTTAATCATCTGTGACCAATTGTCTTATGAACAGTTGTTCCCTATGACCAATTGTTCATGTGACCAAAGTGGTATGACCAATTGTCCTGTGAATGACCAGAATTGTGGGACTCTTAGGCCTTCCCAACCCTCTCTCGCAGATGAAAAGAAATGTTTAATAGTTTTCTGAAATGCCGTCAGACGTTTGCATTTTTCGCTGTTTCTGTTTGTTTTTTTGCCAACTTTGGATATCTGTTGTCTACACTTTGGTGAGTAGAATAGAATGCTTAGTTTTGCACCGTTCTACCTTTGTGCATGCTCTAGCCTTCGAATTTGTCGTCGTTCTGTGAATAGTTTTGGTTTTCTTCGTCTTCAGAGTAAAAACTGAAAATTCTGGCATGCCGTAGAAGTCTGAACGTTGCTTTACTGTATGTAACTAATGGCTTAGACATAGTTTTTCCACATGTTTGTTCTCTTAAGATTATGTGATATGTTATTATCAATGATCTGGAAATAAATGTGATTTAAAAAAATTAAAATTAAGAGATTATTTGGATTAGGGATCAACCAGAAATCACCGTGGACATTTGCCTCGGCCAAATATCATGTTTTTGCAAGTTTTTGCCTTGTAATGTAATGTAATGGCATACAAGTAGTTGCCTAGAGCAAAGGCATACATCTCACTGTCTATTTTCTAATATGATATCCATGTAGTGACGTCGTAGACATTTGTCGTTTCTGGTTTTTTTTTGTATAAAATAAAACGTGTTATTTTAATTTTTTCACGACACCAGCATAGTACGCTGTAAGCAATGACAAATTACTAAACTAATAAACATTAAAGTGGCATGTAGTTTGTACTTGGATCCACAATAGTTAGTCAAAATACTCGGATTTGGTACCCGCAGAAAAATGTCTACCCAGGTTGATCCCTAATCTGGATTATTTTGCACAAAATATACTGAGGATGATCTATATCCCAAACTCTTTCACTGGACTGGTGTTCAACAGCTCCTTGTACTCTCACTCAGATCTGCTATCAGTTTATTGCTAGAAATTAAGTGACACTACGTTTTCAACCATGTGCTGGTGCATTTTAGGTGAATAGTTATTTTTAAAGCAAAGTATTATTTTTGTTTGCATCGTTCCAATTTGTTTTGTGGATTTCATTGCGCACTGTACTAAATAGCAGTGGCCAATTTTTTAGTGCTCAACAAGTGTCGGATTATTCTCACCTTGAAATTATTGACTTTCTGTAAAGGGGTGGAAGTTACCCACAGCAAATATTTTTTTTTACTTCACTGAGGGTTGTTCTCAACCAGTGGGTGGGCTACCAGTGGGTGGGGGGGGGGGCTGGGGCCTTAACCCCCATTCAAATTAAACACTGCTAATGAGTACATTTTCTGCCCATTGACGGAGGTATCTAACATAATAGCAATATAAGAAATAATATAATCTTTTATTGTTCTTCTTATCTGTGGTTCAGTATTAGATTCTTCAGACTGCAATAAATAGACTGTTTATACGTTTGTGTTCTCCGCAACTGTTGTGTATTTCGAGTGAACAATATTGAGTTTACTTTAGGCTTAGTATGTAATGTGTAAAGTGTGTAACGTGTAAAGTGTGTAGTGTGTAAAGTTTGTAGTGTAAAGTGTGTAATGTGTAATTGTGTATACTGTTTATATTATGCTATACTTGCAGTTGATCTTCTTTTTCAAAGTAGAGAAAATACAGTAGGACTTCATTAGTTGTTGTCTGATTATGTTGAGCTTCATTGTGCATAAAGAAATCAGTTTTTCTAATTAATATTTTAGCATGGTAACTCATTTGGTATCTGAACATGATATGCACTGCATATTTTTAATAGAAGCAGAGGTTTTATTGTCTATTTCCAATAGACTTATAACTTTGTATAATATCTTATAATAGTATTTATATTGTTACATTAGCAGTTAAAATAGCCCTTATAATATTTGAATTTTTAGCTTGATTATGTGCACTTTTATAATAAAGATTTAATTTACCGGCATTTTCCTTGGGGTAATATGTAATAAGCAGTGACATAGCATAGGTTGGCAGCGCCCAGGAGGGGGAAGGGGCGAATTCCACATGCTGAGCCCTTAACCCCTTAACTGGGCAACTATTTGTAACTCAATGTAAAATGGACAAGCATTACTCGGGGCACCCAGTTAAGGGGTTAACTGTAAAAATCTGACAAACAAAAAAGTTTCTCACTTACTTACTAAGACTTAACTTGTGTTTTTGGCACCCCTCTTCCTCGGCGCCCAAGGGCTTTCCCCCACCCTGCCTCCTTTGCTACGCCACTGATAAGTTGGAGTGAACAGTGCATGATGTCTGATGTGTGTGTGAGAGGGTATGTGCGCATGCGCTTGTGTGTGTGTGTTTGTTTGTTTGTGTGTGTGTGTGTGTGTGTGTGTAATTAACTGCTTTACAGAGTGACTGAGAGCCAAACTTATGTTGAGTTCTGGTATGAAATTGCAGAGCAAAGAACGTTTTCATTGCATACTTACATATGCTGGTTTATTTTATTGCTTATGTAAAATTAATGTCTACAAGCACATTACAAGATCAATAATAAGCACAGTTGATTAATTACGTAATTACATTATCATTACAAGAGTTAATCACAATCATTTTCAGGTTTTTTCAACTCTTAATCATATACGTAAATTTCTAATTGCGATTTTGCCTCATTTCCAGTATTTGATGTATAATTTGTAACATTTGAAGGTATCCCTTATGAGATCACTACGTACACAAGCGATGTATCTGGTGCAGGAACATCAGCAGACGTTCACATTGTTGTCTACGGCATACAGTGCAGCACGACGCAGAAGTCGCTCTGTGTTAATAAGAACGACCGCAAGAATAAATTTGACAAAGGAAAATGCTCGAAATTCCTTCTCGAAGTCAGTATTTATGACATAATTAGAAAGCGGTTTTAGTCATTTTGATAGAGTGATATTTCAAAATACTTTTTCATGTTGACATGTTTTGTAATAGTGTTTGAAGGGAAGTGATTGATTGGTGGATTATATTTTAAGGTCCGAGTGGGCCGGGGGGGGGGGCTGAGAAAAAGAGGTCGTCGCCTATACTGAAAATCTCGTCTGACAAGCAAAAAAAGGTTATGTCCCTTCCAAATCTTTCTGACATCGTGCTGCAAATCGTGCTGACAAGCAAAAAAAAGGTTATCTCGAAAATTGGTGGGCCTATTTTCATGATGGGTCGGGGGGCTACAGCCCCCTCAGCCCCCGCCTTAATATGGCCCTGATTGTATTGGATTTGCTCGTTCGAATTAAAAGAGCCGTGATGAGTTTACAGTCGGATGTTTTGTAGCTGGAGGATGTTGGGGAGGAGATCGAGAAGATCCGGATTGGTCATGACGGAACTGGATTTGGCGCTGGTTGGCACCTCGACAAAGTTGAAGTTCGCCGTCTGAAAGCATCTGGCAGGGTAAATACTTAAAACTTAATAGAATAAATAGAACTTAGAAACACATCTATTTAATACAGGATTTAAATGATTTATGTCAAGGCACTTTTGTCGTAGGCCTTAAGCCTTGTTTACTGTGCTCGAGAAATTGTCTATAAATAAATAGGTGGTACCGGCATAATAATGACGATAAAGATGGTGGTGTTGTTGTTGTTGTTGATATTGTTGTTGGTGGTGTTGTTATTGTCAGTGGCGTGCCAAAGTGTATTGGATGCCCGGGCCAAAGCACATTTGGATGCCCCCAACAGCTCGGTGTTAACGAGTAAAAAAAGGTTGCCAAGACAGTTTGTGGATGTCCTTATCTGGCGTGGATGCCCGGGCCAAATTGATAATTTTAAGGATTTTCATGTAAAAAAGTGTTTTAAAGAGCAATAAAAAGGCCACCAAGTCAATTTGGAAGCCCCCATCTGGTGGATGCCCGGGGCCACCGCCCCCCACCCCCATCTGCACGCTACTGGTTATTGTTGTTGATGCTATTGTTGGTGATGGTGCTGCTGATGATGATTGCGGCAGTTGTGATAGTGTTGACGATGGTAGTGGTGGTGACATCAACAACAATGATGATGGTCGAATTTTTTGAGTGGTTTTAACGAAATACTTTGCTGCGAATTCGTTTCTTAAAGGGTTCGGAGACGTATGTGTTTCCGTGCAAACGGTGGCTGGCAAAGGACGAGGACGACGGAGCCATCGAAAGAGAACTGGTTCCGGAAAAGATCGTCGAGGAAGTTACTAAAAGAGACGGTACCTCCAAAAAGAATGTCATCGACAAGCTCAACACATTGTCTGGTGAGCCATTTGGGTCATATAGCTGATGCCACTGGTTCATGGGTGCCCGCACATTGGGGCAAGAGGGGGCACTTGCCCCCTTCTGGAAAATAAAAATGTCAATATTTCCCATTGAAATTTGAAAACCTTGCTAAAATATTAACCACGACCATTGTGTTAAGATGTGTTTTGCCCCCTCTTGGAAAAATTTATGAGGCACAGCCATGACCATTATGTTTTGCCCCTCCTGAAAAAATGTCTGTGGGCGCCCATGCACTGGTTTGACTGTTAACTATAATCACAACAGTCATGTTCATGCATTCCAACTTTTTGTTACAATTTACAAGATCATTACCGGTAATTACATTCGACGTAAGCTTTGATTACGTTGGACATCAGCCTTGATTTGAGCCTTGTTTTGACTGCAGATCCTTTGATGCACAATTATATGAGCATGAGACAGGTTGGTCTCATAATATTAAGAAAGCATTGCTTTTCAAATGCAATGTTCGGTTTATTTTCATTTTATTTTCTTCTTGCTTTTAGTAAAGAAATACCGGATAAATGTCGTCACTGGCAACGAGAGGGGGTCCGGAACTGATGCCAATGTTTTCCTTACGATATTCGGCGAACATGGAGACAGCGGAGAAAGGCCGCTCAAGCATTCCGAAACACACACGAACAAGTTCGAAAAGGGGCAGGTATGGTGAAATATCAAGTCTTCAATATAGTTTTGCTGAATTATATTATCTAGAACTTGCTAGATTTCTGTTGAGAACTTAGATTGCATCTATTTTAGTTGTGTTCCACAGTTGGACTCATAACAAAGCAGTTCTATTAATAGACTCTCTTTGATCACTTCTTGTCAGCAAAAATTCTCTGGACCATACAGGACCTGGGTCAGCATGCTCCACCCCCACCCACAGAAATAAATTAATGTTGTCCTTCAATTCCAGTTCATCACTGCGATCTAGAATTATTGACGATTGAGATTCAAATTTGAGAGACTTTCATCGTTTTTCGCTGTCGTTTTTTCCAGACGGATACGTTTGCCCTTGAGGCGGCCGACCTTGGGAAACTGTTCAAGGTCAAGATACGTCACGACAATTCCAGCTTCTCTCCAGACTGGTACCTGGATCGGGTGGAGGTGACGGACCCCGAGATGGGGGATGAATACACCTTCCACTGCGAACGCTGGCTTGGGAAAAAAAAGGACGACGGAAAGATCGAGAGAAGTCTTTATGTCAAGGTCACTGCCTTTCATCAATGTTCCTTTGAAAAGGAGCGATTAGAATTGAAAAACTTTTTGCATACTTACATGCCTTGTTATATTACATTACAGAATCTGCAGTAAACCCCTCACCCCCACCCCACCACTCTTAATTTCTAAACAGCACAGAATGGATGGTGCTGTGAAGTTGAGGTATCACGTATGTTCCAATTATAGGTGTGTGTGTGTGTGTGTGTGTGTGTTGCAAATTATGGGAATATACATAAAAAGTAAACCTCTAAGCACTTCTGATTGGAAAGAGTTTTGGCTTATTGGGTCTGAAGAACGAATGGAAAGTTGCTGAATAATTTTTGTAAGTCAGCAAATTTTGTCAGTGGGTAGAAGTAAACAACTGTAAAATTGTCAGCACAAATTTAAGCACTCCCTCGAATTTGTCGGTTATCAGGTTTCACTCTAATTATTAAAGTTATAGTAGTTCTTCTGTTTAAAATTTAAATGCAATCCTTGTTTTTCTCACAGATATTTATTAGTGTATAGTTTTATGCTGGTTTATTGTAAGGCCTATTATTATATAGGCTGTAGGGATATGCATACAACTATGGATATAAAGCACGTAATATGAAATGCACTTCATTCTGAGAAAACGATTGGTTTTGTTTTAGGGTTACCGTGGCGACACGAGCAGCAGCACGTTGCGGGGTGCTTCGTCGATGGCTAGTCTGGATTCAATCCAGTCTGGAAAGAGTCCAAGGCTGTCAAAACGCCAGAGCCTTTCTTTGGAGAACATTCCAGAAGGACCAAGTAATTAGACCCTATCTGTCTGCACTTTGCCCATTTGGTTTGTCACTTAATTTCATCCTGGAGTCACGTGACCTGGAGTCACGTGACCTGGCGTCACGTGACATCATTCATCTGATTGAGTTTGTGTTTTAGTGTATCTTTAAGATGAATTTCTTTCGGCAGCTATTCCTTACACCGTCCGAATAACGACAGGAAGCGGAAAAGACATGGGAACGGAGACGAATGCTTGGATCAAGATAACGGGAAGAAAGAAGAAGCTTCACACTGGAAAGATTTACTTTGACGCCGCGGACAAGACAACTTTCCGACCGGGTTCTATCGAAAGCTTTTCCTTAGAAGCAGTCGATGTGGAAGACATTAAAGAAATTGAGGTAGGCTAATAAAGGTGGCATATGTTTTTTAACTGATGACATGTCTTTTGAAATGTATTTTTATCTGGAGATAACTAACTATTCATGCTTTTATTTTAAAATTTTTGATTCTTAAAATTTAGAAATGATATCTATGTGACGATTTGGATTATTGATATAAGCCTTAGTTCTGATTATATCAACATTGCGTCTTGCACCTAATTCATTTTTTATCTTGAATACTATAAAGTTAAATAAAGTCTAAATATTTGGACAATGCAAGGATTATTGCTACAGTAGGCTATAGATATGCAAAATTCAGAAGAGTGATGAAACAAATTAAAACCACATTTTCGTGTGTCCCCAGCTTAGCTGAGTCAAACCGTACTAGAATTGTCAATATATTCTGCCTCAATTTTATTCTAGAGCATTCAAAATGCCCCGAAAAATGGTGAGCCATTTGAAACGACACTATAGGCCTACAAAGTCTTTCAGAAATCTGTTCTCTGTCAAATGTCTAAAAAATCGAGCGAGAGATAAGAAGGGGTTTAAGAGAGCTGGTTTCTTGTATGACAAATTCTATAGACCACAAAAATATTATATAATTGATACCCTGCTTGACATATTGTCTTTTCCACTACTTTGGAGCGACCATCAACTGATGCCAGTCCATTACTAATATGACACTATTGAAGTTCCTATACTATCCTATTATTATTTCTATAATGTCCATGTATTAATAATAATAATTTAATACATTGGTGTAGCCAAGGGAGCAAGAGGGACCCAACCCCCTGACCCCTATTCGGATCGGGAGCTGGTGAGTAGTTGGGGGAGGGGTAGTATTGGATTATTAGATCGAGAAGAACATACCAGACTTTAAAGCATTTGATAGGACGACTTTTTCTGCTTGTCAAGTATTTTGGGCCTAAAATGGCTAAGTGCCCCCCCATTCTGGATTTCTGGCTATGTCACTGGTAATAATAATAATTTTTAAAAAGGTGTATTGGCATTGATCTGGTGTTTTCTCGCAGCTTGGTCATGACAATGTTGTCGAAGACAGCGGTTGGTACGTGGAGAAAGTCGAGGTGGACATGCCGACGAAAGGGAAGCATTTCTCCTTCGCGTGCAGGTGTTGGCTGGCAAAGGACAAACCGGGTGGTAAGACCAGCCATGTCTTTAAACTTGGCGAAGATGAGACGTCCGTGGTGTCATACAGACCAAGTGAGCAGCTTTAAGAACAATGTTTCATATTCCAGAGCTACTTTGTAACATAGGTTGATATGATGGTTTAGTTTTTTAAATGTAGCATTAGTCCTTAAAGAACGGGCATTCAATTAATTCAGCGTGGAGTTTCAGTCACGTGACCTGGTCACATGACTGAAGGGCCAATTTATGAAGGGCCAATTTTTTTGATGACTGAAGTCTGAAGTCCAGGTAAATGTATTTCTTAGTTACAAAATATAATTCATAAGTAATAGAAAACATGGGGTGGGAAGTTAGCAGAGTGGTAACAACGTTGGACGATGGAGCAGGAGGTCGTAGGTTCGAACCCCGCAGGAGCCCTAAGGTTGACTCAGCCTCAATCGCTAGAGGGCGGTGGTAAAATGAGGAGCAGCGGTAAAATGCTTTAATAAGTCAAACAGGTACACTATGTGATGCACTAGCCCCGTATCCGAGGCATTGCACGCCTGGCTGAGGGTTATAGCAACGGAGATCAGCGTCACCTTATGAGCTCATGAGGCTCGGGAAGGACTTTGACTTTTTAAGTTGAAAGCAAGACATTAAAAACTATTTAGTAAGTGTTAGAAAAAAGTTATTTATCATTTCAGTATCGTCACAGGTCATTTTACACCACTTGGCTGGCCGGATCTGGCCCGCGGGTCACCATTTAGATACCTCTGCTTTAGAGTCTTCCTCAATAAAACAATGAAGTCAGTTTTAGTTACGTTCTCAGGCAATGAATTCCATATAATTGGCTTGCTTTTATGGTATGGCACATCACACATTATCATTATTGTGTTTGCATTTGCTGTGTTGTAGTGGTTCCCTACGAGGTTTCCTTCTACACTGGTGACACGTCGAACGCCGGAACCGACTCGGAGGTCTTTATAAAGGTGTTCGGGCAGAGAGGAGCGACATCGGAAATCCAGATCGAGAAAGACGACGATCGATTCGAGCGAGGAAAAGTCGATCTGATCAAGGTTGTCTCGCAACTTCTCTCCAATTTTTTTACAGTTGAAATTAGATGTATGTAAGTAAGTAAAATTTTCTGAATTTATGTTGCACCTTCGAAAGTAGTACCACAGTACCTGGTGGCTGCTTATTCCTAGGCACTTGGTCTAAATTTTAAAAAGCCTTGGCCAAAAACGGTGGGGGTCACTCAGACATGGTAATCATACCCAAAGGGTCATCATGTTGTTCTAAGTTATGACTTCGGTTAGCGTGGATTTTCGTAGCATCAGTGGAAATTTGCTGAAATTTTGGCAATGCATACAAAATTTAATGAAAAATGCGAATTTTCAGATGGAATTGGATGACGTTGCGCCGCTCAAGAAGCTTCGTGTCGGTACAAATGGAAAAGGAACGAGAGCTGATTGGTTCCTTGACAAGGTGTCCATATTTCTTTCTATGTTACGGATATCATGTCATAAGTCCTAGATATTAAGGATGCACATTTTTATGTTAGCTCTTCAGGTTTTTATTATGTCTATCATTGTATTCAGTAATAATTTTTTTTTGCAAAGGCATCATTATTTTGCGTGACTTAAGGTTGAGTTACGAAACATGGACACGGGCGAATTGACAGTTTTCAACGTCAATGCTTGGCTAAGCAGGAAAAAGGATGATAAGCTTCTGGCTCGGGACGTTCCCGCTATGGTTCGAGGAAAAGTTCAGCTTAACAGTAAGTCATTTAAGTCACTTAAGAAGTGAGTCAGTGCCTGACTGAAATCTGTTGTTGATTTTGTTCTGTATTGTTTCTCGGGTCTTATATTTTTCTGCTGCTTTTTGAGCTTTGAAATGTGTTAGGCTGCAAACAATGTTTAGATTTATCCACAAGATATGTTACTTTCTGACCTTTCCATTTTGACCGGACTCTAATTTGATTCAGATTGGATTAGGTGTGCCATTGGCTGATGCCATAGGCATTAGGACAGTGGAGCCACAGAAATTGATTGATTGATTGATCGATCTATTGATTGATTGATTGATTGATTGATTGATTGACTGACTGACTGATTGATTGATTGATTGATTGATTGACTGATTGATTGACTGATTGATTGATTGATTGACTGACTCACTCACTGACTCACTCACTGACTCACTCACTGACTCACTCATTGACTCACTCACTGACTCACTGACTCACTGACTCACTGACTCACTCACTGACTCACTCACTGACTCACTCACTCACTGACTGGCTGACTGACTGACTGACTCACTGAATGACTCACTGACTGACTCACTGACTGACTGACACACTGACTCACTGACTGACTCACTGATTGATTGCCTTTTTAATGTCTTGATACGTGGCTGGTTTGACCTCTGTTTTAAAAAAATTCAGACTATTCATGTGATTGTGAAATGTAAACTGATGATGGTGGTGATGATAGCAATGACTGCGATGATGGTGATGATGATGACTACGACAGTTCAGACCACAGGCTTGGCAGAACTAACTTCTGACGTGTGCACTCTTCACAAATTTATTTCTTATTTGATTTTTATTCTCATCAATTGATAGTTATCTAGCTTTCTCAAGAGCTTTTTTTTATCATGATTGCTGATGAGCAAATGCAAGATGGTAGAAATTGAAAATGTCTATATTTTCTCATATTTTTGTTACTTTCATTGCTTTATTCTGTGATGAATGGGGATTACGATTCAAATCAAGAAGCAACCATTAACTGATGTCAAGAACATTACTAAAATGGCGCTATAGAAGTTCAGTGATCACGATGATGATGAGACAGTTCAAATTGAGGAGCATTAGCTGTCAATTTTCTCATTGTTATGACTGTACCTAACTATGATGATTAAGAGTATGACCATACTTAACTATAATGATTATGAGTATGATTGTACCTGACTATGATGATTATGAGTATGACTTGTGACTTCTTTGTAGCGACGTCGTACAAAGTGATTGTGAAGACGAGTGATGTCAAAGGGGCGGGCACCGATGCCAATGTATTTGTTGTATTGGTCGGAGAAAACGGGGATTCGGGTGACCTCCACCTCAAAGATTCGGAAACTAATAAAAATCCGTTCGAGAATGGACAAGAGGATGTTTTTACATTTTCAAATATCTTGAGTCTTGGTCACCTGATTAAACTCAGAGTTTGGCACGACAATAAAGGTGACTGATTATAATAATGATAATGATAATGATGATAATGATGACGATGATGATGATGATGATTGACTTCACACATTATGTGTACATGCAGTGTATGACATAAAATACCATGAATAATAATCTAAAATTATGTCTGTTGTACATGTAATACCAAGATCCCTGGAGTATTATTCTTGTGTTGTATTGTTCTTGCAAGTCTTTACATAGTTGTGAAAGGCTAAACAATGATACTGGTATTATTATTATTATTATTATTATTATTATTATTATTATTATTATTATTATTACATGGCTGTTAGTGCACATTAGGTCATTCATAAAGTGAAGAATTTTAAGTGTGTGGAAAATCAGTCAAGTTGTTCCAAGTTTGCTACATAGTGTCTGGGGTCAGATTCAAACCCGCTACCCTCCATTTTTACGTCAAGCATCTTACTACTCCACCACACCCTGTATGCTGAAAAGTACATTTGTTTTCACATAAATATTACCTAGATCAGCTTTTACTGATGTTACCTTGATCTAAATGGAGGCATTTACCTGTGATCGTTAAGGTTTTGGCGCTGCCTGGCATCTTGCTCAGATCGAAGTCGAAGATTGTACGAACGGCAGGCGATATCTCTTCCCCTGTAGCCGTTGGTTGTCAAAGAATGACGACGACAAGCAGATATGTCGCGAGTTGTCGTGCGCAAACCTACCGTCGCCTGCAACGAAAGCAAAGATTGGTACGTAAATGGCTTCATTGCGTAGAGCCAGTGGCATAGCTAGGCAGAGTGCCGCCTGGGACGAAAATAGAGAATGCCACCCTTCAGTGGCATGCAGATAGTGGTGGACGCCTGGGGCCAAATCGATAAAAAAATGTTTGACGAGCAAAAATAAAGGTTGCCGAGTCAATTTTGGCGCCCCCATCTGGTCTTCGCCCGGGGCCACCGCCCCACCAGCCCCCCTCTGCACTCTACTGCCACCCTGTCCTTTTTATCTGGTTACTGAGGTTTATTTTATTTTGACTTTTGACTGACTATTTTGCATATTTTGTAATTGGTTAGTCAAAGTATAGTTATTTATTAAATATATATGCTTTTTCAATGGGAGGCAAGTGCCCCTCTTGCCCCAATGTGTGGGCACCCATGCCTATGCATGATTATTTTGTACAATTTTTACAGTTTTGCACCCACCTGATAAGTGCTTATCTAATACACACAGTTGACTGTAGTCTTTCATTGGAACCTGCTGTCAATGTTGTTATCTGGATTCTACTGTATCCCTCTGTTTACTTTTTCTTTGTTACTTACCGGTATATTGTTTTTAGCATACAGAATTGAGGTGAATACAATTGATAAACCAGAGGCTGGTACAAATCACAATGCCTGGCTAATCCTTGAGGGCGAGCAACGTTCTTCTTCAGAATTTATCTTGGAAAATTCTTCTAAAAGGAAAATCCTTCAAAGGTACAGTAAAACCTGAAGTAGCTAGCAATAGGTTCAAAGCTTTGTTTTTTCATCAAAATAGTTGTTAGTTAAAACTCTGAAGTGCAAATTCTTTCTGATTGATTTTCTGAATTATTATTTTTGCATTATTTTCCATCACTAGAGGGCACACTGATTCGTTTACGATGAACTCGAAAAATCTCGGAAAGCTAACCAGGTGTCTGGTTGGAGCGTTCGAGGGTGACTTCCGCATTCCAGGAAAGGGAGGGAAACATGACAATGAATGGCTTTGTGGCAACATCATTGTAACCAGCGAGGAAACAGGAGATAAGTATGTGATGGATTGCTTGCTTACTTGACTGACTGACTGACTGACTGACAGATATGTTCAGTTGTAAGAACGAATTACTTAATGTCTTAATCAGTTTGTGAGCGAATTAATATGTGATATGAATTATGAATTGAACTGCTTTACATGGCTGAGGAGATGTTACCTTTTACCTTTTAGAAGACTGGACAGAGTTCGAAATTAAAGTGGTTCAATATTTTTCTCACTGTCTTAGAATTCATTGCCCTGTTGAATATCTTAACCTGCAGTCAGGTGTTTGTTGTAGGTATATTTTCGAATGTAATGATTGGATCAGAGTTACTCCGGACATTTCAAAGCGTAGTGCAAAAGTCTTGCGTCTGGAAAATATTGAGGAGAGCCAGCTGACTACTCAGAAAAGTATGCATAAAAGCAGTATCAAATCTAGGTCAAGTATGCATAACCGGGTAAAATCTAGGTCAAGATGCATGCAAAAAGTATAAAATCTAGGTCAAGAAATATGTTTAAGGATTTTATCTTTGTATTTGTGATGTTAGCAAATTGTGTTTATATAGTGTCGCTTTATAATTAATTAATTTACTACATTTTTAATTATAATAATAGTAATAATAATAGGGCTTAGAGTGGCTCAGTAGGGTCTGCCCTGTTTGAGAACCACTATGTTCCACCCATCCATTCATTTACATTATGGTTTTGCTGTGTAATCTCATTCTTTCCCATCTTGTCCTCTAGTAGCTTTGTTCCTGTATTAGGATATGTATTTAGGATTTTAAAGCTGCTCTCCATGCAAGGTCTGATATATAATTGTTTTATATAATTTTTAGTTAGGAAAAACAAGTACATGTACATCAATTGTTTTGTTTAGAATGATAGTCATGCTTAGTAGAAGATTCTTGAACTGGTTTTGTTTTTGTGTGCCAGAAGTTGTCTTAAATTTAATGCGGTTTTGTAGATCTTGGAACAGTGAAATACGACATCACAGTGGTCACTGGAAAGGAAAGTGGAGCGGGGACAAATGCCAATGTATTCCTGACTCTCTACGGCTCAGTAAGTGACTCGGGGAAACGGCCTCTGACTCAGGCATTCAGGGATCTCTTTGAGAAAGGCCAGACCGATCACTTTCAGCTGGGGGCCATTGATCTAGGTCAGTCGGATGTCAATTTTCAAAGGATTTTATCCGGCCTTCTTAACATTCGATTAAATCAAAATTTTACTAAATAATTATATCAAATTTGGATTTTTATGCATTTGTCTTAAATCCTGAATTAATTTAAATCTCATATTTTGGTCCTTGATTTTGTGTTTCTTGCCCGAAATCCAAGATTTTGACTTGCCTCCTTTGCAATTGGGATCTGCTGCATCATCGGCTTATGCTTCTGCACATTATTAAGTGGCGCTATAGAAGTTGATGCTCAATTTGGATTGGTTAGATATCTTAAAATCTAAATGTTCTGGTCGCAGGAGATCTGAAGAAAATCCGCATAGAGCATGACAATTCGGGTTTTCGACCCGGTTGGTTCCTCGACCACGTTGTCGTGACGAACAAAGCAAGTAACCGTTCGTGGACTTTCCCATGCAATGCGTGGTTAGACAAAGACAAGGGAGATAAACAGATTTCAAGGGATCTATATCCAGAAAATTAAGCGTAGATCTCATTTTGTTACGAATCTTCAGTTAAAATCAAAGCATGGTACATAGTTTTGACATTATCCATGTTGTATTATATTTGTTATAACTTCATTGGTATCAGGTCATGTAGTCGAATACATTTGTAATATTTCTTTTGATGCCATTTTATCTGTTAAAAACATTTAATAGAATTTTGCTACGAGGTGTTTTTTTAAAAATTTAATATTATATGTAGAGTGAATTCACGTTGCATTAATAATGCTTTTGATTGTTAGCATGTATATGCATTTAAGTGCTTCAAATGCTTGTGACCTCAAAGGTAATTAACATTTCTTTGCATGGCTTGTGATTACTTGTGCTTACCAAAGCTTTACTCTCATTCCATCTACGAACTGCTGTTTGTAAAAACTTCTTTGTACGAACTGATTACCGTACTGCTACATGCTATTGTAGTCATTGGCATAGCCAAGGTTACAGAATAGGCGGGGGCACGTCGACATTTCGGGTAAAAAGTCTCCGATGAGCAAAAAAGGTTATCATCATCTTCATACTAAATATATCTCATGACTAGCCCCCAACTAGAATAGGGGGCCCCGGCCCCCATGGCTACGCCAATGGTTGTAGTTACATTGTTGTGCCAATAATGATAGTTTTACATTGTTTTTATCACAGGAATTAAACCTGTAGTACAGATCAAATGTACCAATGTTGGCTTTAAGGTTAACCCCTTCCTTAACTGGGTGCCCCGAGTAACACTCGTCCATTTTACATTGAGTTACAAATAGTTGCCCAGTTAAGGGGTTAATTAAGCAGGTCGTATTGAACATTATTTTAATCTCAATTTTTGGCACATAATGGTATTTGAGCATTTTTGTAGCATTACATATAGAAGAGATGCTATTCGCTATTGCATTATTACCTCCTGTTCTGTAATGTATTTTGCATCAATGTTATTGCTCGTGGCCAACTGAGGATTTAGCGCCATGTTTGGATCTGAACCTGTGGCCTTCTGGTCACAGAATTTACATTACAGTTTCCATTACACTTCACCATTCATTGTGTCCCATTACTGGGGCATTTGCTGAACCAAAACTGCTGTCGAAGGCACAATCTGTCGAACTTACTGCTGTTCTAATTAATGATTCTTATCGTGTATTTATTTATAGTTAGAAGCTTTTATAATTTTATGTTGTTTTTCTGAGAAGTTTGTTAATACTTTATGTCATAGGGTCATTGTTGATTGAAAATCAGAAGCGTCCCTTTCAAATGGCATAATTGTGATATTTTACAGCCAGTTAAACTGGGCCAATGGTGGATGCACCTGCTTTTATAAGAATTTAAAATATTTTTTATCTGATGAAACATTTATACTAGTTGATATAAATTTTAGTAAACTGTTATGTTTTAAAATTATAATATGCAAAAATGATCTCAGCATTTTAGATGTTTTACGATCTAAAAGACATTGATCATATTAGCCAATATTATTGATTATTGATTTATCATTAATGCACAAATTATCTATGCATTTTGCATAGTTGTAATTTTCAACCAGTAAAAAATGGTGTCTTCAAATTTCTTGCAATGGCTGTCAGTCCCATAGGTTGTCAAGTTTACCCCCCCCACCATTCCGTGTTAAATCTACCTCAACATACACTTTCTCAATCCCTCCATAATATACTGTAAGGTTACTTCAGGCATCAATGCAATGTAACACACATGTCCCCCCAAGAAAAGTCATCAAAACATGGGCTAATATAGGTTCAAAACTACGCACGGAAGTTTTTGCCAATTTTTTCTCACACCGCAGTGGGGTAAAAACACGCTAGCAACTCTAATCATCAAGGTAAGTCTTGCTTAAGTCGAAAACATAAATAAAATAACGAAAAGGTTTACTACATTGGGACAAATTAGCATAACTAGAGTGAAATCGAGAAATTATAAGTTGAAAACAAACATCAGCATCGATTCTCAAAGCATTACAATGCCTATTCTGTCAAATACAGTAGAACCTTGTTATATCGAAGTTCACGGGACCGTGATAAATACTTCGATATATCCGAGGTTCGATATATCCGATTCCTGTATCATTAACACTGTTTTGGCGGGACCGGTGCTCAACCTTTGATATAAGTGGGATTTCGATATAAGCGAGTTCGACATAACGAGGTTCTACTGTAGGCAGCCAAAGTTAAAAGTGTCGCGCATTTCGGTGGTTTTACACATTATCGAGATCAGTGTGCGGCTTGGTTTTGGCACAAAAATTGACGATTACACGAAATTACACTGATCTAAAAACACTTTCATTAGATGAAGATGGATCAAAACGTACAGCTGAAACGCAAAGCAGGAGGAAAACTCATGATTCAGCCGTTAGAAGAAGAAGAAAAACAAATTCAGTCGTGAAAGTGATCATAGTGAGAGTACGTCCGCAAGTTTCGCGCTTTCTATTCCTCTTTCGGCTTGCGTCCGTTCGAGGTTTTGCTCTTGGTCGAGGTTTCGACGGCCTCCGGCGGTTTCTGCGCTCGTTTCAGCGCGTCCAAGATGCCACCCATGAACACCGAGCAGAAGAGATTTTCGAAAGGGAGAAACGGGTCGATGCCGAAAAACGAGAGAATTCGCAGGAAGATAAAGAAGATGACGAACGCCAGGTACAACAGCGAGTCTTCTACGTCGATGTGGCCTTTGAAGTCGAGAAGGAAGAAAATGGCGGCCACCGAGCTCGCCTTCGTCACGCTAAACGGTCAACGCAAAGCGAACACATCGATGTTATATCAATTTCACGCTGCTTTCAGAGACTGCATTAACCCTTTTGCTGCTTTCATGACATGTTAATACATCAACATTTAGTGCCATTATGAGTCTTGATAGATCAACATAGGTTTTAGTGAAGCACATGGGGCTTAGTGTATTTAGTACATACCACGTCAGCAAAAGGGTTAATGCCTCTCTAATTTTTTAAAAGTCTGAAACATAAATACTGGTAAATTTACAGCCACATATAAAGAGCAACTAATAAGAATGCAGAATTACAGTTTTGCATAGCAACACTGCAACACTTGCCAGGGAAAAACTAGGTCCATTTAACACTTTTGCAATGCAGTCTATATATCCAATATGTTATGAAACCAAAATACCGGCCTTACTTGGTCAATTATGGTCTTTATACCTGCCTTTTCATTTTAATACTTTTTTGTTATCACATGCCAAATTACTTTTCTTCGGCCCTGGCAGTCAGCGCCCTGGCAGTCTTTCACCACTAAGGGCTCATCCATATAGTACGTATGCAAAACAAGGCATATTTTCAACCAACCCCCCTCCCCTGTTTTGCACATCGTACATAAGCAAAATCTCCTAAATCCAACCCCCCTCTAGTGCATACGTACTATATGGATGGACTGCAAACAAGTCAGATCATCAAAACAATTATGGCACTAAAACTCACACGGATGGTTTCAAGAGTTCGATGCTGGCAGGCTGCCAAGATCCGCAAACGAGGCGCTGAAATAATTTCATGTGATTTGAAGCTGAACCTGGAAAAGAAAACGAAATTTTTTCCAAAACTCCGTTTCAAACAACCACATTGTAATGCACTTGCTAACATTGATTGATTAGGCACAATATAAATAGCTAACTACATTACATTACATTGATAATTGAGCTCAAGCAGAGCCCATACAACTGGCTTAATTTTACTCTTAACATAATAGCTGGTTAAGTATCAGATTAACTGCAGTGGTCATCCATATTACAAGTATATTAATTATCAATGAATGTCTACTTTAAAAGAACATCATTACAAGTCATGTAAGTCATATCATTAACTGCATGGAAACCAGTGCTATAAAAGTAAATAATCATTATTATTATTAGTTAAATTATTTTGTTTTACAGATAAATTGCTCCTAATAAAAGTTTCCAGGCAAAATGCTCAAATGTGGTGGCACAAAATTTAAATGGGACAAAATGCTATTTAAAAACCACAACATTTATTTCTGATAAGATACTTTAACATACAAATATCAATAAAACATCATCAAACATAAAAGACTTTTAAGATACTACACAAATATCATGCATTATCATCAAGCTTTGACCAAGAGATTACTTATAGAACTCAGAGCATAAATCATACAAACAATTCAGCTAATCAAAACATGGCATTATGTACGAAAATAATGAATAGCAGTTACCTTTGAGCACACCGTAAATTGCGACCAAAATGTAAGCACCAGGAAAACTTTTCAGCGCAAACAGAATTCCATGATAGACCTTGTTTACTCGTCGGATTTCCTTTAAGAAGTAAACGATACCTTTGACAGGTGCAAAGCTGCACAGCTTATAAACGCAGTCAAATGGACTGTAATTGATGAAATACCTGAGAAGCAAAGACAATGACAATATACAATCAACTACAAGATCTAATCATAATCTAGAAGAGAGACTAAAATACTATAAAGAAGTCATTGATAATCCTGTCCATTATTTTTTCAATGATGTATATGCAAGAAGTGGATAGGGCATGTTCTGAGAGAAGAATCATGCCTACTAATAGAAGTGGTAGGAGAAATGATGAAAGGGAAAGCTCATATCAGAAAGGGTGACCAAGGACATCGATGCTGGAGTGGATGTTCGACAATACGGCAAAAAACAAGTATTCAACCCTGAAGATAAAAGCTCAAGATAGAGAGGAGTGGTGACACTGGAATATGAAACCTGTCTTTGGACAGAGCACCTGAAGATAAAGAAGAAGAATCTCCATGAAGATCTGCATTGTATATATACTTCTGAGTTTATTAGAAGACTCTCACCAAATAGCAGTGGCTAAAAGTACATCTCGGCCACTTCGGAAGGGTGTAATCAGCGGTTCTCCTAGCAGAAAGTTTCCAAGAATTCCGCCGGCAAAGCACATCATCATGCTGCCAACCCAACACGAAAGTGGATGCACACGAGAGAAGGCTTGTGATCCTAACAACAACAACAAAACTCATGTTTTCTTAAAAAAACATGGATTCAATATTTGGCTTCTATTGCTGAAAATTATGATGACTAAGTACTTGTATTCCTTGCACCAGCAGCTGAGCTAAACGCAACTGTATAGGTCTGAGAAAATTGGATACACTGCCTGGGGCCATTTTCTACTACCTGTAAACCCCAGGTAGCGTAAGTGTAAATGCACCTGAATTATGGCAAAGAACTCATCATCATCATCATCATCATCATCATCATCATCATCATCATCATCATCATCATCATCATCATTGGCAGTGAGGATTGCATTAAACGATGTTATAGCCTTTAGCATATGATACAATGTTTTAATTATAAATGCCCGGTATAATGCTAGCAATCGTGCTCTACAAATCGAAAGTTCCCGATCAAGTGTAAGAGCTCCAAACACGACATCCACTTTCACTGCCTCGGTCTAACCACCGTAAATTGTCATCCTGATGTCTGCTTTATGACTTGGCTTTTAGTTGACCTGGCGTGTCAAACGACTGATGCTGCCGTAGACTATGAAATGGCGCTATAGAAGTTGAATTGGTGTGGCTGATGTAAAATTAGAAAACCGGGTCTCGATGAGCATCTTTTTTGGAGAGGGGACAACACAATCACCTCCGTCGTCAACTTCTTGGACGTCCGGGGTGGGGTGGGGTCGTTAGGAGAGTAGAAGGATCTCTCGTCGTCAATTTTCTGGGGTGAAAGATGGAGATTTAAGTTTATGGACAACTGTCTCCCCTCTTAGCAGCTAACCTATCGAACGTCTGATGGGTCAGTCACCCCTTGGGCGTCTGATGGGGATTCGGGGCAGTTAGCTCAAGAGCGTCCGCGGGGATATTTTGGCGTGACCGTCTTACCCGTCGCTGTGGCCGGCGGAGTATGGTCGTCGCGTACGGCCAGGCACATCAGAATGTAGTTGGCGACGTCGAAATACGGGTACATTCTGAGGCGTTTGACGGTCGACGCCGCGGCCAGGACGCTGTCCAAATCCATCGCTCGGTTTTTCGACGACAAAAACCACGAATTTGACAAATAAATCGATTAAAATAACTTAATCGTCGAAAAAAGCAACGAAGGGACCTGGAGGCAAAGATCACATTTAAGCAAGATACCGGACTTCGGTCTACGGAGGGCATTAACGAACGCGCAAGGCATGCTGGTCTGTGAGTTGAACAGATCTGTGAACCAATCGATTAGTAGATTAATAGGCCGTGCGATGCATTGTGGTGTAGCTCGTTAGAAATATGATTAGTGATTGGTCAGGATATTTCGGGGAATGAAAACCACGCCTACCTGGGCGATTTCGTCGGAACTGTGATAACAGTTTCATCGAAGCAATGCACCGAGCTAAAAATAGACTTATCTCAAGTGAGGCAACGAAGTTGGCTATGCCAGGAATCATAGATTTTAATATCAAAATGTGTAATTAAAATCTATGGAATAGAGAAGGTTGAGGTCGATAAAAGTGGTAGAAGAAGCAGTGTAAAACACAAATTTAGCCCCAGACATAATAATAACCCCTGTTCAAACTGCAAAATCTTCAATTTACTTTTGACTCTTATCTAAATTTTGAAGCTCGCATGTGACATGTTGCAACTATCAATAATTATTGAACCCTTCATGCCAACATTCGAGATCTACGCCGCCATCGTTCCTACCTTGATATTAAAACTGCGTTTACTCTCGTCACTTCAATAGTTCAGCTTAAGTTAGACTAATGCAACTCACTATTTCACAATCTTTCAAACGCTTTCCATACGTAAACTCCGATCGATTCAAATTGCTCTAGCTCGTGCAGTCACCATATCGCAAAAATTCTACCATATTACACCATTACTCAAATTTCTACGCTGGCTGAAAATAGCAGAACGCATTGAATATAACATTATTTAGATGACTTATAACTCACTTCATACATCAAAACCAGTCTACCTACGAAATCTGATAATGCCACAACATCTTCCATATCCAATCTAAACATCTCTTTTCAGTTTTGCTGTTTCTTCGCCATGAGTGATCTTTGAAATTTACCTTGCCCGTTTGACCACTACATTTCGGTTATGTTAGTGGTAAATTTAGCGACTAGGAATAGGCATATATTGCTTGCGGCACCTACTTCGAGCGCTCTCGCTATATAAATTGAAGCGATAATAATTAATTCCTTTTATAGCGCTATAAAACCAATGTTCAGTGGAGACTGTCCAGTGTCCATTATTAGAGTTTGGGCGGGGCTAAAACAGCATCTCAGCGCGCACTAAGTCCAACCTCCCGAACTAAACATTTTGAAAAGTAATTGCAAACTTGCTTTTATGCTAAAAAGACAAATCATTGTAGGGTTAGGTTTTGAAAGCTCAGTAGACATTCAAAAGTAACCGCTATCGAGCTTAAGAAGAGAATTGTGGACGAGATATTTGTGGTAGCGGACATGGACGCTGCGCAAAGCGGTCCGGCGGAGTGATCTCGGCGACCAGGTGATGCGGTCCTAGTTGATTGTGTGGATGTTGAGTTGTTGTTTTTATTTGTGGAGAAATTTTTCGGGTTCTGGGGATCCGATCCGTCGAATCCGTCCCATCCTCGACCCCCGACCGACGATGAAGACGGCGGCGGCGGCGTCGATGATCGTCCTGTTGTTCGCTGCTTCGGAAGGTAAGCGTTGACGGTCACAACTAAAACCCGGGTTTAACTGAAAATCCTGTCAGGTTTTTCACTAAACCCAGGCTAGATATTATGCTTTCGGATTATTTTGTCGTTTATTGTCGCCATAAGCAGTCACTATCCGAGAATGTTGTCGATAAGAACGTTGAAATCAGTCTTCTTTGCTCTGCTGAGTTATATAGCGCCCTTGTGAGATTTATATCCCGTAAAGAAAGCTGACAAATCAATTTTCTTTGATCTGCTGATTTGTTTAGCGCCTCTGAATATTATATCCCAATACGTATTTCGTGCCAGATCCTGTTTCATTATTACTGATTGGTGTCATTAGTCTATATGCATGAGTTTTATCTAAAAGTTCTGTAAAGAATGCTGATTGCTTAGCAGGCATATTTTTACACCCCTTAACATCCTCCAACACCCCTCTCCCCAATCTAAGGCCTGTGATGACCTTTGTTGCATGTCATACTTTTTTCGGCAAGTATGGACCCCAAAATATACCGACACCCCCAGATTTATAATCATAGAAATAACCCTGTTGCTTAGCATCTGCAGGATGTATAGAAACGGCTTATTCTTTGGATTTTAATGATATAGCTATATCTAAGGCAGAAATGTCATTTTGGGGAGGATATACAAAAGTTAAGAAGCATCATGGTAGAAAGAAAGATTTCAATGGCTGCAGAATGAACATTACCGGTACTGATGGGACATTTCATTGAGGAGAGGGGTTGAATTTTGCTAGAGAAAGGTGGTGCTGTTATACAGCAGAATATGACTATATACGAGCTTTGACTAATCGGAAGTCTAGAATCAGTTTTTAAGTTGATTTTGACTTCGATTTGGCTCTTTCTTCTTTCTTTCTTTCTGTGATTCCCTATTGGATTGGACATTGGGTCTGAATGAATTCCTTCCACTTCTATCTCTTGCTGCAGACAGACAGAAGTGAATGTAGCTCTTTAGACCTCTGAATATAAATGTTTAAAGAGCATTGTGAACTTTCTTGATTACTGGTTCTGTGAAATATTAACCTCTTTACTGGCCATTTATTTGCAATGTAATGTAAAATGGATGCACATATGCAAGTCATGGCTGGTAAAGGGGTTAATCTTAGTACAACCAACATGTAAATACAAGGAAATGAATGAACAGGTGTTGTAAAATGATTGACATGTTCATAGTCTATTAACTGGACTTTCACAATGCTGACAGTTCAAGGTATGATCTGATCATATGGTGACTAAGGCTGCTCCTCCCCAAACACTGTTTACAGTAGTTCCTTTAAAAATTTTTTGATTAGAACCATATTTGCTTGTTGTGTCGTATCTGCAAAACGTGTTGTAATAGAAATAAAATAAAAATCAGCTGATAATCATCGATGAAAATTGGGTTTTCATTTCCAAATGAACGGCATAAATTGGTTTCTCTCGAATGTCGATCAATATTCAGTCTTGAATGTTTGCTCTGAATACTGGTTTTCGTGCCCCGGGGTTTTTCATTGTTTTCCGGATCCCGATGCCCACAATTGCTTCTATGCACAAGATCGGTGCTGCCGGTGGAGATTTTTCGTTCAATTATTCCTGCAGTTGCTATCAGCTCTGAAGTTGTGAGCAAACTTGCTCCTGACAGTTGAGTTTGCTGTTGAGGAATGTGTGATTATGGGTAGTTTTGTACCAAGCTGGTGTTAGGGAGGACCTGGTAAGATTAAATGTCTTCGTGGATGCCTACGTGTGCTTGTGTCTTTGTCGTGCTTTGTGCTTCTCTATATGTCTGTCTGTCTGTCTGTCTGTCTGCTGTCTCTGGGCGTGTTTTTCTCTTGTGTTGTTAGGGGTTTGAATCAGTTATGCTGGTGTCATTTCTTTCATTTCCCGTGGTCTTTTTCGTCTCTTTCTTTGTCACCTTGCATGACACTCTTGCATTTTAAGAGTCAGTTTTGTGTTTGGATTTAGGATCTATCCTGTTTTCTAGTCTTATCCTCAATTAACTGCTAAATGAAGCGTTCTCATTTTTATTCTTTGCCATTATACTTTTCTTACTTACTTTTGCCATGGGTGTTATGGGGTCTGGCACTGTTACTCTTTGCCTTGGAAATGATAGAAGACAAAGCCGAGCATGAAGGAACTGACAGACAGACAGACAGACAGACAGACAGTGACTACAAACAAAAGACCAAGAGCTGAAGAGGATGGTGAGTACAGCACAAGTGTCTTTGATTGATAGCACCTGCTTCTCTCTCTCTCTCTCTCTCTCTCTCTCTCTCTCTCTCTCTCTCTCTCCCATTTGCAGACATTATTAATAGGGACTGCTCTGTTGACCCTGTCAGAGCAATTTTATCAATGGTCTGATTAATGGGAATTTGTTAACCAAACCGATCCTCCATTATTCACTCAGAAATTATAAGGAAGCCTTTATCTAGACTGCTGTCTTTTTACCAAGTACGGTTAGTTCAGAGGGTGTTTTTTTGGTTTCGCCAGCTGGATGGAATGCGCTGGGACCTGGTTAAGTGGATCTGAAGTGGATACAGCTAGCTGCCCCATCCCCATCCCCACACACACACACACACACACGACATGCACTGGAAGTGGAATAATCAAGCTGAGTAGAGGAGGAGGCACACAGATAACGTTGTTAATCAATACTTGTTATGATTGATGGACGCAATATCCTTGGCTGGTCCAATGAAAGATGACAGATTATCATTTGTTCACTAGTTCCTATGAATATTCATGAGTTGTTATGAATATTCATGAGTTGCTATGAATATTCATGTTTCTGGCAGCAGACATTGTTGGTCTGGCGTTAGTGAAATTGAATGTTGGACGTATGCAGTAGTTTAACAATGTGAAAATTATTTATTTTAGAATTTTGACTATAGTATCTGAGTTTTCACTCATTATCTGATTTTTGAATGCCTCCCTTTAAGACTTGAATCTTGCACCTGTTAAATTGATTAAAATAATAAAATAATAAAACTTCTTAAATTAAATGTCAGGACTGAATCATATTATTAGAATACAGTAGAACCTCATTATAATGTACTCAATCATAGTGTATGCTCGTTATAAAGTACTGCAATGTATGGTTCTATGTGATACACTACAGTATTAGATGGTATCAAATATAACATACCTCATATATAATGTTACAGATCCACTAACTATGTCATAATAAAGTCCCACTGTACATAATTTAGCAACTGCTGATTCTATGTCACTCTTTGAAGCAACTTATGGTAGTGCGCATCTCACGGGACCGTACATTGTGATACGTTATAACCGATTCCATTATAACGAAGTTCTACTGTAGCAAAATATGTTTAACCCCTTAACTGGGTGCCCATTTTACATTGAGTTACAAATAGTTGCCCAGTTAAGGGGTTAAGTGGAAGATAATGACTGAAGTCCTGGTTTGTTGTTTTTGTTTTTTGTTTGCGTTTTGTTTCTCCTTCCATTGTGCGGTTTCTGATCGTTGTTTGTTGTTCCAGCTTTCCCGCTGTTGCTCTATGCCAACCGGCGCAACATCTGCCTCGTCGACATTGGCCAGTCGCCTGTCAATTTGACGACGATCGTGACGGGGCTCGACGACGCGGCTGCGGTCGACTTCATCTACGAATCCGGCGCCATCTACTGGACCGACGTGAGCCAGGAGGTGGTCAGGAGGTCGTGGCTGAACGGTTCGCAGGTTGCCGAAAGCGTGGTCAGCCACGGGCTCGTCTCTCCGGACGGCCTGGCGTGCGACTGGATCGCACACAAGCTCTACTGGACGGACTCGGAAACGAACCGCATCGAAGTCAGCAATCTCGACGGGTCGTTCCGCAAGGTTTTGTTCTGGGAGGACCTCGACCAGCCGCGGGCAATCGTGGTCGATCCTTTGAGAGGGTAAAGTTCGATGCTTCGTAGATTTTGATCTCGGAAAGCTCTCGTTGTTATTAGTACTTGGTTGTTGAGCGCACAGGGCAAATACCCCCTTTGGAATTTCTGGTTATGATCCAGATGTGGCTTATAATGTACAATGCTGTGCATGTAGTGAGAAATTACTTGTTTTCCTTGTTAGAGGCTTGGGGTGGGAGTGGGAATGGGGAGTGAACATGAAAAATTATGAGAAGAGTTTGCAAGTTTTTTGGTGATGAACAAATTGTGAAATATTTGTTGTCATGGTTACTCTGCCTATAGTTTAGAATTATAATTGAATTTAATCAGAAATGTTAACTAAATGACAATAGGGAGACAGAGCTTTATGTTTTGATAAAGTTTGGAGATTATATCAACTTGAATGCATTGAAAGTTTCCACGGATTGGATTGAAAGTTTCCACCTTTAACCGGCCTATGTGTTGTTCTGCTTTTGCTTAGTTGTCTTTCTATAGTTGTTGTGTATTCGAGATTTTGGTCATGATTTTAGTCATTAATTGCAGAGAGAGAAAAATGCAGACATATTCTCAGATGCTGAAAAAAATGCCAGTTGTGTATTTTAATGCAGACATTCCTCAAATGTTTCACCTTTCTGTCTTAAGAGAACCCCTTTGTATTATCAGAATCCTATGGAACTGAACTTAAAGTTTAGACGTGACAGATGGCTGTGCAATATTTAGGACCGTTGCCAGGCTGCAGATGGCATGACAAATGCTCCATGTTGAATGGTTGCCGTGGATACATGTAACATCATAGCATGACAAATTGTTTATTTGGCTGTTTACCCGGTTGCTGTTGGGTGTAGGTGGGTGCTGGGGGGGGTGTAGATGGGTGGTGGGCAAAGGTTATGTGAGTAGTTTCGGATTGTTGTTTGAATTGTATTTTATGCTTGCCAGAGTGTTTGGGGGTGGGGGTGAATTATTGGTTTTATTTACAGTAGATTTCCTCTGTTCAGGAATTGGAATTCCAATATTAAAGCCAGTTCAAGATGTTGTCTGGTCTCTTTTTGGGGTGAATTTTTTTGCCCGAAAACGGTTTCCAGTTCCCTTTTTTCCTTGTGTGCCACCCTAATGCAACTGGCTGGAAAAATTGATGGTCTGACAATCACCAGTAAAGGGGTCTTTATACATAACATTAGCACTGAATATTTCTAAATATCATCTTCAACATCATCATCCTCATCATCAGCAGCAGCATCTTTGTTATTATGATCTGATGGCTTATGAGCAATAGAATGCTGTAAAAATGTTTATTTATGACTTACAGTGTTTGCTTGGCATATTGCATTGAGTAGGATAATTTATTTTGCACTGGTTCGGTGCTCTAGTTGTCCATTAGTTGCCGTCATCGAAAGTGTTTTTATGGAGTGTTTCTTTATGTGCATTCCTGCAATTTCTTTTGTTTTCTGACCCACAGTGTATGTTTTTAGGCTTAGGTGTTTTATGCATTATCCTTGTAAAAACATTGGATAGCACGTGCCTATATTTTGTTGACTCTGCTTTAAAACTTTGCCTATGTCCCTGTGCCCCTCTCTCTTTGTCTCTTTCTTTCTCCTTCTCTCTCTTTCCCTACCTATCTATTTCTATCTATCAATTCATCTCTCTTTCTCATATCTATCTCTCAGTCTACATATCTCTCCATCTCTATATCTTTATATCCATCCATCCATTCATCCATCCATCTCTCTGTCTGTCTGTCTGTCTCTGTCTGTCTGTCTCTCTATGCATGTGTGCGTGGGTGGGTGGGGGGCTGTGGTGTTAACCGCCAATGGGTTTACAATATCAAAAACACAGTATTACTTTGGCAATATTACATTACAATTAAGTCTAAGTATTGTAATGTTGCATTCACGGATGCGGCTGATTAAATGTGCATCAGACAGAACGAGTGACATGAACAAGTTTAACTGTAAAGTATTTTTTCCACACCAAATTAGTTTTCCGTGCTTCCTAATGTTACTGGCTGAAGTCAGTGAGCCGGCCACGGCCACACATGCTTTCATTTAGATTTTGATATGTTTGAGTTTTTTTGCTTTTGAATTAACTGTACATAGAACCTTGGAGATGATGGGCAAGCCATTTGCAGACGTTCTTACTTACTGATTAAATTGAAATCTGTGTCGGTCAATTTTTTAAAGACTGATTTAAGGTCATATTTGTTTTTCCACCCGGAGATCTTAGCATGTCAGGGCAGCAGGGATAGATTTGCCAGGCTGTCTTGACTTGTAAAACCGGGGTGGGGTGGGGGGCAGACGTAACAGCAATCGTCCAGCACCGGTTATATCTCATCCATCCACAGTTAGAACGCTAGCTAGGGGAGAGTTTTTATCAACATTGTTTAGGAGACTATTATTTTGCCCTTAGCAAAACCTGCCCCCACCCTCTGGCTCACCGTGGACCTGGAACCTGTAGGATATCTGAGACACAGGCTGTCTGCTTCTGCTGCTGCTTGGTCTGCCTTGGGTACCGGTACATGCCTTGGCTCCGTCTGTCTGTCTGTCTGTCTGTCTGTCTGTCTGTCTGTCTGTCTGTCTCTCTCTCTCTCTCTCTCTCTCTTCCTCTCTATGTAGTTTGATATAATGATAATATTTGTATTGCAAGGCAACCTGGTTGAGTGGGTGCATTCTGTTGAGAAAAATTTGGCAGCATCGAGAAGTGAAGGGGTGCAGTATTGTGATGTGGACCCATTGTGATAATCTTTTTTTGTCTCACTGCCAAATGGGGATGGGGGAGGGGAGGAGGAGTGTTTGTCCAGGCTTGGAAACCTATCTGGCCGTTGCAACCTGTCCTTTCTCTCTCTGGATGGCGGTCAGATTCAGTCTTTTGATGTGCGGCTAGATTGAGTCTTCTATGATGCACTGATTGTATTTGAACAGATGACGTCACTTCCTGTGAACTTTCATGAAATGGAATTTCTGTTGTTTTGCCAGTGCTGTGTGTGTGTGCGCGCGTGTGTGCGTGTGGGGAGAGATTCACTGAAGAACTCACCAGTCTGGTTAATTAGCTATTTTGGGCACTGATTTGTTCAAGTTATTGTGACTTGGCTGAACCAATAATTGCATGACAATGGCATATCTCAGTGGCTAAACGCACGCACGCATGCATGCCCTTGCATGCAGATAACATTATCATCTCTGATTGTGTTAGGCCTACTACCAGGTTAATTATTTCTTTAGTTCTAGCTGAGTAAATTTGATTGTTGTTAGTACTGATGCCACTTTACAAACTGAAATAAGATTTTGTGTGTGTGTGTGTGTGTGTGTGTGTGTGTGTGTGTGTGTGTGTGTGTGTGTGTGTGTTACCGCAGTGTGTTTTGCACTGTCGAGTGTGTGTCCTTTCCTCTGTATCTGTGTTTGTATCGTTCCACTGTTGTTGTTTGACTGTAAGTATGTGTTTGAGTGGTATTTTGATATGTTTGGTAAATAGAGGCCTGTGTGGAAACTATTACGTGGAGTATCCGATATAAGATGATGTTTACTTGGAACCTGTCTTGGTCATTGCCTCGTTGTTCTTCGGCTCTTCTCTCTCTCGCAGAGTTACCAACTAATGCACTGGATGACAACTAACCGATGCTCTGCTACTGCAGAGGGGTTTTACCAATGAACAAAGTAGCACAGTATACTCCAACTGTGTAATGCTAGTTAACCCCTTAACTGGGTGCCCCGAGTAACGCTCGTCCATTTTACTTTGAGTTACAAATAGTTGCCCAGTTAAGGGGTTAAGTGATAATGATTTATAATATGGAAAAAAGATGGCAGCAAAGCAGAGACTACCGTATATACTTGTGTATAAGTCCACAAATTTATGCTCTAAAATTCGCTTAAAACGCAGTCGACTTATCCACGAGTATATACAGTATGTTAAGAATTTTTCTGATGCTAAAGACAGAAGTTGAGAAGCTTCCAATTTTTGTTCCTGTCAGCATTTTTTTAAAATTTGTGAATTTGTTTTCCAAGTTAGAAATTGGTAGGTTGATTTGTTTAGGATGAGTTGAGAATTATTGGATTGAAAACTGTCTATATATTGGCAGTTTTTTGGAGATGAGGTCATGAATTGCTTTGCCAGAGTACAAATGATGTGACACTGACTTTAAAATATGAGTGTCGGAGTGATATTTAGCCAGTTTGATTGTAGTGCATTGTGTGACAATTTCCCACATCTACTGTAGATGATGGAAATCCATTTCAGAATGAAGCTACAGACCACTTGAGAAAAATATTGTAAGTTGAATCCACTCTCAAAACCTGATATGGATCATATATACTTCTGTTCAAACATGAAATTCACCAGGACAGTATGGGCCCTGGTGTCTGGCTGTTTTGCCGGCTCTCTGTCACCCTACACCACTCTACTAACGCCCCGGCATAGCAGTTGCTGTAAGGTTAGTTTCCCCATTAAATCATTTGAGGTTGAATTTTGGACTTATAAGATTTCAGTTTTCTCTGATGTAGTAATATTGTTTCTGCCTTCTCTTTGGCTGGCTTGTTGGTGAGTGAGTGATCATGAAGTGATCTTAGTGCGTTGGCTGTCTTTCTGGCTGACTTGTTGATTTGCCTTCTATATGTCCTCTTGTCTGTATCTGTCTGTCTGTTTGTCTGTGTCTGTCTGTCTGTCTGTGCAAGCTAGTAGCATAGTTGCCTTAGTAACTGTTAATTAATTATTAATTCTTTATTAAATAAAGCTTTAATCAGAGCACTGCGACAACATTATCCTGTGCTGCTTTACCTGTGCATTGGAGACTTCACTGCAGTATAACTGAGAATTTATATAGCACCAATTGAGTATGTACAGAATACTGGAGTTCAGACTCCATGGCAGTATGCCGTAAGTGTAATGTAATACACGTGAGAACTCTTTTGCACCTATTAAAGGTAAGGGCTGTGGAATATTTTTTGTGGGGGGTGGGGGCTGGCTGTGTTGAGGAGAGGGACTTGGTATATGCTTGCCACTTTCTGATAAGAGTTATTTATGTCTGACATGAACATGAATTTCCACTCTGTGTTTAGAAAGTGTTCAGAAAAGCCACCAGGATTTACTGGTGCACACGAGAGTCGGGTATGGGGGAGGGGGGGTAAGAGGGAGGAGAGGGGTGTCGATATCCATTGATTTTTGCCAAAGAGCCGTCGTTTGCCGGATAATGGATATTGATTTCTGGATGGGGTAATGCCCAGCGCTCTGTTCCTCTTTGGGTGAAATTGAAGTTTTTTTTGGGTGGCAATTGAAAAGAAATGACACCCCCGCTCCCCCTCCCCATCCCGGAGCAATTGATTATTCCTGCACCTGTCAGGCGCTTCCTCTTCTTCGCCCACCCCTCCCTCCCATCCTCCCTTCCTCCCACCCTCCCCTGATGCACTCTGCGGTGATTGACAGCCGGTGAACATGTGGAGTAATAGCCGGAGGGGTTTTGGTTCCGATAAGCCTTATTGATGCTTGACCATGGACTCGAGATCTCTGGTTTAGTTTAGAGAAAACCGTAATGCAATCCTCCCAAGCGGCGCTATATAAGTTCTTCAACCCACAAACACAAACATGCACAAATACTCAGACACACACACACACACACATGCAGCTCAATAACTGTAGATGCATAGACGAGAAGGCAAAGAAGGAGAATACAAGAACAAACCTACTAGAGAACAAGAGGACAAAGAATAAGATTACACAGCAAGACCATAATGTGAATGAATGGATGGGTGGATGGAAGATAGTGGTTCTCACACAGGGCAGACCCTACTGAACCACTCTAAACCCTGTTGTTATTATTATGGTTATGATGATGATGATGAGGATGATGATGATGATGAGGATGATGATGATGATTATTATTATTATTATTATTATTATTATCATTATCATTATCATTATTAATTTATTATTACCATAGTGATGGAGTGATGGTCTTACAGCATTCTGGTGACTAGGCTTAATTCTGCTGCTGTTTTTCCTGCAGTCTCTTATCTCTTCTTCTGCTGATGGCCGTTGGTGCGGCTGCTAGGCAGGCAGGCGTCGGACTTGTTAGGGATACGGGCGTACCCAGTCCATTCCATCTCAATTCTTTCTCGGATAATGTAAACACACGGTGATAGAAAACGTATTGCGTTTGATGGCCCGGGGAGAATATTGGGGCGGAGGGGGAAGGCAGGGGGCGGGGAGGAGGCTTCGAGGGCCGTGGGGGAGGGTATTGAGTGGTCTGGAAGGAAAGAAATGTATCTAGGATAAACAATGGTTTTCATCAACTGAGAAAGATTAGAAGGTAGATAAAGTTCAGCATTTTGGGTGAATTTGGAACTGGATGTTGTTGAAGATGGATGCAGTGCTGGATGGTGGGTGGGGTGGGGTGAGTGGGGCGAGGGAGAAGGGGGAGGGTTGAATGGGTGAAGTTTTGTAAAAAAAAATTTGTCTACAATAATTGATTGAAACAATTCATAAAAAAACGTCTTGATTAAAATGCCATCGAGAGAAAATTATTTTTTTATTAGTGGGCGATATTTGAAAGGGTTATCAGTATTTTGACAGTTCTAAGCATTTGGCACTTGTATAGGCAATTAATCTTTCTAATGTTGTTGAATGCGCTTGGGTTAGAATTTAGTTTTTTCCCATTGATAATTCAAATTGCTTTTTTCTAATCTGAGGAATTTATGAAATATAGACTGTCTGTGGTAACAGTGGAATTATATATATTTCAGTCAGATCCATTTTTAATGTCAGATGGGGGCTGTTTAGATGTTAGAATATGCTATTGATAATAATTAGTTTTATGCTATTAAAAGGGCATCATTGTATTTCACGATGGGCATAAATTATGGCTATTGCCTTTGTGGCTTGGTTTATTTGCAGTACATTTTGCCGCTGAGATTATTATTATTATTATTGTTGTTGTTGTTGTTGTTGTTGTTGTTGTTGTTACATAAAACCAGGCATAAAAATTGATCAATTTGAAAAAAAGTCTGTCCAGGTATTAGATTCTGTTGTTAGTAGTGTTCTGTTCAATTGTTTATAGTCTTACAGTGTCAAATTGTCTTTCCTATTTGGAAATTTCCAACTGGCTGGACCTCAGACCAGTCCATGTTGAAATTTTTAAAAATTGAGGACGGAACATTAGGCTCCAGTCTATGGCAGTTACTGAGGCATTGGCTTAAAATGGGATGAAAAAGTGGGGGTCCAACCCCTATGCTTTCCCCTTCTACATGGTAACGCTCCCCCCCCCACCCCACCCAAAAAAGTGGAGGGGATTGAACCTAGAGGCCTATTAGAAGTTTGCGCCTATGAAATTTTTCAGGGGCATTTTAATTCTATGTCTCAATCTGTGCCTGTGTTCATTAGTAATGCTTTCTGTAGTTGACTGGGGGGGGTGATGTTTGAATTTTTTCCCAGCCTTTGTTACGACCCCGTCGTGTTCATGCATAAATCATGCCCTAACTGGCCATCATTGTCTCCTTCGGTTCTGGTTGGTTTGCTATACCTACATGTCCCATCTGCTGCCTCTCTGAGGAAGGGGGTAAACCAGGGGCAGGGACTGGGGGTATGGCGGTCGTCGGTTGCCTCGGCACCAGCCAACTGTCTGTTGGCCCATATGACCCCCCCCCGTCGTCTCTCCTCCCCACAGTAGGGTCTTTACAACAGAAGCAATCGTGATTTGCCAGCAATGGAAATCAGTGAGCACAGCAATAGTTTTTGTGAAGAGTTTATGGTTTGCTTGAAATCGGGTAATAGACATAATAACCAGGCCCCTTGGTCTTGGACTATAAATCACGGGTAATTATAACTGTCCCAAGTTCTTGACACCGAACCCCATATAGGCAACACAATACCCTTTTGTGGTAGCGCTGACAATAGGTACTATTGTCACCATTGTACTGCCTGTCAGATGGAATGTAGAGGGTTGATGTTTAGTAGGTTTTTAGAGCAGTTATAGCCTGCCTTGAACTGATGTATGATTTCCCAATGTACTGACATCTGCAGTTGTTTATACAAAGATAAAATCTTGGGTGATACTGTTAATGATTATCTGCTTTGTTGATCTTAACGCCTGGTAAATGTGCCTGAAATATTGTAATGAAGACAACTCCAATCCCCAAGTCTTAAGGGGCAGAAAGGTTAAAAGAAAGACAAGTGAGAATTTTTGGGTTCTGGGGCAGTTTTTTTACACGAGATTTCTTTGTAAACAAATAGATTGACTGAGATCATGTAAAAATGGAATTTTATCTGGTGCTGTTTTAGCTTGCCAGAATCTAACAATCATGTGACAGTCATCATCATCATCATGTGTCTTCTTCATATCTGAAGGTTGACATGAGTTGTTTCCACTGCTGTCTTCAGCAATCCTTTTTAGTCTTCCGTAGACCAACGTCGTCCAGCCAGTCTCTTCTAGGTCTTCCTCTGGCCCTGTTTCCCTCAATCTGCCCCCTCTAATAGACTTTTGCTTGTTCTGTGCTTGAACCCCGAATTATGTGTCCAGCATACTGAGTTTTCCTGTTTATAATTTCTGTCAGGAGTTGTCTGCTCCAATTTTCTTTAGTACCTCTTCATTTGTTTTCTCTCTTGCCAGCTAATTTTCAAGATTCTTCTGAACCACATTTCAAGCCTGTATTTTATTTTTCAACTGCTTTGTTAGAGTCCAGCATTGAGGAGAATGTGATAACCGAGTATACATAGCATCTCAGGATCATTAGTTTTAGTGCTTGGTCTAGGTTTCTTCTTAGTAATTCTTTTTGTTTCAAAAAGGCTTCTTTGGCCATAGCAATTCTGGCGTTTATGTCTCTAGTGCATCTTCCATTCTCTGTTATGAAACTGCCCAAATATTTGTATTCCTTTACTTGTTCCAACTTAGTGTTATCAATTAAGATGTTGTGTTTCTCATTTTTGTGTTTGCTTACTATCATCGTTTTTGTTTTCTTTCTGTTAATTTCATCCCGTATTCTTTGCTTTTTGTCGTTTAGCTTGTTAATTATGAGTTGGAGGTCTTCCTCTTTTTCTGCAAAGATTACCATCATCTGCATATCTGAGTATGTTATAGATTGTTCCATTGATTTTCATTCCAGGAGTTTGTTCTAATGCTTCTTTTATTAATAGCTCTGTATATAGGTTAAATAGTAAAGGGGATAGTATGCATCCTTGTCTGACTCCTTTTTTTATTTGTATCTTCTCGGATTCCTCCTCTTTTATTCTTATGGTGGCGTATTCATTCCAGTATAAGTTACAGATTAAATTTTGCTCCAGTTCTGGTATTCCTGCCCACTTTAGTGTCTCCAATAGCTTTTGATGATTTATTCTGTCGAATGCTTTTTTATAATCAATGAAGCAATCAATGTGACAGTCAAATCTTCATAAGGGCAATTATTCCCTGCTGTTAGGAGACCATCGACTTAGTCTGCTTAATAACTAGATTATTATGAATACCGCACTGTAATTAGTAGTTGCTCTCATTGTTTTTGTGGCGAATTTACATGCAACTTATGTGAACTTAGGTTTGCTTTGGGATATTTTCATCCAGTCATTATTATCCTCCATGATATAAATCGACTCTAGCATACAAATGTAAGCAAAAGGCGTTATTGTTCTGGATAGGGTTCGGTTACACAGTGGTAACAGTTTTGTATCTTTTAACCAAGACTCCTAGAGGGCCATTCCTGTAATGACGGTAGTGTTTTACGATTGTGTTAGTTTATGTGTTTATGTGTGTATGTAGTTCAATGTATTAATATTGTAGTTCTAAATATATGTAGTTCTATACCTTTTAGGTCTTATCTTAAGACTGCTGCCTGTTTGGCTTGGCCTGAATAATTCAGATTGGATTTGTTGCACCATCGACCAACACCATAGGCATTACCATGGCGGCGCTATAGAAGTTTATCAATAAATTAATTGATGGTTTTAAATAATGTGATGTATTTCATTCCGAGCCTAGACGATAAAATTCACAGCTGACTCTACCGTTTACAGTTACGTTTACTGGACCGACTGGGGCGAGACCGCCAAGATCGAACGGGCGGGAATGGACGGGTCGACCGACACGCGCCAGGTCCTCGTCTCGACCGAGATCGCGTGGCCGAACGGGCTGGCGATCGACTACGAAGCCGAGCGCATCTACTGGACCGACGGGAAGCTGAAGTACATCCACAGCTGTCGGCTGGACGGCAGCGACCGCAGGCACATCATCCACAGCTCCCTCCAGCATCCGTACGCGGTGACACTGTCCGGCGACCACCTGTACTGGACCGACTGGCAGATGCGGAACATCTATTCGTGCAACAAGAGCTCCGGCGAAAACCGAACTGCCATCGTCAGCAACCTGTACTCGCCGATGGACATCCACGTTTTTGACTCTGCAAGGCAGCCGCACGGTGGGTGGAGATTTATTTTGCCCGGGAGAAGAAACGGGGTGTATTTATTTGGGTGTGTTTGCATCCGTGTGGTGGGCGGAGGTTCATTTTGCTTGGGGGGGGGGAGAAAACGGGGTGTATTTATTTGGGTGTACAGTATTTAAACCCAAGCAGTGGGTGGAGGTTTGTTTTGCTTGGAAGAAATGGGGTGTATTTATTCGGGTGTATTTGCACCCTAGTGGTGGGTGGAGGTTTGTGTTGCTTCTGAAGAAACAGTGCATATTTCATTCAGTGTTCAGTATTTGAATTTCACTTAGCTCTCATTTTAAAAATTTGTATCCTAGAACCTTGTGGCAATACATTTTTATTGTTGGATTTTGCGAATACGGTAAACCTACTGGATTTTTTAAAGTCAGCCACATTTTGTTTATTTTTTTCACATTTTTTGCATAGATATATTTTTATGCCTATTACATTGAGACAGTTATTTTTGGTTAAGGCTTGTTTGTGTTGCACTGAAGTGGCAGTTGTAGTCGTGATATTAAATGCTATTGGCAATGGTGGGATGTGAGTACATTGTGTGGCTGGTGTTGTTCTGAAATAGGTGACAATCCGTGCAGTGCCAACAATGGGGGCTGCTCCCACCTGTGTCTTATATCACCAAAGCCTCCATTTTACAGGTGTGCCTGTCCCACCGGGATCAAGCAGTTGTCAGGACAACAAGACATGTGCAAGCGGTAAGACCTAACTGGGTGCTGTTGGTTCATGTATCCATGTATCCTAACATATGCTAACATGTATCCTAACATATCTTAACATGTATCTTAACATTGGGATTGCAAATCTGTGCTAGCGCTTGTGCAAGTGCTAGTGCGATCCGGTGCTACGCTGTTTTATTTGAGGTTTCTCTTTACGCATTTTTGAGTAAATTCTTTTTCGTTTTTAGGGCGTCAGAAATCCTTCTTCTGGCACGAAGGACAGACCTTCGATGGATATCTCTGGATACACCGGATTTCACGGATATCATCATACCCCTCGAGAGCATCCAGCACGCGATTGCCCTGGATTACGATCCAGTCGATGGTCTGGTGTATTGGACTGATGACGAAGCACGCTCCATTAGACGGACGTATCTCAACGCATCAAGTAAGTGTCAAGAATTGATTGATTGATTGATTTTTGGTTTTTGATTGGTTGATTGATTGATTGATTGATTGATGCCAGTATTGGTATCAAATCAAAATCATAAAACAATGAAATATTCCAATATTCAGACAATAATAACACTGAGTGTAGAGTTGGAAATCTATATCAACAGAGAGATAGGTACCAAATGGAGAGGTCTAGGAAGAGAGTTGATTCTCTGTAATAAATCTGCCTTCCAATAATGTAGTAGCTTTGAAATTAGCATACAGTTATTATTCTAAATACTACTACACAATGATATGTGAATGATAAAATAGCACTTGGATTAGTAGTGATGTGAATGAATAGGTTTGCAATGAGAGAAAAATACAGTGAAAAACGAATATAACGATATATATTAACATTCATATTGTAAATGCACTTGGGTGCTTTATGGCTTTATTGGCTTTTGGAAGCTAATTGGTTAGAATTCTACATTTTTTATCCTGTGTCATCTATTTTAAGCACTTATTATGTTGGTGTTCCTGTATTTTCAACAGTGGAAGAAGTTGTTGTCCAGGGGAGCATATCCAATCCGGATGGGATCGCCGTAGACTGGATCGCTCGTAACCTCTACTGGACCGACAGCGGTACGGATCGGATCGGGGTGTCGCGACTGAACGGATCTTCACACAAGGTTCTGATTGCCAAGGGATTGGATGAACCCAGAGCTATTGTTGTGCATCCAGTTGGAGGGTATGTTGTCTCATAATTTAGTTGTTTATGTGGATGTAGCTGCTAGACAAATATACTTTTAAGACAACTCGAACCTTCAAATGTTAACAAATCCGCTTCAGTTTTGCTGAGTTGTATTCTTCTTGACTTTTGTCGAACTTACCAGTCAAGAAACATTTGATTTTGACAGTAGATTCTAATGTAAAAGTATTATATTTTGTGCATCAAAGTGATGAATTTGAAATTTTCAACATTAATTAGTAATTCCTAATATGCACTTATTCATCTTTGTTCATTGATTTCTACCCTTTGACTACCATTGAACAATGCTAAATGCTAAATTGTCTCAAAGAATGTTGTGATTGTATATCTCCTCAAGATGCCTACAGGGTTACCATTGAAACAACACTGCATGTGATGGCGGAAAACTGGCTTCACTTTCATTCACCAGGGGCTCATTTCAGTGATAATTAAACTCTATGGTTTCAAACTCTATGGTTTCAGCAGCAACCCTGTTGACACTTTGTATATTAAAATCATAGACTCTTCTTTGATACAGCTATTTAAAATCTCTTTTAGGTTGCTGTTTTGGACCGATTGGGGTTCTGTGCCGAAGATTGAGAGGTCGAACCTGGACGGGTCTGACCGAATTGTGCTGGTAAAAACGTCGCTTGGGTGGCCAAATGGTCTTTCGATTGACTACAGTGCGGAAAAGATTTTTTGGGCCGATGCCAAGACAGATCGAATTGAAATGGCGAATTTCGACGGATCGGAAAGAGTTACTGTAGTGTCAGATAGGCTTCCACACGTGTTTGGAATAAGTCTTCTTGGTTAGAATACTGTCAAATCTATTTATTATCACTTCTTTTGGTTGAAGAATTCTGTATTTCCATGTTTATTTCCTGCCCGTTGTGTACAATTTATCAGATTTTTGGTACGAAGTACAGGTTGTTTCTGAAACAAAGCCATAGAGTGCATTTAGATTGTTTGGAGTAGATTAACCATTAAACCAACAGAACTGAGTATCATCAGTTACATAGCATATAGTTATGAAGTATCTGATAGCTTAAGGGTTAAACATTTCATATTTTTATTTCACTCAATAAGTAGGATATGTGTGTGAGTTTTGATCAATGTATGTGCTTATATCATATCCAACCAGAATCAATACCGGTACCAATCTTATTTAATACACCAATGATGCATCTGTTATTCCAATTCTAGCATCTTCTGTACCACCTTCCATCCTGGCAAAGCCGAATTGGAAGGTGTTCGGAAAAAGCACGAATATCTAGGTGAATTCGTAATTTCGTGCTTCTTTTAACAGGTGACTACCTGTACTGGACGGACTGGCAGGACAGGTCAATCCAGAGGGTTCACAAATCAACGGGGCGACAGAGGAGAGCCATCGTGGAACACCTTGCCGACCTGATGGGCATCAGAGCTGTCAGCATAAAGGTTCCAGAAGGTTGATTCTGCTTTCTGTTTGTCTTATTAATTTCTAAGTTCAAGTCTTTCTCTATGGGCAAGTAATATTAGAAATCAAATTCAACTTATTGTGATCGTTCATATGAGAAACATTGATATTGTTAATGCTGTTGTGAAATGAAAATGATATTGGTGAGTGTAGTTGGGGTTTTTTGTGCCTTGTGAGCGTTTAGCAGTATTTTGTATTCTCTGATTTAAGGAGTTTGTCGTAAATATTTACACCGACAAAAACTTTAACACGTCTTTTCGGTGGTTTTGACTATTTCGGATGTTTATCGCTGTTATCTTTGAATTTTCAGGTACAAACGATTGTTCCTATAACAACGGCAACTGCAGCCACCTTTGCCTCAACCGTCCCGCGCCCAAGGGTCGTATATGTGCCTGTCCCATGGGTCAGGAACTACTCGCAAACGGTCAGACGTGCATCGTCCCGGAGGCATTCCTCCTCTATTCCCGTGGGATCGACATTCGTCGCGTCTCTCTCGAAACCTCACGTAAGCTGAGTTACAGCGATGCCCTGGTCCCAGTGCCTGGGGTGAAAGAGGCTTGGGCGATTGATTTCGACGTAAAGAGTGACCGCATCTACTGGACTGATGTCAAGCTTAAGGTTGGTGACAGCTGTTATGAGGTGCCATTTGTTTCCCGTTTGCCCCGAGAATACTCGTCCATTTTACATTACGTTACAAATAAATGAACGGGTAAAGGGTTAAAACCATTTCAGAGCCTAATGCATTGTGATTTTGCCCTAAAGTAGAGAAATTAACATAGGATGTGAGGCAATGGACAGTAGAACCCTTGTATAAAATATTATTGTTTATTATTGATTAATCTTGTCAGAGATTGATAGTGCTAGCAGAATTTTAATCATAGTTCTGGTCATGTGCATTGCTGATTAAGAATCATCATGTTTATAACAGAAACCTACACCTGACCATCAGAGTTGGTGAATAATTAAATGGTGTCTCCCTCCAATGAATTAAGCAGAAGTTTATCATCATGTTTTACTATTATTTTGTGGTGTATTTATTTAAACATGTAGTATTTGGTTTGAAAAAAATAGTTTGTTGCAGGGAATAGGATAGGATGAATATGGTGTTAGTCAACAAGATAAGGTGAAAGAGAGAGAGAGAGAAAGACAGACAGACAGACAGACAGACATAGAAAGACAGACAGACATAGACAGACAGAGATGGAGACATATATTTATGCTTGCAGATGGTTGAAGATTATTATCTTGTGTATTTGTTTATTTTGTAGAGTATCAGCAGGGCATTTGTTAATGGAAGTACCCTTGAACGCTTAGTGGAATTTGGACTTGAGGTTCCAAACGGCCTGGCTATTGACTGGCTTGCCCAGAACATGTACTGGACTGACTCTGGCACACAACGGATCGAGATGTCGCGGTTGAATGGATCTTCTCGGAAGGTGATTGTCTGGAAGGACGTCAAGCCGATCGCGATCGCAGTCGATCCTCCGCAGGGGTAAGGGGAAGCCGGTGATATTTTAGTTTTGTGGATAATTTTAGTTTTAGTTTTTTATTTAGTTTTTGTTTTGTAGATTGTTTTAATATGAGATGGAAATAAATTAGTTTTATTTTTTGTTTAGTTAACTAGTGTAACACTTGTTAAAACCCCACAGGGGTAAGTTGAAGACTCCACAAGGGTAAGTTTAACCCAGTTTTGAGTTGTTGATGTAGGAGGTTGTCTGATTGTTAGTGGAAATTTTATATCCAGTTTTTGTTGCAGCAGTATTTAAAAACTTAGCATTTCACAAATTGTTGTAGGTATCTGTATTGGAGCAACGGAGGGGAGCAGCCACGCCTCGAGCGTTCGAGCCTGGATGGAAGCGGGCGTAAGACGATCGTCACCGACGTCGGAGAAGTCACTGGGCTGATGATCGACTACGAGAAACAGCGACTCTACTGGACGAACGCCAAGAGAAAAGTCATCGAGTCGTCGAGGCTTGACGGAAGCGACCGTCGCCAGATCGTCAGCGGGATTTCGCATTCGACGAGCATCACCCAGTACGACAAGTTCATCTACTGGACGAACGCCGAAGCCAGGACGATCGAAAAGGCGAGCAAGGCAACTGGGCAGAACAAGTCGACGGTTCAGAGCCGACTGGATTCTGTGACCGCTATATCGGCATTCCATTCTTCGCGTCAATCGGGTGAGTATTCTTTTTTCTCTACTGTTAGGTCATAGCAGGATAAATAGAAGGGGAAAAAGCAGGAGGATGACAACAAATAAGGTATGCAGGCGGCCTAAGAAAAGCAGCAAGAACTTAAGACAACGTCGACTGATAAGGAAAACCAGAAACAGAGAATAGTGGAAATCCATTTTCGCTGATGTATCAATACATGGCACATGAAGAAGAAGTTAGGTAGTTTAGTAGTTTACTGTAGAAATTCATTATAGTGGAATGTAGAAATTCATTATAGCATGTGCTCGGTCATAGAGTACCGCTATGTACGATCCCGTGTGATGTGCTACCGTATTGGATATAACGTACCTAGGATATAACGTACAAAATATACAGACCTACTAAGTACATTGTAACAAAGTATATGGGTTTTCTTTTCTAGACAGTTTATAAAGTCATTTATTTAGTGCCTTTATTTACATTGCCCAAAGCATTTGTGTGGTGTTAAGTGATGGATGTTTTGACCGTTAAAAAATGAGATTTGTGCTGAAAAATATATGACTGTATGAAGCAGCAGTTTGATGCATTGGTTGTGTTTTCCACCAGGCTGGAATGAATGTCAGATCAACAATGGAGGATGTTCGCACTTATGCATTGCACATACGCCGATATTTAGGGGGCCTGGACCGGACAACTGTGTCTGCCCAAGTCATCGCGACCTCGAAGGCACCAACATCACCTGCCAGTGCCCCCTGCACTGCGCCTGCCCAACACATTATGCCCTTTCGCCAGACGGCGTCACCTGCCAAAGTAGGTGTTATTTGTCATGTGTGTTTACCTGTGGATTGTACCTGTCGGGTTTGATTTGGCCCTCTTTGGTACATTCTGTCATGTTCAGTATTTCAGTTATGAACAGTATCAATGCATCCAGTGGTGCATTTCTTGTAGGGGCGTTGGAGTGGCAACTATCTACCATTTGTTGTCTAATCTCTGGTTAAGTATAGGGTCCCAACAGGGGCCCATCTGGTATTCAGAATGGTCTCATCTGGTTGGATCTTGTCCGATCTTGTGCGGTTGTGAGTGATTCGGTGTGCCATAAGCTGATGCTTATATGCATTGTGAAGTGGCGCTATAGAAATTTTAGATTTGAGTACATAGATATATGCAATAGTTTGAGATTTAATTGCAGGTTTCTGTCTCTGTGCTCTTGCATATTCATATGTCAATTCCATTAAGTTTAATAACTCAGTGCCAGTAGCAATGCTAGCTTTGATAGGGTCAATAACTACCAATCATAATTTTGTTGGATAAAATTGTTCCCTTTTGTAGAACCTAGCTCGTTCCTTCTCTACAGCTATCAGAACGCCACAAGTCGCGTCCTTGTTGGCGGAGAGAACGGCACTGTTGACATGATCCTGCCGATCCAGGGAATGTACAACGTCCGAGCGAGCGAGTTCGATCCTGTTGACGACTTCATCTACTGGATCGACGGAAAGGCCAAGGTCATTTACCGCATCCGAGATAACGGCACCGAGGTGAGGCGGTTTGTTTTCTCACTTAGAGATTTTAACTCTCTGAATTCATGATCAATGAAGAGCCACAGGGAGGGTTCTGTAAGAGCCACAGGGAGGGTTCTGTAAGAGTCACAGGGAGGGTTCTGTAAGAGCCACAAGGAGGGTTCTGTAAGAGCCACAGGGAGGGTTCTGTAAGAGCCACGGGGAGGGTTCTGTAAGAGCCACGGGAAGGTTCTTTGTTTCAGTGATGAAGGAATACTGTTTTATAATTTTGCTGATAATAATGATAATAAGGATGATGTTGATGATGATGATGATGATGATGATGATGATGACGATGATGATGATAAGGATGATGATGATAAGGATGATAAGGATGATAAGGATGATGATGATGATAAGGATGATGATAAGGATGATGATAAGGATGATGATGATGATGATGATGATGATGATGATGATGATGATGATGATGATGATAAGGATGATGATAAAACCTTTATAACACCAGTTCCAGTACATGGAGGTAATAGTTTTCGTGGTGCTTCTGTTTATATTACCTGTCTGGCATTGAGGGATGTTGGATGTAAAATTTTTTCAGCTGTCACCTGTAAATGGTCTGGGTCCGACGATGCAGAACAAGTCTGTGCCGTTCGACATAGCGATCGACCCTTATGCACGAACACTCTACTGGAGCGATTCACATGCCAACGTCATCAGCGTCTCGTGCCTCGACGGTACCCCCATCGGGGTCATCGTACGCGAGGGTCAACCGAGGTTGATTGCCCTGGCGCCCGAGGATGGGTACGTACCACTTTCTATCCGAACCATTTAAGTCAAAGTAATTGTATCGGTCCACTGTTAACATGATGTCTCGGCTACCTTGGTTTGTATTTTGTATATTCATTTGAATTGGTGTAAATTAGTGCCTGGTAAAATTCTGTTGGAAAAGAAAAACCTTGCAACAGTTTCTGTGGCATTGGTACTATTATGCTTTTAGTAATTCCACTAATCTGATAGTTAATTTAATAGTTAATGGGATTTAGTGTGGCATCGGCTGATGCCCTGGGCATTATGATAGTGGCGCCATAGAAGTTTATTGATTGATTGATTGATTGGAGCGCAACATTCTCGTGTGGTTGACGTGCATTGCTTTACATTGAGTCATGGTGGAGTAGTGGTAAGGTTCTTGGCTTGCAATCGGAGGGTAGCAGGTTCAAATCTGACTTACTTTGCACTAGTGATTCTTTGTGAATGACTTAATGTGCATTACTACTACTACTACTACTAATAATAATAATAATAATAATAATAATAATAAAACATTTTATTTGCTTCTTGATTTTAGGTATCTGTTCTGGACAAATGCCGCAAAATTTCCAAAGGTTCCAAAGATCGAGCGTGCCCATCTTGACGGAACGACCATATTGACGCTGTTCAACACGGGGCTGGGGTCGCTCGGTGCGATCGCAGTGGACGTACAGTCTCAGACACTTTTCTGGGTCGACCTCGACCTCAGGAAAATCGAATGCAGCGACTTTGACGGATTGAATCGCCATATTCTTGTCGATGAAGACCTCGGCGAGCCATCTGGTTTGGCGGTGTTTGGAAACCACCTGTATTGGGTCGATCGGTATACCATGTCGCTGGAAAAGGTCAATAAAACCAACGGCCGAGGTCGCGAGGTGGTCGTTCAGGGCGAGTACGAGATGACGGACCTGGTGGTCGTCGCCAACAGCAGTATGGACGCAAGTCGGAGTCCCTGCGGCGAAAGAAACGGGGGCTGCTCCCACCTGTGCGTCGTCAACAGGAACGACAGGAAGAACGAGAGAAGGTGCTCGTGTCCCATCGGGCTTCAGCTGGCGACCGACGACCGCACCTGCGGGAATCCTCCGTCCTGCAACCCGGACCAGTTCACCTGCGCCAGCGGGTTCTGCATCCCCGTCGGGTGGCACTGCGACGGGTCGCCGGAGTGCGACGACGCGTCGGACGAGGTCAACTGCTCGCGCTGCACGACGGTGCAGTTCCGCTGCGACACCGGCCAGTGCGTCCACCACAAGCAGCGCTGCGACGGCAGGGCGCAGTGCGGTGACGAGAGCGACGAGCGCAACTGCCTCCCGCCCTGCAGGGAAGGGCTGAGGCAGTGCGTCGACGACAGGGTCTGCATAGGCGCCCGCAGGTGGTGCGACAAGACGGTGGACTGCGTCGACGGGTCGGACGAAAGCGACTGCGACGCCCAGCGCACGATGAACTACACCGGCCCGATCACTACGATGCCGTACGCGATCGGGATCGGCATCGTTGGCACGATCGTGATCGTCGTCGTGTTTCTCGTCCTGATCGTCTGCCTCTGTCGACAGAAGTCCCGCATGCTGGCGGTCGTCGACGACCGGTACAAGATAGTCATGGTCGCGAAGCCGTCGAATCTTTCGCTGAGTCAGCGCTGCGACTCCACCCCGCGCCTGACGCCGGCGTGCTACAGCCAGCCGCTGTCGCTGCCGTCGGTGGTGCAGTCCGTTGGCGGCGGCATCAACGCCGCCGACACCGAGTCGACGCTCTACGACCGCAACCACATAACCGGGGCGTCATCTTCCAGCAGCTCCGTGCTGACGCAGTATCCGCGCGAGATGCTCAACCCCCCGCCGAGTCCAGTCACCGAGCGCTCGTCGCAGAGGACGATGACTCCCAGTCTGTACTATGCGAGAAAGTCGAAGCGAAACGTCAAAGCTCACGGGGCGCGCCTGCACAAGCGCCCCCGGAAGCACATACCTCCGCCGCCGACGACGCCATGCAGCACGGACGTGTGCGAGGACAGCGAGCCGTGCTCGTGCAGGCACGGGCCGCTTTCCGTCGTGGCCGATTTCGGATACGAGTCCGACCTCCTGTGCCCGCCGCCCCCGACTCCTCGAAGCCACTACCTCTCGGACGATCTGGACGTTAGCTGTCCGCCATCTCCGTCGACGGAAAAGAGCTTTTTCCTACCGTATCCGCCGCCGCCGCCAGCGTCCGTTTTCAGTTGTTCCGACTCCTGATCGCCGGGTCTCGGGTCCGTCGTGCCGCGCCGGCTTGGCGCCGTGTCCAACATTCTTCGTCAGTCGTCGTGCCAATCGATTAGACTGGTTTTCGGCATGGTGCTTCCATTCTGAGATGCTTGCCGCATCGCTTAGACAGACCGAGATGTCGAGGACATTTGCACTTGGTAGACCTTTCCAGATCGCCGGAAGCTTTCTGTCCTGCCTATTCCTTCAAGTGTCTTGCTCTTAACCCTTAAATCGCCATTACTAATTTGTAGCTGTATGCACTGTAACTGATTATACTCGGGTTCTGGCGGTTTAAGGGTTAATTCTGAGTTGGAGTTCCCTCCGATTGAGATGATGTAGCTGTCGTCATAGCGACATATGCGGTAACAGAACCGCTGTTCTTTATAACATCTTTTTGGTGTCACCGATGCATTTAAAAAAAACAACAACAACATTTTGACTTTTGATATATTTTGAAATAAAAGAAAAGACCATAAGCAGATGATGTCAATTAACACTTTGTATTTATGGAGGTTTCAAGTTTTGATTATTTTTTCTGCTTGTTTGAAATTTGACGCGAACCATTGAAATGTTTGGAAATAACTCGAGCGCTTTCTGCTGCTAGACCTGTAAAGTAATCGTTCTACCAAAAATTGAATCATAGTTTGTATATATAATGATTGGATGTATTCTGTAGAGATTATGTAATAGGTTGGCTACTTGTTTGTACCGTAATGCAGAATTTTTAAGGAATTCTGAATAGTATCATAGATACATGGATGATATCCATGATATAAGCAAGATGTCTGGTGTCAAAACCCAAAGTTTAAATTACTGTTCGTTAGTTGTTGATAAATAAACTGTTATTGTAACTGTTATTTTATCTGCAATGTAGTATGTTCTTATGAACGTTAATTAGATATATATAAATATATCATAGGTGGTGATTTTAGAGGAATGTAATGCATTTCTGCTGATTAATTATATTCAAATCAATCAATGACAGGTAGTTAATGCAGAATTTTTAATATGTGGATGGATTTTCAATCAAACAAATGTGATTTAATTAGAAATTTTGTGATTTCTTGAATCAAAACCTGTTGCTGCAGACATTGCGTGGTACAATTATTGTTGTCATCATAGTTTGCATCAAAGCTTTGTATACATAATACATGTATTTGTTGCAATTTTCCCTCTTTGTGTTAAACGACTGTTATGCCTTTGAATAACGTGAGCAGTTCTTCCCTATCAAGTCGATGCATGTGAAACTGTGTTAACTTTACAAATTGTTTAGAGGTTCCTGCAACCTGTGCCGAAGTGACTGTTTGACATGAGGATGCAGGATTTTTGCACCAAGTGCTGTAATAATCTAATGTTCTGTCCAAGCATTAATTTTTTACTCTGTATTCAAGAGCTGTTGAATTTTAACCGGGGCTTCTAGAAACCGTGCCAAATATTGTACTTTCTGACTGCTTTGACGACATGCTTCCAGTATTGTCTGTACAACTGTGAGTGTCGTGTTTATAGTTCAGTTTTCAGTATGGCAGTTGTTGTTGTTGTTGATTTCTATGCAGTTTGTAGTTTTCAGCGGTAATGAGAATTCCCGAAATACTGTAGTATTAATTAATTAATTTACTATTTGACAGACATTTTGTGACTGGTGACGAAATTTGTGATAATTTCGTGTTCAAGTCATCGGCAAATACAGATGAATGCCTGTTTAAAATAAAATTGCGTAGATGTAAAAGCAGGGCAAACATTTTCAGGCTGAACTCATGTGATACTGGCCTGAAGAAACTTTTGCTGAGGATTGGGAATGTAAGTTTAACTTGTTGCCACAGAGTAAGGGGTAAATATGCTTTTGTTTATGCAGTTTGGAATTGAATTGTGATGAACTTGTTGAAATTTGGCTTATTTTCAGCCGATACAATTACTTTTTCAATTATTGTATTCTCAAAATGCAAAATGTTCCATATTGAATTTGCTTCTAGGTTTAACCTCTAAACTTGATTCAGTTCCTTTTTATTAAAATTAGGCTGTTCTCTTGCCCCTTGAAACAACAGCAGAGTGAGTAAAGAAACAGACTAATACCATTAGAAATTAATTAAATTTTTAAAACAATGATGTAACATTTTGTCATATGAGTCAAGGTGTAACACATAAGAGTTATGTGTCAAAATACATTGTGTATTTCATATTACTCGTTAACATGGGATGGAGTTGGCACAGTTAACACCATGCAGACTTATTCTATGCAAAATTTTCTGTTGTGGTTGTTTTCGGTCAAATACGGTTCTGAAAATTTGTTTTGAAGTTTATACACTTTTGTTTTAGTTAAAAAACATACTTTGATTGTGATGCTATTTGTTAGTTGCTATTAATGAACGTTGGCTTTAGTAGTAAATAGTCTTAGTAGCAAAGATGTGTACTTGGTACTTGTACTTGAAGTATTGTGTACTTGCTACATCTCTACTTAGTAGTCGTGCATCAGTGGGAGAAATATTGATATTGGAATACTTTCTGACCGTTAACCCCTTAACTGGGTGCCCCGAGTAACACTCGTCCATTTTACATTGAGTTACAAATAGTTGCCCAGTTAAGGGGTTAAAATTTCGGTTGTGAACCGAATTACTTGCTTGCACTTTAGGTCTACTTTCTCATTGCAATTTCCGTCTGTATTTTTGAGATTGTTAAGTAATATGTCGACTTGTATTCAACTTCAGATGATATTGTTGGCAATACAAAATGTCAGCTTCTCTTCACCAAGCGCCTCAATATTATTGATTTCTGCAGGATTGATTTTTTACTCAATTTGTGTATTGTAATTATTATCCTTTTTTATAGACCCTTTAATTTTTTGTTGAACATTTACGGAATAATCTTACTTAAATGTCTTTTTATGTCTATAAAAATATTGTCATGTTCTTTGTTTCAAATTCTTACAGTTGTTATTTGGTTATTACCAGTACCGGTATACACTATGAAAGCACCAGTTCTAATCAGTGGTGGCTCCAGGATTTGGCAAGTGGGGGGGGCGTTGGGGTGGCAACTTCTAATCATGGGGGGAACCATTTGTTGTTAGGTATGTAGTATTAAGTATAGGGTCCCAACAGGGAGGACACTGGGGGGCAGGCACTCAATAGGGGGCATTGGCCCCCCCTCTGTGGAGCCGCCACTGGTTCTAATACACAAATAGGCATCGATAATTGATTGTACTCCAAAATCTCCTCTTCAAAAGAAAGACCCGGTCATTGATAGTTAAGAGATCAATCAAATGGGGAAGCAGTAAGAAGTAGCATGGTAGATGTCAAATTTTTCTAAGCATTGCCACTTCGAATGAAGAGTATAGAGACTACAGCAAAATGAGTATTAAAATATGTTACCATTTTAGACTAGAAACACTGGAAGAACGAGAAAAATTTACAATGGGTTTAACCCTTTATCCTTTGTAATTTGTAAGGGGTCGATGGCGCCAGCATATGCAAATCATGATGGTTGGCTCTAGAAAACAGCATTGTTCTCTGTTTCTTTTTCGATAGGCTGCCTTGCTGCTTGTCCAATCCCACTATTTCAATTATCTGCCGAGCTTTACTGAACAGTGCGGAATAAAACGCTGCAGTCAATATGGCCAAATTTTTAAGAAATTACGAGATAAGGTTTTAGGAGTCAGTGACTTGAGGAATGGAACGACCCTACTAAATCACTTTAAATCAATCCTTATAATAATAATAATAATAATAATAATAATAAAAATTTTTCGCATCTATATATATGCGCTAGAAAAGTGACAATGGTCCAGAAACGAGTAAACAGCGTTAAGAAAACACGCCGAAATCTCGTGACTTTAAAGACAACATTTCGCTTATATTTCTTCTTAATTTAATGATTAATATTTAAAAACGAAGATAATTTTACTTTTTTTTTGCTGCAGACAATTCTTGGTTAGAAAATTGAAATGACTGAAATTTAACAGTTATGCTAGCATGTAAAAGCATTGTTGTTTTATAGTTCACATGACAATTTATATAGCCCTTTTATGTTACACGCCGAAAGGTGTAACGTATGGGGATTTACAGATATACAGATTGATGGTATCAATATAAGGTTAGTGGAGTTGCTGTATTATTTACGGGTTCCTAGACGATTTGAATCCGAGACATCTCGCCCCTTCTCTGTATAAGTCATGAAATGTGAGTACAGTTCATAAATATCGCCATAAATTTTTTTAAAATGAACTTATGTTCACGTCTATTATGTCGGCAGAATGACTTGGGGATATTGGTTGTGCGAGGAATCAGTGGCGTTGCCATGATTTCCCGAAGGGGGAGGTTACTAACGACCATTTCCCCGGACAAGCAAAAAATGGCCGTCACTTATTATTATTTCGCTTGGTTAAATTAGTTATATAGTTCTGTATATAAGAGCACGGACAGCGACAGCCTATACAACTATATTGATATTTTGTGTGCTTCTTTTTTCCTACCTTAGACCCGATGTTGGAACCCCTCCACCCACAGAATAATTAGATGCAATAAAACAAGTTTTTGTCGGCCCACCAAGCGGGGGTTCAACCCCCAAAACCCCCTTGGCTACGCCACTGAGAGGAAGAGTTGGCGACGGGAAGGGTCGAATGATATCGGTGAAAGGTTTTGATAGTGCAACGTTTTGGTCATGTTGAGGACCAAGAAATCTTGCTACCTTAATTACATAATCTTGAGATCAAGACTTCTGGACTGCAGACCAAAATCAAAACTTAGCCAGTGTAGATCTGTTTTCACGTGCGTAGGTGCAGATCTTCAAATGAATTTTTTTTAAGAAGCTCTTGAACGGTGATGAAGGATTCATGGATTCTTCTGCTTCGTCTATCGAGCAGCCAGCTGCTGCAACTGCCGAAGAACCTAAATGCATCTCTGAGGATCCCGGCTCTTCAACGAACGACGAGGAACTAAGAAGCATCTCCCGGGGCCCCATTCACACAAGCACTCCAACCCGATGCCCAATTGCGGGGAAAACAGGACAGTTTCACATACGAAGCAGCGATGATTCTGCAAGTGGTTTGTCTGTCACGAGAGACGTTGATTCGATCGAACCGGACAGCAGCAAAGACTTTGTGCCTATTAAAATTCCGATTCTTGGCTACGAAACACTGGAAGAACGAGAAAAATTTACCGTAGGTTTAACCCTTTATCTCTTCCCTTATTTGTAAAGTAACGTAAAATGGACGAGTATTCTCTGGGCAAATGGGGAGAAAGGTTTAATAGTTGATTTCCTACTGGTGCATGTTGCCTTTGGTTCTGTTTATGTTCTTTGTTTATTTTATTATTATGATTATATTTTAATTCTGCTGGACTTTTTTGCTGTAATTGTCAGTCACCATCAAATTAGCTGTTAAAACATTGATACTTTGACTAAATACCCCAAAGGCCTGGAGAGTGGATAAAACACTGCCCTAGCCACTGCATAGCAACCTAAATGTCTGCGAGGATGGCAATGGGAACCCAACTTGCTAATCTTATCCTTATCTTATCCAAGCAGACCTATCTTAGGACAGAGAGCTCATTACAGCATCGTTGTGTTTTTATTTTAGCTGTTCAAGTTAGAGGTTCGTAAAAATTCGTTTGAAAGTTGGTTCATATTTCGACGTTACAGCGACTTTGCACGACTGAAACGACAGGTATGAACGAACGCATAAACGTTTTCTAAAATGAGAAGCATTTATATAGCACCACTACAGATTAGATCCGACATGACTGATTGGTTCCTTATTTGTTATGATTTGCAGAATAGTTATTTGGATTAAGAATGCTTGCAATCATCATCATTTGACTTCTATAGCGCCATTTTAGTAATGTTCTTGACATCAGTAGATGGTCGCTCTTTGATTTGACTTGTTATCCCCCTTTGCCAAATCCAAAAAGTCACTTTGATTTTTTGTTCCAGTTATAGCAGATAGGCAATGTTAAACAGGTACATTTTGAGCCTGGATTGAAATACAATGTGTATATTATATAAAATTACGCTACAACATGCAATTGTATGCAATTACACTGGGCTTATAATTACGTTTACACTACAGAAAATGTCAAAACAGTATCTAAAGCAATGTATGTTCACACATATAGATTGTATGTGCTGTGTTTATTTGTTTTTTTGGCCTGTTACTGACAAAAACCAGAAGTTTTGACGTGGGGATCAACCAGTTGACGTACGATTTACAATAGCTTTTAAATTATCCAGTATTTGAAAAATTTATTGTAATTGTGTTCTGTGTATGACTTTTGTGTTTGCATTCAGCTCAAACGAATTTTCCCAGACGTACATTTGCTGTTGCCGCCAAAGAAATATTTCGGCGGTAATTTCGAAACGGAGTTTCTGGACGAGCGAATGGCTGGATTGCAGAATTTCATCGATTTTATTATAATGAATAAACAGATAAATTCCAGGTTAATATAATTTATCTCTTGACTGTTTTGATATGACCTATTCAGTGTAAACAACTTTTATCCAATTTAGTTTTACTTTTTTCTTCACTGTAATCATTTAACTTTTTAAATTTTTGGTCTAAGAAGATCTAAATAGTTTTTTTTTCAAAAGAGAATTTTCAGACTTCTTTCTTTCTGAGACTTTAAATCAATTTAAATTATTTTTCAAAGTAATCCAGTGAAGCAATTCTTCTGCTACGATGAACCTCCAGGACCTTACGAGAGTCTGGAAGAAAGTCGAGTATGTTATGTTTCGAACTTTGTAAAATGTAGAATTAAATTAAATTAATTAAATTAATTGGAGTTTGAAGTAAAATTTTGCTATAAGAGTAATGGTGTTTAGTTGAAATTTTGATGCAGCTGGTACTAATTATATAAATTATTCATCTGGTTTCTTTGAATATTCATTATTTCTTGCATCATCATTTAAATACAGTGACATGCAAGAGCTTAGAATCACCTTCTCTTATTGCAGCTATTTCTGCAATTTTTTGTAATTACTTTGTTTTACTGTGTTCATCTGAGAAAGAGAGAAAGAGAGATGCAGACAGACAGACAGACAGATAGACAGACAGACGAATACAGACAGACGAAGTGGAATAGAAATAAATAAATAGAAATTAGAAAAGAAATAGAGATATATCGTAATAGAAGAAAAGAAATTTAAAAAGAGTAAGTGATTTCAGACTTTTGTGCACCACTGTAGGCTCTGTGTGAGTCTCTTGAGGACCAGGTTTATCGACTTACAGCGCAACTTCAGGAGAGGGATGAGAAAATACGCAGGCTCGAGGCAGAGTTGGAAGTTAACAACGAAAGAATTGCCATGATGAAAGAAAGCAATTAGTGAGTGGAATACATTATTATCTATTAGCGGTGAACAGGGTTATTTCTAGGATTATCAGTTTGGGGGGGTGTCGGTTAATTCTGGGGCCCCCTGCCATAAAAGTCTGACCAGCAATAAAAGTCATCCCATTGATGAGATTGGAGAGGGTGTTGGAGGCGTGTCAGTCTCAAATTGGGGGGGGGGGTGTTAGGGGGGTGTAAAAATATTCCTGGCAGTGAATGTTGATGAATATTACAGTCAAACCTCCTTTTTGTATAACACTTTTCTCAAGATTTGCTTGGTTAATACTGTGCTATAAAGTTGAGTGAAAATGGAACCTACTTTTAGTTCATTTGTGTTTGTTGAATTGAATTTATTGGGACCAATTATTTATTAAATAGTTTGATTTGCTTAGAGAGTTTATTTTAATTTGTTGGAAATGCCGGTACTTTCCATTGTGCGTGTTGTAGTCACTCTTGTTCCTGTGTGCGAACGATGAAAGCTTCGCGAGATAATGGCTCAAAGGAAAAGTAAAATATTCTATGAACCACATATGACAAAATTTTCAATAGAACCCTTGTCTTGTCCATTACTTTGAACCTTTGGGTTAAATCTATTATTATTGTAGCTTTAAGCGTTTAACTTTCCCATTCAGTGAGAGAGTTGAAATCAGTGCAAAATGTTGATTTTTCATGTAATGAATTTAATTTGTTGACAACTTGGAAGATGTATTAGAGATTTTTATGGAATATTTTCCTTAGGAGGTAAATGTGGAAATACTTTCCTCAGATCTTGAAAATTCTTGGTGCCCTGAACAGCCCCGCTTGTTACAACTAATTATTTTGATTTTACAACTTCGACTTTTTCAAAATTCACTATTTCAACCGTTTAATGTTTTATTTGTAGCTTAAAACTGCTGCACAATTCATTTTCATGAGTGACATCACCTGCTTCGTGTCAACCGTCAAACATCTGTGATCGGTGTATTCTACTAGTTAACAGTGAACCTTGTTCATTGGAACAGAAGTCCATGTTTGCTTCTTATATAGAAATATGTAGTTTGGTTTTTGACTTTTTAGCATGGTGATGTAAGAGGCTGTGATATGTTCCCATAATTTCTGGTCCTGTTGTGGTTGTAATTGTGATGGGCTGTTTAGTGCCTCAGGATTTGTACAATGTGAACTTGTCAGTTTGGGATATTCTATTGTGCCTATGCAATATATATGTTCTTTCGAAACTTTGCTTGATAGTGAAAAGGGATCTGACTTTGACTGATAATATCATTTCATCTGCCTGACTTAAGTAAGTAAGATAAGTGTTGAAGTAGCACCTAGTGGGAAATGGGACAATAATGTGATGACATTTAGTCCTTAACTACGGTGACTGGTTTTTGAGCGTGTATGCGCATGGTTTGTGTGAGTGACCGTGTATATATGCATGGCTCTGCGTGCGCCGCGAGCGTGTATGTGTATGGTTCTTTATCATTATGACTTATGGCAATAATCATAATGTTGATGATCATGATTGGCATATTACTAATTTTCTACCAACAGTATAGCACGACATGCGTATAGCTATCAACCAAATCTTTCATCCAATGAAAAAATTTCATCCAATGCAGTGATGAAAATTCTACGTCAGAATGAAAATGATTTGGATGCAAATTAAGATATAAATTTGTGAACTCTTCTTAGATATAATTTAGGTGATTTAGTGGAAGTTTGTTCTTTGTACATACAGTTCTCTTTATACAGATTTCTTTCTACGAAGGTTTGACTTGGTTTGGCCAGTTATTTTTCAATATTCCGAATGGTTATAGTTTTACTATATCGTAGTTTTGCATTAAGATATTTAATTGTTATATGATTTCAAGTTTTGATTTCTTTTAATAGCATTTACCGTATCTATTTTTAGCATTGTTGTGGAATGCTTGTTAAGAAAATTGCCTTCTAGTTCATGTCTCCAAGTGAAGTATTTTTGCTGTCGTAGAAATCATTTTCCAGTCTATGAGGAGATTTTAAAGTTTTGATTATTCACAGTAGAATCCTACTATATCAAAGCTCAAGGGACCACAATAAATACTTCGATATAAGCGATTTCGAAATATCTGGATTCTACTGTATATCTCTTTTCATTTATTTCTATAGGTAAACATAAATTAAAAGGGGTGTTATTTTTATGATAAAATTAACATCCATAATAATTGATTCTGTTGTTATAATATGCGAACCTTTGCTTACAGTCAAACCTAAATAATGCTCTTTGTCTTGATTTCAAATTCTCGTAATTTGGCAACGTTTATTTACCTCTTCAAGCCATGATTTTATCCGGGTAATGTCGATGTACTTAACTTCATGCTGTTTTAACATTCTATCAAATGTAACTTTCCAGTTTTTCTTTCACTGCACCGTTGTTACATTGCCCTAATGCTAGTTCTACAATTACAAGTAACTTTGGAATGTGATCGTATAATTTACCCATTTACTGTTTGTAATTTTTGTGAAATGTACCGTGTATTATTTAACACGTTGAGCGCTGGGGACGTCAATTGACGTCTTTAGTTTGGTACTGCAGGGCACTGGGGGCAGTGGTGACTCCAGGATTTGGCAAGTGGGGGGGCCGTTGGGGTGGCAACTTCTAATCACAGGGGCCAACCATTTGCTGTTAGGTATGTAATATTAAGTATAGGGTCCCAACAGGGGGCCACTGGGGGGGCAGGCATTCAATAGGGGCACGGGCCCCCCTGTGGAGCCGCCATTGGCTGGGGGCGTCATATGACGGCCTCTGTTCAATGCATCTGAAGCCAGGGAGGGCGTGTAACGGCCGCACCTGGCAAAGAAACTGTGCCCCGCAGTCAACGTGTTAAAGTGTTGGGTGTGAATAAACTTAGATAAGATTCATGATGATGTATTATAAACATTTATTTTTATTACCTGTGTTTAATGGATGATGTGGAGTAAATAAAAAAACTATGATTACAATGACTGTACTGTTGTACATTACTTAGATTTACCGTAAGGACTAAGTTACTATCTGTCGTGTCAGGTGTCGCGAAGTACCTCACTGTGGCTCAAAAATTGTCGTTTTCTTTGTTTTGCCGACACTTCCTGTAACTTTGTTTATTGACGGTGATGCGTAGTTCTTGATAGACATGAAACCCATTAAATTGGCACTGACCTATATGCTAGCATAATGCATACATATGTACTATACTACTATAATTATGTAAAAATAGCGACATGATTTCCTTAGCCTCTTAAAATGTTGGGGATCCTGGAATTCAATCAATCAAATCAATCAATCAATCAAATGTATTTTCTTAACATTTCAAGAGTAGACAGCTTAACTATAGTATAAACCATGATTAACTGTACATTTGAACAGAAATATGTTGAATAATTTTAACATCAAATTTGTGCAAATAACAAAAAAAGTAATAATCTAGTAATAATAATTAATTAATGAGAATATAAGGTAGATCTAGGTCTTATAGGAAAAAAAGTATAATAATATATGTATGTATATATAGTCAATACTATAATTCGCAGACATTTAAAGTACAGAAATCAGTCGAGAAAAAAAAGGGTTGGCCTAAGGGATTTGCATCCCGTAAAGTTGGCCAACCTCAAAGTTTGTAATTACATAACATATAAAAGTCTTTAAATGATGGAAATTAGGAGTTATTTAGGGATCAAGGAGGAAGTGATTTAGTTTATTGGATGAAAGTAACCACAGAAAGTACATATAGTCACATTGATTGTATAAAAAGGAGTTAGTACATATAATGTATATTAAAGTTATTTAGTGATCACAATTGAGAATTTATATCAATATTAAAAACAATTTAGCCAAGAGAAAGTTAGGTCTGCCATTTTAAAAGAAATATTTTTAATTGATTAGCATTAGAGTTAAACGTTGAACTCTGGTGAATATTTTCAAGTCTGTTCGACTCTGTTGAGTTTTTTATTTTTAAAGTTTTAGCTCCTTTATTATAGAGCATTTTGGTTCGAATTAACAATACCAGTAACGGACAATGCCACTTTGCTTTGTGGATAACTGTCAACAAGCCTATTCATTAGGAGATTCCGTGAATCTATAAACTTTTTACAACGTCTAATAATGGTGTCCAATTTTCAGACGCGTATAAATAGAGATTAAACAGTTTTCTACGTATTATAAGATATAGCTGGTTCAAGTGTCAAATAAAATTGTATTTAAAGATCTCTGAAAATAAGACACTGTATTTAGACAAGATGACTATTCCGTCTGTGGTACATCGGCCTAATATTTTAATTCATCTTAATTTGGCACAAAATGGTTCCGTCGATATTCGCCAGATGGCCAATCAGTGAATCAAAATAATAAAATTATGGGATTTGGATGCTAGTATTTTCTCGATTGGTGGGGTGGGGGAAGCAAATAATAGGTTTAATTTCACGACTCTCCACAAGCCCATTAGTCAGACTGAATGGGATGGGGGGGCGGCTCTAATAATAGGGCGTTTAATTTCACGAAGCCGGGCTCCCCCAAAATTACAAATTCCCCTCAAATTACAAATTCTCCCTGCTAATTTGTTCCCATGTAGACTTTTGTATTATTTTCAGCTTTTTATCCTTTGTATTAGGCATAGCTATCATGTACCATTGATTACGACCAGTAACGTCATTTCACACTTTTCTTGGGGGCAAGATAATTTTTGGCTAATTTTTGCAAATTTTTAAAATGTTGGGCAATTTTGAAATTTTAGGGCCAATGTTGGCAAATTAGCAATTTTTTGATATTTTTGGCAATTTTTTGGGCATTTGGGGTCCAACTTCCCCAATCATGGTCACGATCAGTGTTATTTTGAGTCAATATCCATTTTAAGATAAGTGCATCATTTAGCTTATTAATAGTTTATATAACGGTGTTGAAAGCAAAATATTTCCCCTATTTTTTCCAGGGTTGGGGTGGCCCAACCAACCATTTGTTGTTTAATGTATGTGCATTAAGTGGGTCCCAACTGTGCATGGGGCAGGCACTCAATAGGGGGCACGGGGCCCCCGGTGGAGCCGCCACTGGATGGGGTGTCTGTCTTGGTGTTCATTAGCGTAGCCACAAGAGGGGGACACCAGTCTGTCACTGTGGCCCTCGAGTAGGCCGACACTAGTCGGCAGATCCTTGCAGAAACATGTAAGAAATTTTGTCGGTAAGGGGCCGTCCATAAAGTACGCCACGCTCGTGAGTGGTTGGGGAATCGGCGCGCATGTGGATGTTGACGACTTCCGTGCAGTGGCGGCTCCAGGATCTGACAAGTGGGGCCGGGGCCGTTGGGGGGGGGGTGGCAACGTCTAATCATGGAGGGGCAACTATTTTTCATAAACATGGACTAGTCTAGTTGCTTCGAGCGAGTGCGCTAAACTATGCCGGCCACTGGAGTGGGGTGGGGTGGGGTGGGGAGAGCACTCAATATGGAACCACGGATGCTCCAGCAGTCTTGCTAACAAACACAAGGCCAAGCACCTAAGGCACAAGGCCAAGCACAAGGCCAAGCACTCATAGTCCAAGGCCAAGGCCAAGCACTTGCCTTTTGGTACTTAAGCACAGTACAAGTCCAAGCACAAGGCCAAGCACTAACAAGCCTGTGTTCCAGTCTTTCTTCTTTTAGCTTATCACAAATTCGTCCAGCATGTTTGCACGCTCGTCAGTAACTGGACAAAAATTGGACGTCGAATGACGAAATAATTGATGCCCTCATCCCCGCCCCCTCCCGAAGAACAGGTGCCTAGGTAGAGGGACTATAGGCTGCAGACATACATACCAATTACCCCCAATGTATGAGGTGCTGGCATAAATGTTGGATGCATTCATAGACAGCAAGCAGAGAACGCTTTCAACGCGAAGCTGATAAATCAGTGATACCGCCTGAGAAATTATCTTCTACTGAAACGAAGCACAGAGCCACAGACAGTGTCACAGTCGGCGAAATGGCGTCTGGGCCTCGCTCTAATGGAACGCCCGATACTCCAGCATCCACTTTCGTGAAAACGGAGTCCAATTATTTCGGGGGAGGGGGGGTGAGGAAAGCGAGGTCTCTTCGCCTGCATTTCCAGATTTTTCGGTCGCCGATGATTTCTGCGAACGTAGCTCTCTCCCCACGCAGTCTCGTGGAATTTTATCTTGTTCTCTTCGAAGAACGAAGTAGCTGTGACGTTGTGAGCGACCCGCGAATATATTATATTGGTAAAAATAGAGATGCATTTGCCGGGGCCAGGTGCCCTCTAACCCAAGGACGTCATTTGGGGGGGGCATTTGCCCCTGATTTTGAGGAAAAATTTGTTCTTGTGTTATTTAGTTTTAGTTTTTTACATGTCCTAAAGGAGCGCCTAAAATGTATATGATGTGGAGTAGTCTAGTCTGAAAAGTTTTATAAACGGCTGACGAGCAAAAAAAGGTCGTCAACTTTTTCGCAAACTTGTAACTTGTCAGGTCAAAAGTGTTTTGCCCCCCTGAAAAACAGTGAAATGACGTGGCTTAACCCCCAAATGTTGGATGCTGGCATAAATGTGGATGAATTAATAGACAGCAAGCAGAGAGCGCTTTCAACGCGAAGCTGATAGAAAAGCAGCTGTCTGCTAAATTCTGACCGTTTTTAAAAATTGGCATAAAATGAAAAATAATTCAATTTCGCTTAGATTAGGCCACAAAACGCGGCGTAGCCAGGTATCCAGAATAAGAATAGGGGCATCAGTAGGTCTACTTTTACACGACAACTCGGCCCGCTACGATCAGTGGCGGCTCCACATGGGTGGCCCGGGGGGGACCCGTGCCCCCTGTTGAATGTCTTGTCCTCCAGTGCCCCTTTGGGACTCTATACGTAATACTACATACCTATCGACAAACGGTTTGGCCCACTATGCTTATAAGTTGCCACCCGAACGCCCCCTCCCCCCATTTGCCAGATCCTGGAGCCGCCAATGACATCTGTAGGCCTACCTGATTTTGTGTGGATTTTACCTGGCAATCTTTGAAAATTGTCAAATTCTGCATTTGAAAACATTGCTAAAATATTTGCCGTGACCATCTTTCTGTTTGTCTGTCTGTCTGTCTGTCTGTCTGTCTGTCTCTCTCTCTCTCTCTCTCTCTCTCTCTCTCTCTCTCTCTATCTCTCTCTCTATCTCTCTCTACTCAATGCTGTTTGCTCATTCGTCTGTCTTGTCTCCAGTCAGTCTCTCTCTCTGTCTCTCTGTCACTCTCTCTCCTCAATTTGTTTTTAATGCTCATTAAGTCGGGTCCCAACAGCCAGACGGTTGTTCGCACCAGATCCAGTCAGTCGTCTGCCAATCATTGAGCAGACGAAAGACACACAGGATTGAATTCGCGAGAAGCAACTGCTCTGGATTTCAGCATTGCGGTAAGAGCATTTATTTAACATAACCCGTTTATTTCTTTTTAGCAAGAAGCAACATATATAAACTTATCGAAACTTATGAGAAAATATGGTTTACAAATAGGCTGTCTCTTTGCTGATAAGCAAAATTCAAAGCCTCGCTTTATCTACCGAAAATTGGAGACATAACGCTGGAGATATAACGTTACACCTTTACATTCTATAACACTTATAAATTTGGGTCGGCAGCCAACCAAATGGGGATTTTGACCCCAAAACCGGGTCCGAAAAAATAAATGTATGAAAACTGAAAAAAACTATCGTCGGCAGCCAAGGGGTTTAACCACAACCCCCCTTGGCTACGCCACTGATGCTGGACATTCACCTATTTACCAGTGGCGATGCTGAGCATAAGAAAAGATATCATCCAAACAAACATTGAATGAAAACTACGACTATTTGGCCACATCTGCAGAATGAGCGATAAATGGGTGATAAAAAGGATCATGCTCGGATTAATGGAAGGCGAAAATGTTGTTGAAGACCAATAATGAATGTATAGACATTAATTATTCTAGGGTCCCAACTGGTCTTTTGGGATGACCACGATTGATATCATTGGCAGAGCGGATCTAATAGGGGGGGGTACACATGCCCCCTGGCCCCGAGGTGGGGGGCGCCAAAATGCTATTTGTGTGCTGGCGATGTAAAACACAGAATGTCAGCACTAAATGAAAAGATATCATCCAAAAAAACGATTGAATTTTGAAAAGGGCGCCGACTATTTGTCCCCGGGCGCCGAATACCCTAGATCCGCCTCTGGTAGTTTAAAAATGTCCAATTTACGAATGAGAATGAAAATGAATGGGTGATAAAAGAGGATCATTCAAAAAACGTGATTACTGCTCTTCACTTACCTGTCAAAAGTAATGGAATACCATTCTCTATAGTTTAAAATAAAAAGTCCAATTTAAGAAGACAGGCAAAATTCTGAATGCCAGACTTTGATATAGAAGAGATGTATAATTTTTGGAAAAACATTACTATTCTAAAAGTACCAATTCACACTGTCCATCCTCTGTAGTTTACAGAGGCGGATCTGGAATGACCCCGGGCACCGGTCTTTTTTTGCGGATGAATCTGAGGGGCGCGAAAACGATACCAACGATTGATATCATTGGGTATATGAACTGATGCATGATGATGATGATGATGATGATGATTATTATTATTATTATTATTATTATTATTATTATTATTATTATTATTATTATTATTATTATTATTATTATTATTATTAAAGAATGTTACAAGGAGGCGAACTATTATTGATGATGATGATGATGATGATGATGATGATGATATGATGATGATGTTGATGATGATGATGATGATGATGATGATGATGATGATAACGATGATGATGATGATTGACAGTTGTCATCGCCATCAATTTTGTCACTCGATGAACAAAAAGAGAAAAAATGGTCATCACCGCAAAAATAATAACAAATCATTGATCATCTGGGGGGAGACAAAAGTTTTGACAATTGTTGACACTTGTAATTAATTAATGGACAGCCCCTAAACCAATCATAGACCGTCGTTGATGTTTCCTGTTTGGCAGATAAAGTGCTTACTTCCTTCTCCAATTCATTCGTTTCCTTGAGAAAGTGAAAGGCGCTATTACTCCGTTGGGCGTTTCTAATATTTCTAGACGATGGATGTCCTCTGCGTTTCCTGCACCGGTCTCGAGTTACTCGTGATGTACGGGCGCTATAAAAGTCGACGATAGACGCCAACGCTGGAAGGCGGTATTTCGGGTCGACGTGAATAGGAAATATGGATGGGTCAGGATCGATCAAATAAAATATGAACTAACGTTTTCGATTTCTGGATTTGAAAACAACAAATACGAAGCAGTCGCATAGTGCGAAATTGGACTTAACGCCAAGGTATTCAATCAGCAATTCAATTCAGCAATAACCGAGGATACATTAGTAACGTTATTACCGAGTACGTTATAGCGAAGTTCTACTGTAGGCTTATTATTACTATTATCATTATTATTATCATTATTATTATTATTATTATTATTATCATCATCATCATCATCATCATCACTATTACTATTATTATTATTTCATTATTATTTATTATTTAGTTAGTAGTAGTAGTAGTAGTAGTAGTAGTAGTAGTAGTAGTAGTAGTAGTAGTAGTAGTAGTATTAGTATTATTATTATTATTATTATTATTATTATTATGATTATTATTATTATTATTATTATTATTATTATTATTATTGTTCTGGAGTTTTTTTATTATTATTATTATTTTCGTGATATTTCTAATTTTGCTGATAAGAAATTCGTGTTTCCTGTCTGCCGTTTCTTGCCAGATTTTCTCAAAGGGTTTCAGAAACGCTATACTGTAAATTAACGTCCTTTGGTAGAAAAGGTCCGACTTAATCAGGCGTCAATCGCATTAACAAGAAGACGTCTTTGAAGCGAGCTTTTAATAAATTGTCATTGCTTCGAACTACGGTAATAATTACCGTAATAGTTCTACAGACTGCACCCTTTCCATTCTTTCGTTGGACTCTTTCTGCCATCGTAATTAAGTTTGATCTTTACCAGTGGAAAGGGCAGAGAGAGAGAGAGAGAGAGAGAGAGAGAGAGAGAGAGAGAGAGAGGACGATGAAGGTGGTGATGGGGTGTTTGGGCTTGTCGTGGCGTCTGCGGTGACTAGTGTTTTAAAATAAGGCATGCCAGTTATACCTTACTTTGCATTTGGCGTTTTCTCCCCGAATTGATTACTAAGGCAACAGATAGCAACCAGGGGCGTAGCGATGGGGGGTATATCGGTCTATATACTCCCAAAATCAGACTGCCTTAAAATTTTCAATGTGTTTTTAAAGATTTTCAACGTTTTAAAAATAAATTAATATCAATACCCCACATCACATATACCCCCTTCCATTATTCAAATTTCTGGCTACGCCCATGATAGCAACATTGGCGTAGCCATGGTTCCGGAAAAGGAGGGACACGTCGACACTTTCGGGGTAAAAAGAATCTCTCAGACGTGCAAAACAGATTGTCACATAGTTCTTCACGTAGTTACCTTGTAGTCTCTTCGATCAAGCAAGCAACTCCCCAATTCTCAACGGTTTAAGGCAAATCCCACGGCTGGGACCCTGCCGACCCCCGTGCCCCCGCCCCGTGGCTGCGCCAATAAATAGCGATTGGGTTTTAATGTTTGGTTTTTCATCGTAGGGCTTGATTTGTGCTTTTAAAAATCGCGTACTCCCTAAGCTACTTGCTTCCGATTCGTCTATAGCATGGTAGTTCAACAGTGAGTGGCTAGCGAGCGATGTGCGGTATCAGAAACTGCCCGACAATAAGATATCATTTTAAAAAATACTGTTATATAGCGGTATTTGCATGAAACCATTTGCAGATGATAGATTTGGCTCCAGGCATCCACGCCAAAGAAGGGCATCTAAATGATTGTATCAGCGGCTTTTTTGCTCGTTAACACCTGACACCGAAGTGACGAGGGGGCATCCTAATTAAACTTGGCCGGGCAGTGGCGGTTCCACGTGGGGATGAGTGGGGATGCATCCCCCACCGGAATTTGAAGGCAAGTAAAATTACGGGGAAAACTGCGGATGACCTTTTTTTGCTTGTCGACCAATTTTTTGTGAAAGTGTAGTAAAAAAAGTAAAAATTGCCTTTTGTCAGCCTTTTTCGACAAAGTTTAAAAGTTTATTGATTTTTTCTTCTTTTTTCACCATTCCCCCACCAACTTGCTATGAATTCATTTCACACACACCCTCCAACCAAGAAATCCTGTAACCGCCACTGTCCCCGGGCATTCGCCACTCTTGGCGCGCCACGGAATAGAAAACTGCAGATATCTGTAACTAAATTTTACTCTTAGTTGCGTTCGATACACGCAATAGGGTAAAGAGGGGCCACTCAGGTCTTATGTCTTAGTATTAAAAGCATCTTATAGGACATCGCATGCGTCAGAAGATTTCGGGGATACTGAGGATTGACGCAGAATTGACCAGATGGATGCCGTGACACTGACTCCTGGCACGCAAAACCTGGAATCCATTACTTATGAGAATTGGCCCCCAGAGTCAGCATCGGATAAGAGGAAAATGGACTTCAGCAGACGGGCATCACATGGATGGCTACGGATCCGATGAAATGGATTTGGAAAGAGTGGAAGAAACAGACTGCGCACGCACGCATCAGAAGTCGAAATTGAGACGAATGAGTGAGACCAATGGAGGCTTAATAATAATCCGATGGGAAGCCAAGGAAGTGAAGAGAGTTCGGAATTAACTATCCCAGTTCTTTTCTTCAGTTCATCATTTGTGTGTTCATCTTTGTCTCATTCTTTGTTTAACTTTACAGTATGGTTCTTTGTTCCACCTTTGTTTCATCCTGTCTTTGTTTCTTTCGTTCTTTATTATTTATTTATTTATTTATTTATTTATTTATTTATTTACAGTAGTTAATTCAATCGATAATTCATTAATTCAATACTTTGTAAGTCATTAATGCATTCGTTCATTTGGGCATTTTCCATCGATTTTATCTGAGTTATTCGGACTCATTATTCGAAAAAATACTGACCATACAGCTGTAGTTAGTGAAACTTGAAATTTTGGGTGGCGAATCTGACATTTTGATAACATTCTATAACATTTTTTCTTCCAATAATCCGGTTCTATACGTTCGTATTCTATAGTATAGGAGGCAATTTCCGACTTATTACCCGACTAGTCTCCGAGCGATCGTTTCAAAGTCTTGTCTCGGATTAGGCCTACTTTACCGACTTATTTCTTCGGCGGTCTTTACAGAAAAAGAAAAACCGGGATACAAAAAGGCGATATAGTGCTGCGTTGGAATCAAGACGCCACCCTGCAATTTATTCGTACCCTAGACAGGAGTTTCCCCGTCGCTTCTAAAGCCCGGGTCTTAAGTAGTTTATGAAAAGGGGCGAAGATCTATCTACAATGCGCCCAGATACATTTATCTCTAATGCAAGTCAAAAGACGGAAAAACTGGCTTGTCCTTCGGAATCGGATGAAATTGGCATCAACAGTCGCTGTGCCGCACACAAATCGACGCTAATAGGGTCAATCAATCCACCCTCCTTACCTACGTCCGTCCTGCGTCTCTCTCTCTCTCTCTCTCTCTCTCTCTCTCTCTCTCTCTCGCTTCTATTCCCTCAGATCTCTGCAAGCGCATTTTGAATATAGATTGCCACAAAAGACTTCCCATTAGAATTTATATAGCGCGCCAGTTTTCCCTTAAATGAGGTTCTATGCACGACTCGATCTCAGAAACCGCTGCACTATAGCAAACAGCTGCAAATGCACAGTGATGGGCAACTAACTAAAAAATATTAGTTAAACTATAACTAAATTTCAACTAAAAATAAGTAGTTAAACTTTTTTTAGTTGCTTTCTAAAATAGTTAACTAAACTAAAAAAAATTAGTTACACTTTTGCAACTAATTTTACAACTATTTTTCATGTATCAAATATGTGTTCATGAAAACAATTCAAAACATAGACGATGCTGGCAGCATCAACTCAGTCAATGAACCATTGAATTAATTAATCATTGATTGTCTATTTAAGTCTTAGTCTAGACTGCAGGAACACAAGTTTGTCAAGAGTCTCATCGCTTTACTTTTGGTCGGCAAAAAGCGGCACGTGGCACTGAAATTCTTGCAGTCATTATGAGCTTGGTTTGAGTCCTTTAACTTCAATTTGACTTCTTCGCAACACATGTTTACTAATTCATTTTCACTTTTCCGTTGCTAGAAAACGCTACTTATGATGTAATTCAATATTGTATATAATTCCAACTAAAGATAAACGACTTCATATAAAAGCATTTCCCGACCAACGAGATCAAAGATCGTAAGTAAGAAAAATACACTGGTCTCTGACCAAGATCAGTGATATATGGTGTTATCGTTGTCATGAAAAAAATTACCCAGAAAGGAATAGATAAAAAGGTACTGTAATTTCGGATCACCAACTAAAATTTTTTAGTTAAACTATTTAGTTATTAACTTAATTTTTTTAGTTAAACTATCATTTTAACTAAACTATTTATATTTAATTAAACTATTAAGCTAACTAAAAAGAAGTAGTTAAACTTTTAGTTAGCAACTAATTAGTTAACTAGTTGCCCATCACTGCAAATGCAAGCACACGAATGGGAACAAACAAGGGGACGAATGCCATTTCCTAGCATTGACTCCACTGCAATGTGACGCGGCAAAGGTAACATTAATTCCCAAAAGAACACACGTCCTGCACGGGTTGTAACACAAATTTATTTGGCGCTGCGTTTGAATGTCATTCAGCTGACATTGTTCGGTAGTTTTCAACTTTTCATAGACCTAATACAATGACGTTTGAGATTAAATAACGATAGAAATTGTGCAATATTGAAAGCCAAAGCAGTGGTCTGGTCTGGTTATGTGACTGCGGAGGTGTAATGGATTTTTGCGAATCGCGCCTTCTATGGATTTGGCCACCCCTTATATATATAAATATATATATATATATTTATATATATATAATTCAATGACGGTATAAAACTGTGTATAAAGTGGACCAGTGGGAGGGGAGTGAAAGGGTGAAAGGGAAGTAAGTAAGCAGTGATCAGGTATTTTCCCCTTCCACATACAAATACCATGTTGTTGTTGTTGTTGCTGCTGCTGCTGCTGCTTCTGATTGCGTGCTTAGATTTTCGAAAAGAATTTTTTCACTCGAATTTCTCGTCCGCTTGCATATTTTTGCATTTTTTTGTCCCAAACTTGAAGCGGACGATGGTTCGCATTCATCGCGCAGTAACCTAATTTCCCACTCGAATAGAAAGACTTCGTTAGACTAGAACCACGCAGGACCAGGACTGTCTTTCTCTGTTGTTTATCTGCTTAGAAACTTCGACACGTTCTAACGACTTTTTGCTAAAGCGAATCTGATGCGACAATTGTTCACACTATAGATAGAATATGTCGGCTGCAGTAGCAGTAGCAGTAGTTCCTCTGTGCCTTTCCCTGACGTCAGATGTCTGCCTAATAGTCTTACTGCCTGTCCGTTTTATTATCTGTGAACGTGGGGTTGGATTTGTTTGCATCTGTGCTTTGTTCCCGAGAAGAAGTGGCTCGTGGTACTTTCCCCATTGTCGTCAACCTTCGCGGGCATTAGTTACGGTTGCCAGTAGGGCTGCGCTAACCGAGTAGTTTAGGAGTCGAGTAGGAGTCGAGTAGCTTAGCGAGTACTCGAGTACTCGCGTAAAACCGGAAATACATGATTTGCAAACGTTACACTCACATAATGCGTATTATTTGCCTCATGACCCTCATCTAACCAAAGCAGAACACTAAATGCAGTAACAACTCAATTTTTCGGATATTCAAACAAATAATAATAATAATAATAATAATAATAATAATAATATTATTATTATTATTATTATTATTATTATTATTATGCACTGATATAGCACCATTTCTAATACTGGGCAATCGATGGTACTTCAAATCCATCCGCAATTAAGAGACCAGGTCATTCCAGAGATTAGTCAGAGGGTTGGGCAAGACAGACTATGGAGGAATTGCTAATAGGAAGAGATGTGTTTTAAGCCTAGATCTGCAAATACTGAGTTTATTGGAAGATCTGACAGCCGGACGGAAAGAGTTCCAGGTTTGTGTGTGTGTGTGTGTGTGTGTGTGTGTGTATTACATATGGCCAGAAACTGTTTCCAGTGGAATACCGTACGCTACCGTACCCAGAGAGAAACCCATAAATCATGGTGTGAGGTTACAGATGACCGCGTTTCGTGTAAGTGAAATTAGTGAATTC
>CM030832.1:47538411-47730911 GCA_018105865.1 Metaphire vulgaris | reverse complement strand
TCTGTCGTTCGTCGCAGATGACGTCAGAATGCCACGACGAAGACCTGATCGCCGGGCTGCGTTCCATCGCCGGCGCCCGCCTCCTCTTCAACCTCTCCTCCTGTGACGTCATCTCCGACTCCCACGATGACGTCATCGAACCGGACGACGACGACGACGACGACGACGACGACGGGACTCACGTGACCTCCGATCCGGAGATAATCAGCGTCGGTCTCGACGTCTACGCCTTCCTCACCCCCGTCATCATCGTCGTCGGTATCCTTGGCAACGGCGTCGCCCTGCGCGTCTTTCTCTGTCGGCGCATGCGCAAGATGTCCGCCAGCCTCTACCTGGCCTGTCTGGCCGTGTCGGACATCTGCGTCCTCGTCGCCTTCGTTCTCGTCGAGTGGCTGGACCGCGGGCTCGTCCGGTGGCCAGGCGCCCGGCGCTGGAACCCGACGGCGGTCCGTGGCGTCTGCCAGGGCTACGTGTTCGCGGCGTACGCGTTTCGGTTCACGTCCGCCTGGATCATCGTGGCGTTCACCGTCGAACGCTACCTCGGCATCTGCCGGCCGCTCTGGGGCCGGGTCCGGAGCAAGAGGGCCTTCGCCCGGCGCTCCCTGGGGGCCGTCGTGCTGGTGGCCGTGTCGTGGAGCCTATGGAAGCCCCTCATGATGACAGTGCAGGCGAGTGTTCGAGAATTGTTCCGGTTTTACAAACTCAGCCAGATTCGCAAATTTTGTGTTTCATCTACAGTAGAACTTCGTTATAACGGACTCAGTTATAACGCGTAATAGGGCCCGTGTGATGCCCTTCCGCAGGCTTTCCCAAACATTTTGGAACCGCGGCCCTCTTCAGCGGTTTTGTAGCGTCCCGCGACCCTAATCATAGCACGTAATATCAATAAAATGCATTAGGTCATCTGGCGGACGTTAGTTGAAAAGAATCTTCAGAGTTTTGGATGCAAAGCAAAAGTTCTAATTCAATTCGAATGTGAAAATATAGCAAATATTATTAGGCAGAATTATTTAAATTTGTGCCAAATAAGACGAAAGGAAAGTTAATGAAATTCCTTGAAAATTATCTTTTTGAAATTTTGCCAAGAACACCTCTGTTACGCGTCTTAAAAACCCTATGAGTGTGACAAAATCGTTTAACCGCTATGTTTTTTCTTGCTATTATGGAAATTCCTATTGTTAGTGGAATTTCAGAGCAAAATGGCCGGAATACGCTTTCCTTGCGTTATTGTGAAATAAGATTAATTTTAGAAGTACTAAAGTACTATAGGGCCTATATCCGAGGTACGTTCTATCCAATGCCATCAAATACGGTAGCGGCTACCGTATTGAATGGCATCAATTGGATATAACTCACCTCGGATATAACGTATTAAAATTTACACCCCACGTCCCCACCTAAGTACGCTATAAAAAGCTCTGATGTAAAATTAAGCAATATGGTAACTTTGATTCGCATAATTTACTAGCTTGATAATGTTGTGATGCTGTGACGTCATTTTAAAACTTTTCTGTAACTGTTTACCTTATAGATAGTGTAACAAAGTTGTAATTTTTTTACTGGTGTATCACAGTAAATGAACAAAACCGGTTCCTTCTTTAAAAATTTGTAAAACTCTGTATTTTGGGGCAGTGGCGACTCCAGGATTTGGCAAGGGGGCGTTGGGTTGGCAACTTCTAATCATGGGGGCCAACCATTTGTTGTTAGGTGTGTAGTATTAAGTATAGGGTCCCAACAGGGGTGGCCACTGGGGGCAGGCACTAAATAAGGGGCACGGGCCCCCCGGAGTCCCCTGTGGAGCCGCCACTGTTTGGGGGAATTGTAATTAATAAAATTCTCAATTCTTGAACACTGGTACAGGTCATCCGAGGTGTACCAATCTGTTCTTCGATACCCGAGTACCACTTCGTCAGCTTCGTACTCGACTCGCTGTACGCCGGATCGATAACCGTCATTCCATTCGTCATCATGGTCACCTTGAACCTTCTCATCTGCCGGAAGTTGCGCCGAACGAAGCGACGCTACATACGTCACAGGTTCGTGACGGAAGAGAACCGCATCCGGATGGAATTCACCGCCATCCTGCTGCTGGTCTCTTCCCTGTTCATCGTACTCAACGTTCCCTACTTCGTTGCCTGGTCGCACCGCTTCCTGCTCCAGCTGAACCGCTTTACCGCTCGCCCGGCGAACGTGCTGGAGACGGAGAGAAGTCGCGGCTGGGTCCACGTCACGAAGACCGTTTTCTTCTGCAACTATTGCGTCAACTTCTTCGTCTACAGTCTTTCCGGCGCCTACTTCCGGCGCCAGCTGCGCCGCCACGTCGTCGCCTGCTGCCGCCGCCGTTCCATCTGTTCGTCGGAAGCCGATCGTCCCGATGGATTTATGGTGCGCCAGCATCGCCAGAACTCGCAGACGTCCCTTCCCGTCTCCACGAGAGTCTAGTTCTATAGGGATCTAAAAATACACTTTACGTCATTCCAACTCGTGACGTCATTGGCGGTTCTAGGGTAGAGCTGGGGGGAGTCCAGTGTTTAATCTAGACTTCAGGACTCCGGGGGGGAACTGAAAAGGCCGGGAGCCGGGAGGGAAAACTGACAAAGCCGGAGGGGGGAATTCTGCTAGGGGCCGCTGTTAGTCCATGTAGTATTCCAAAATTTCCGGGGGGGGGAATTTGAAATTTCCGGGGGGGAAGGACAATTTTCCCCCGGAAACGGCCTAGATTAAACACTGGGGGATCTGTAGACCCAAAATTTCAGTTTTGCACCAGATAATATTAGTGGACGAACCTTTTTTGCTCGTCAGAGGCGCAGTTAGGGTGTCCGCCTTCCCTCCGACTTCCGAAAATCCTGACTGACCGACTAAAAGGTCGTCGCTTATATCGCTTGTTTAGGCTAGTTAGGGCCTATATGAGCGTAGATGGCCTATACAAATATATTGATCTTTTTCGTTTGTTTCTGTTTTCTTTTTTGCTACCTTAGACCCAATTTTGGCACCCCCCCCTTCCACCTCGGCTCCCGGGGACATATGTACCCCATGCGCTCCTAACTCCGTCTCTGTTGTTCGTCAAACTTTTCCAGTTTTTTAGATGTTGGGAATTGTTGGCGGTCGTTGACTAGGGCATAGCCCCCCCCAATTTTTTCTGGCCAGAACCGCTATTGCGTGACGTCAGCGACTCACCGTCCTAACCGGTGGCGTACCTAGGGAGCGGCAGGTATAGAAAGGAGGCGCTATAAAATGATTTTGCTCTACTCAGCGTAGAAGGAGAAGAAATATAGAAAATCCGATCTTCAAATAAGCGCTATAGAAATCAGGACTCCTTCGATATCTATGTTCATGGATTTGACTTTAATTGTCGTAGTCATAATCACATCATCATCGTTGTCGTCGTCATCATCACCATCACCATCGGCGTCTTTGCGAATAGCGAATTCAAAAGACGCAAGACTCGGTCTCACTCTGTGTCTGTCCCTGTTCGTCTCTCTATCTGTCTGTCTCTGTTCGTCTCCCTGTCTGTCTGTCTGCCTATATGTTTGTCTTTGATCACTGTCTGAGATGTCGCTTGCCGTGAATTTTAAAAGACTCGCTAGTTAGTTTGTTGGTTAGTTAGTTATTAAGTCAATTTATATAGCGCCATAGTCATAGCAGGCCAAGATCAAGAGCGCTTTACACATTGCCCTTAAATGAGATACTGAACAAGTGCGTCTCTAGTCTGGTAGCGAACATTTCAAGACTAGTCGCGTTGGTCACAATGTCGGGCAGCGAATTCCAGAGGAGGGGATTCCCCCGGGTGAAAACAACCTCTCCCCAAATTTCACTGTCTTAGCCGGAGGAGGTACGACCAATTGGACCCGATTACAGGAACGAAGCTGCCGCCGACAATCAGTAAGCGGGGGCCTGTGCACAAGTTCCGCTAAGTATGTTAACCCGATGAACCAACTTGTCGTGTTGTGAGGCAAATCGCACGCCGTCAGAACGGGGCCGTGTCATTCCATTTTGCACGGGGTAGAGTAACGAGAAGAATCATTTTGAAGATTTCAACATTATCGGTCAGGAAAAGAAAAAAACCATTGTTTGGTTCATATAGCGCTTTCGAAACTAGGTCGACTTCGCAGTCGAATTTTCTTCGTAGGTGATGACTACTCTTTGACGACAAAAGGTCGATGTGTTGGCTCCATTATCTGATGAAAAATCGCAACTGTCTCTTGTATTGACCTAGAAACCAAGACCGGATACATGTTTTCGCGACAATGGGTCGTGGTGCTTTATAGTAAGGCCAGTGATATTCCTATACGTGGGAAGTGGAAGCAGGGGCGTAGCGACGGGGGGTATATCGGTATATATACCCCCCCCCCAATCAGTCTACCTTAAAGTTTTTTATGTGATTTACATGGGGTTTTATGTGGTGTATATGGTTTATGTGGTTTATAGTTAAGATTTATACCCACACACAAAATTATTATACCCTCCTAAATCAAATTTCTGGCTACGCCCATGAGTGGAAGTCAAGGATATGTGACATCTGGAATTCCTAATTATTCTACGATTCGCTGGCGTAGCTACGATTAGAGACACGGGGTGGGTCTCTCTATTCAGGCTGAGACCAGTCGTGGAATTTTCTCAAGGGGGTAGGGGAGTATAAGGGGGGATAGGGTGATTGTTGACAGAATCGGTCAAGACCATAGGGACAACTTGTGACCAATTGGGACAGCTTGTGGCCCCATAGGGACAACTTGTATAAGCTGTAATAATTTGCTTATGATAAGTTGCAATAATGCAGCTCGTGGAAAGTGGCCCGCGAGGCCGCAATCCTTGATATAATGTATTTAACCCCTTAACCGTGTATTTAATTGTAACTCAATGTAAAATGGATGGATATATCTGGGATCCCCAGTTAAGGGGTTAATGATTGCAAAAACTTTATTGACGTTTAAATAAATGACAGCTAAACAAAAGTTACAATAACGTACGTTTCACAGTATTCGAGAATCTAGATTTCTATATATATATATATATATATATATATATATATATATATATATATATATATATATATATATATATATATATATATAATATAAACATTTAGATTCTCTACAATCTAAATTTTGGAATTCAGTAAAGTTGTGGGCTGTAACAGTCGCGCATTAATAAATCACTATTTAGGTCTTGCGCAAGCGGTCACTGTCTAAAACCCTATATTACTATTACTGGCTTTCTTCTGCGCCTCTTCACGCGGTTCGCTCTTTTTGCAGACCCACAGCCACGACCAAGGCATTTCAAATATGTGTCAACCGTCAGTGGGAGGGGGACACGTCGACAGTTTCGGCCAAAAAGCCTTGACGAGCAAAAAAACAGGTCACTGTCAATGTCTCAGACATGTCAGGTTTCATGACAACATACAACCCCGAAGTTAGCCGTTGCCTAGAGCACTGTTCAACTGCCTTCTAAAGCTAGTCAGCGTTGTGAGCTGATTTATGAAACATCGGCGCGCCATTCGCCTATTTATCGCTTTAAGGCAGAGGTGGGCAAACTTTTTCACTAACGGAAACCTAATAGCCTACTACATTAGGCGGGCCGCACAAACAAAAAGCAAAAATTTTTATATTTAAGATGCACTAACATAAACCTAGCATTTAGCCATTTTAGCATCATTTATTTTATCCATTAGGAGTAGCATTATGATATTAACTATTTTACTAAACAAAAAGCAAAAATTTTTATATTTAAGATGTACAGTACATACAGCAAATTTTAAATTTTATTAATGACTTTTGCAAATTTTGTTTGCAATTTTGGCAAATTTGCTTTTAAATAAATTTTAAATTTTAGCATCATTTATTTTATCCATACTATATAGTATATATATATAGTAGCAACATGATATTAAGGAGGGCTTCTGCCCCCTCGGTGGAGCCACCACTGCTATTTGCTGCTCAAATATCGAATGTTTAATAACCATTTCCACGATTTTCATATAAAATGACATGTTTTTCAAACTTTCTCTAAAATAATTTCCAATCATCTCTCAATTTCTGCGTATTTCTAAATGGCCTGGCGGGCCGCATGGAATCCACCCGCGGGCCGTAGTTTGTCCACCCCTGTGCTAAGGCAATATAGGGCTATAGGCGGACTTGCCCATAATGGGGCGCCGCTAGAATCAAAATTAACGCTGTACTTTTGGCAGAATCAGGCGATTTATGTATCCTAGCTAGCCAATGATCTTTGCAGGCCTAAAGCTCGCCAAAGTAGTCCACTTTGGTAGGCAGATGTGGCCTAAGAGGGCTAATAATAATTGAGTGTACTTATGAGCAAATAAAAACTGGCAAATAGCGCCGAGTGACAAAAGTTTCTTGGATTCTTAATGTGTACTGTAGAACAGGTTTGGACAGTAGGCCTACAGACGAAGTACAGTAAGAGTTTTCATTTTCGTGGGTTTTGTAATCTAATTATTGCATCACTGGTTTCGTCTTTACTTGCATACTTACACTCGTTTAACCGATTTCTATATATTTGAAATTGGTTTGACAAGCCACAGAGAAGTAGGATATGATCGTATTTTCTGTTTTGCATGTTAGAGGTCTTGAAACTTAATTAAACAAACAGGCCTAATACTATATATACTGCATGCTGCCACTGTTATGTTGTTGTTGTTGTTACTACTACTACTACTACTACTACTACTACTACTACTACTACTACTACTACTACTACTACTACTACTACTACTACTACTACTACTACTGCTACTACTACTGTACTACTACTACTACTACTATTATTAACTACTACTACTACTACTACTACTGCTACTACTAATAATAATAACGACGATAATAATAATAATAATAATAATAATAATAATAATAATAATAATAATAATAATAACTGGATATTATGTGGTATATTAGGAGATTTGAAGTGGCTTAGAGTTAGATGGCATTGCTGCCTTTGTGAAAGCCACTAGGGGCGCTAACGGGACTTGAACCTTGCCTATAGTCAGCCTGCCTACCGCTCCGGCGCCTAACCCACTCTGCCATCTTCCGACCCTAACCCACTCCCCCCGCCCAAACTAAGCAAACCTTCGTCTTCGTTTCTGAAGAGTTCGGAAGAGAATCGTAAATTTCGCGATGGGAGACAAGCAGAGCACGCTGAAGCCGGAAACGCTGTCGGACCTAAGTCGAGACACCAGCTTCACGGAGGACGAGATAGCCGAGTGGTATCGAGACTTCGTCAAGACCTGTCGAGACGGAAAGACGCTCAGTCAAAACGACTTCAAGCGGACCTACGTTCGGATTTTCCCGCAAGGTGACGCCAGCGTCTTCGCCGGTCACGTGTTCCGTTCGTTCGACACGAACAAAGACGGCCGGCTGGACTTCCGCGAGTTCCTGTCTCTCGTCATGGTGACCAGGAGAGGGTCTCCTGAGCAGAAGCTTCGCTGGGTCTTCCGGATCTATGACATCGACGACGACGGATTCGTGACGAAGGACGAAATGCGCAGAGTGATTTCGGTCGGTGAATATTACAGTCCAGTGTTTATCCTATCCACCTAGACATTGGGGGGGGGGTTAACATTTTTAGGGGTAACAGACATTCCGGAGGTCATACTATACTTGCCAAAATGTCAAAAAATTTGGGATTTTAAACTTGGGGCTGGAATTCCCCCTCAGAGAAGGTCTAGAATAAACACTGACTAGCCAGTGTTTTATCCAGACTCAAGGTCTTGGTGGGGAGAAATTGACTTGGGTGGAGGGGGAAGAGACGCAGTTCAATGCAATATTATTTTTCAGTGCTGGGATTATGGATTGATGATGATGATGATAATAATAATAATAATAATAATAATAATAATAATAATAATAATAATAATAATAATAATAATAATAATAGTCTGCTGACTAGGAAGCAGGATAATAGAAACTAACAAAAGTTTTGCACATAAAGTATCCGTCAGTGACTAACAACCTTTATGCATATTTACACTATACATGACTGCATGACTCGAGCAGCTATCAGATATGACTGTTAGCAGTGGTCATGTGACCATAAAGCGTGAGGGAAGGACTAGGATCTTGCCAAGTAGAAGTTATTTTTTTATTCTCTTCAACATCTGAAATAAGTTAGTAAGCCACGGTATGCGGTACATGTCGTGTGAACAGTTCTATTACGGTTGCAGTAGGGGATGTCCAGAAATGGGACAATTTTTCAAAAATAAGTCTTTTGTCGGCAAACTTAATCGTCAGGTGGCTTATATTTTATTATAATGACCCTAGATGTATGGCCTATAGGTTTCTCTTTGGAAATTACTTTTAGTTTAATGCATTTTCAAGATTGGTGGCATCTACACGGTGATCACGAAAATCGGGACCCCCTAGATTAATGAATATAACTCAACGAAGAGTCAACTAATATTCAACAAAGTTGTAGTACGTGTACTTTAGATAGTTCTAATGATATTCCACTCCTATTCAAACGGTCCGCTTTTGCTGCAATACATCTTGCTTGAATGACGCATCAATGATGCCTTGTTCAATCTCGTCCCACACTTGCATGATGCGTTGTCACAGGTCCTCAATATCACGGACTTTCGTTCGGTGAACGCGTTCCTGCATAACACTCCAAATTTTATAATCCACCGGATTCAAATCCGGTTGGGTGGCCAGAGAGTAGGCGGAATGAAGTCCGGCGTTTCGTTACCTAACAGTTCAACTGTCTCTCGAGCTCTGTGTGCCGGTGCGCCGTCCTGTTGGAATGTGTAATAATCTGAGAAAGTTCGGATGTCCGGCAGCAGTCCCTGCATCAGTAGAACGTCTTTTGTCCGTTAACTTTCACCCCGGCTCGACGAAGTGAATAGCTGTACGACCGAGTGTATAATGAAACATCAACTGATACCATTAAGGACTTGGTGAAAGTCGGACGAGTACGCAGAAGACGAGCGCCAGTGATGTTTCTTTCTTGTACCAGCTTTGGCGAAATATTTTTGAGGATCGAGACTGCCTTTAGGCCTTTAAAAATTTCAGCATGATTGGTCGAAAGGTTGTTAAATTATACTCATTAATCTAGGGGGTCCCGATTTTCGTGATCACGGTGTATATAGTGGCATAGTATTGAAAACTTTCCATTTGTTAAAGGAGTCACGTTTCGTGACCCACTTAGACTAATAAGACTCCACTAAGTCGGCGTAGTCATCTCCAGTTCGAAGAATATAGGCCCTACGTTAAATAGGGTAATTATAATAGGCTATGACATATAGAACTGTAAGTAAGTAAGTAAGTAAGACGGAATTTCTATAGCGCTGTCCGAAAGCTTGGCGCAGTGCACCAGCTTATTCGCGAGCGCTCGATCTGGGTGTAATCCATAGTCCGTAATCCATAGTCCGTGGTGGTCAGGGTTGTAGATCCAGGTAGGCAGTCGCGGACTCGCAGAAAAGTATTTTTATGGAGGACCTGTATTTTGTTGTTGGTTGTGAAGGCGATGCACAGGATGGCTGGGAAGGGCACGCGGTTTCCGACGACCGAGAACACTCCGGAGAAACGAACGGAAAAGATCTTCGGTCGAACGGACCGAGACGACGACCAAAGACTATCGTTTGAAGAGTTCTCAGAGGGAGCCGTTAGCGACCCACTCATCGCTCAACTGCTCAACTCAGACGACTCGTAGATTTGATCGGCGTCGCCCCATCTGGCCGACATGGCAATACATCATATGGGTCGACAATACAAAAGCTACGCCACTAGTTTATGTCCAGCATAGATGACCCCCTACTTTGTTTTCTACACTGTACAACGACGATGCATCGTTCACGTGGGCTTAGGCATAAACTTCTATTAGGCCACTATGCTCTAGCTCCCTCCCCCAAATTTTTGGGAATCGAGGCTATAGGGAAAGCGATAGGCATAGTAGAGGTTGTCCCACCCCTCTTTTTCAGACCAAGTTTTAAAAAGGTGGCGTTATTTTGAAGTGATAGAATTTTTAACATAATTAATGACAAATAATGAATTGGACATAGGGTTGCCCAGTGTTTATTCTAGGCCTGTTTTGGGGGATTTCCCCCCTCCCAGTTTGAAAATCCCCCCCCCCCAATTTCTATAAGTTGCGTCAAGGTTTTTGGGCAGACAAACCATATCCCACAAACATGTAAAACTCCCCCCCCCCCAATGTCAAGGTGGCTAGAATAAACACTGAGGGTTGCCATAGGGCCTATTTCTGTCTCCAAAATACTGGACACCCGTGTAGGTGGCAAAAAATGCATACGTAGCCAGGTGGACCAGAGGGGAAATTTGTATTATATATTTGGTCAAAGCTAATAAACTGTAACTTGGCGATTTTACAAGTTCATTCCAAACTTCAAATTCGTTTTCTCGAAATGTTACTTTTTCATCGATACGCCACTCTGGTGCTCAGCGACTCAAATAACACACATTGTAAATAAAACAATAAATTTGCTACTGAGTCTTTAAATAGCTATGTGTAAACTGTACCGTTTACAACAAAAACTTTGTATCTATTTACTGCTTTTATTACTATCTTGTCTTTTCAATTGTATAAAATATACTTTAAAATTGAATCTCACTAATTATCTTCCATGTACACAATAGATCAGGTGAGCCAATAGCATTTAAGCCAATACAGGCCCTTGAAAGTATACACCGCAACTGATAATACCGAGACTTATAAAAATTAATCTTATTTCGAAATAGCGCTAGGAAAGCGTATTCCGACCATTTTGCTCTGAAACTCCACTAACAATAGGAATCTCTTAGCAGACTTAGCTAATAGTTTATTGTCGTCCAACCTGGCGAATAAGCGATTTTCCCGTACTCATAGGGTTTTTCAGAAGCGTAAAAAGAAATGTTCCTGGCAAAATTTTAAAAATATAATTTTAAAGAAATTTCAATATCTATTTTTCTCCTTTTGTCTTATTTGACTAATATAATTAATAATTCTGCCTAATATATTTGCCATATTTTCATTCGAATTGAATCAGAGCTTTTGTTTTGCCATTTATTCAAAACTCGGAAGATTCTTTTCAACCAACGTTCGCCAGATGGCCTAATTCATATTTTATATTACTTGCTATCATTATGCTTGCTATGATTAGGGTCGCGGGACGCTACAAAACCGCTGAAATGGTCCGCGATTCTAAACTGTTTGGGAAACCTGTTTTAGACTGCTTAAGAATATACATTTAAGATTTGGGTTTTCCCAAACATATGACTTGCCTTCTCATTTGCAAATGGGGATTATTGATTTACATTACAGTGATAAAGGAACAAAATTTAATTAAGTAAATTTGATAGAATTTAATCAATGTGATCAGTTTATTCATTTAAAAACGTTTGCTCATAAATTCATTAGTGCTTTTGGAACAACATAAATTATTTGTGTGAAAAGACACTTTCTAGAATGAAGTAAGTTAAATCTTGCTACATATCAGCATTATCTGATTAGCATTTAAAATCCTTGCTATTATAGGGACTACACACTGAACTACATTTAGAGGTAACTACTAACTATCAGAAATGTACCACAGTAGCTAACTCTGCATTATACACTGAATCATAATTCAGCACTAAAATTAATAGACTATTATTGCCAGTTTTAGCCTAAACTGGCTCTAATTCTATTTGGACTTGGTGCGCCATCGGCTGATGCCCTAGGCATTATGATAGTGGCGCTATAGAAGTTGATTGGTTGATTGAGTTATTCATTCTCTGCGTAGCATTAGCCTATTTTACTAAAGTACCGGTAAATCTATTGCGCATGTGGTCCTCGACTAAAATACCTTGGAGGACCCTGTGGAAACTTTTCCCACTTTTAATTTTCTTTTATTTCGCTCCACCGCTAGGCGGAGCAGAGATAAATTAGTCTATAGACTCATTGTAATGTTCCTCTCCACGGAAATCTTTAGTAAAAGGCGAAAGATTTATTCGTGGATTGAAGAGAAACCAGAGTTAATCAATCCATGCAACAGATCGATATTTAAAATACCAGAGCATCGCTTTAAGAAGGTATGCAATGTCACTACAAATGACATTGCTTAATTGGAACAAATATCCAGTACACATGCAATATAGTATTTTTTACTATCGCTTTAAATGATTTAATTTTTGAAATGTTGTACAGAATACTCAAAATTGCTCCAAAGAAAATGATATTTTTAATATAAACTTCGGATATAAATACTCCAAAAGCTAGCGCCATCTAGCGAATGCATTCGATATACAATCGTGTAGAACTATTTGTCTGGATCGGCTGCGAGAACCGTTGCGAAATACAGTATCCTTCGTGTATGCGGGGAAAGGGGTAGGGTAGTTGTCAAATTTTCTGTACATTTTCCCCAACATTAAAAATCTGACTGATGCGCTAGAAGCTTTCAACTTACGCCCCCGAGAGTAAATAATATAGGTGCTATACAAATGATACATTACCTTACAAGTATTCTCCAGATATTTCTGGATAATAGCTAACTATCTCAAGCGTTTCTGCCGATGTGTCCCCTCTAGGACAGTGCAGGGGGAGTGGTGGGGGCGGTGGCCCCGGGCATCCACCAAATAAGGGTATCCAAATTGACTTGGTGACCTTTTTTGCTTGTTAACACCTAACCCCTTAACTGGTTATTTAACTGTAACTCAATGTAAAATGGACGGATATATCCGGGGTCCCCAGTTAAGGGGTTAACCAAGGTGGCAGTCTGCGGTGCGGGGGGCATCTAAATAATTAAATTTGGCCCAATGCACCCACCGCTCTTGGCACGCTACACTGGTACAAGGGCATGAAATTTGCAGACAGAGGTCTCCACAAAGGGTAATATCACACGCCCCCCACTGGTGTGTTTCTGCCCATCGTGGATACAGGCACCCCTGGATATCTGAAATACTGAGGTCTCACTTGGCTTTCATTAGTCATTTGCAACACAGACATTTACAATGGCTTCGTCTATACCGCTCCTAAACACATCACAACCAGATTGGCAGTGGCGGCTCTAGGATTTGGCAAGTGGGGGGCCGTTGGGGTGGCAACTTCAAATCATGGGGGGCCAACCATTTGTTGTTTAATGTAAGTAGCATTAAGTATAGGGTCCCAACTGGGGGACACTGGGGGGAGGCACTCAATAGGGGTGGGGCACGGCCCCCCTGCCCCCCCGGTGGAGCCGCCACTGCAGATTGGTAAACAGTCAACTCAACGGAATTAAGAATAGGGTTCATAACATATTATCAATGCTACAGAATGTAAACTACAGTACTTAATACAATAGCAATTACATTTTTAATACTTTCAAATCATTTGCCATTTAAAATCAGCTACAATTCTGCTCAAAATGATTTAGATCGGAGAAAAACTATTTTATAAGTACAACATACTTACGTCCATCAAAATTATACAATCTCGAGGTGGGGCGAATTTTAAGGAAGAAACTGGAATGTTCCATGTCCCCATAATATCCAAAAAGTGTTCCTTCAACATAAAGACTAAGTTGAAAGCTTTTAGAAGCTCCAAAGGCAGGCAGTGTCAAACAAAAAGCAATTTCACTTCTAAGAGACAAAATCACGATTCTACTTATGAGAAATCCGAAAAATCATACAAAATGTCTACTCGCCACCACAAAAGAATGGAAGTAAGAATGAAAACTGCACATCAAAGTCAACACAGATTTTAATCCAACCACGACCCGCAAAAAAACGCCTCGACACATTCGCTGCCCGCGACGCGTGCATAGGCCAACTGAATTTCCCCGTATTTTCCAGAGAATTAGAATAGAAAAAAATCAACACTAAAGACTGTCCCTTACATAACATAGAAAAATTACCTCCAGCCGCCCGCACAGCTTTCACCCCACCCCCCACTGAAACCCAACACACAAAACCTCCAATATATATATATATATATATATATATATATATATATATATATATATATATATATATATATATATATATGTATATTAATTATGTATATATTTTTATGTATATATATTAGAATACTGCTTATTACGATAAGAAGATGGACCTCCCTCCCACCCCAAATTATAATTTGTCCTGTACACTAAGCACTGTTGTCATAGCAAAATTCCCACAAATACACAAATATTCCATGCCTTTGCCTGTCCTATGGAATTCCTTTAACCCCTTAACTGGGGATCCCGGATATATCCGTCCATTTTACATTGAGTTACAGTTAAATACACGGTTAAGGGGTTAATAAAAACATCAGGTTACTAAACATCCAGCTGGTAACTAGTTTAGTTTTTGCAATACAATTGAAAAATTATAACGAAAGAGAAAGGTAACGTTGTGAAAACTGACTTCAAATCTGAACGAATCCCGAGATGCAGTAACAGTGGGGAAAAAAACACAACAAAGTCACGTGACCTGATGTACCCAATGGCAGCAGTGAACCCACAACACAATAGCGGCAAATGCACTAATAAAAAAAATGCTTTAAACATCGATCACAAAAACCCAGTGTTAAGAGAGAAAAAACAAGTATGTACAAAGCAGTAGTATGCTATCTACGTATACTACATGACCTATTCTGGAATAGTGCCGACGCCATACTCATTCAGTACCGTACTACCAAATCGACCAGTAGCCTTTATAAATTATAAAGCGTAATAGAATTATGTCTAAACATGTACAAGTGATCTCTTTATCTCTTTAAATATGGCAGTTTAGCGACTGACTAGATGGTCCAGTGGAGAGAATTCCATAACAAGAATCGCTAAAATTTTCAAGTAACAAAAAATTCACTAGTGAAGTAAGTAAGCATTTTCTAAACGAGCAAATAACAATGTCACATTTAGGTTGATATTAACAAATGTTGCCTTTTGAAACAACGTGGCAACACAAGTTCAAACCAAAATACTGCTCTTAGCAAGACATAACAGAAACTCTGGCACCGCATACAAGATGTTACCACAGATACAGTTTACAGGAAGAGGCCTAGAAATATTTACACCAGTCGTCTGTAGATGTTGAATTCGATGACTATTTTAATTGTAGGGGGAGAAATTGCATCTGGTCCTGCAACAAAAAGAACAAATATTTTAGAAATCAACGATAAAATCGAGCAAAAGTGAAAGGCAACTCCAGCAAGAGATCCAAAGCATTTCGTCAACATAAAGACTACGTGGCCGGACAAAATGTCATGGGGACAAAATGTCCGCGGACAAAATGTCATGGGGACAAAATGTCTGCGGACAAAATGTCGTGGGGGCAAAATGTCACAGACAAAATGTCACGGTTTAGGGCCAGGGTTAGAGTTAGGGTTACATTTTGTCCGTGACATTTTGTCCGCTGACATTTTGTCCCCATTACATTTTGTGCTAGCACCAAAGACTAAGTTGAAAGCTTCTAGAAGCGCAATTTCGTTTCTAAGCCGAAGCACGATTTTACTTACAAGAAATCTTAAGAAAATGTTTACTCTGTCCCAGTGGCGGCTCCACCGGGGGGCCCGTGCCCCCCCTATTGAGTGCCAGTGCCCCCCCAGTTGGGACCTATACTTAATGCTACTTACATTAAACAACAAATGGTTGGCCCCCCCATGATTAGAAGTTGCCACCCCAACGGCCCCCCACTTGCCAAATCCTAGAGCCGCCACTGCTCTGCCCAAAGCATGACGTTGACAATTTACGTCAAAACAAAGAGTCAAACGACAACAGATATAAACACGACCGACGAAAATTTCTGCACAAAATTTCAAACGTCGATCGAAATAAGCCACTTGAAAAGACGGCTCATTCAAAGTGAACATTTTAAAGAAAAATTCCTTTACAAAATGTCGACAAACTTCAGTTAGTTCACTGGGTGGCAGTGGCCATCGTCTGCTGGTTGCCAATCATGGCTGGCGTCGAGGCGGCAGTCGCCTTCTGCTTCAGAATCGTCCAGTCGAAGACGTAATCGTACTGATGGCTGAGTGTGCGAAACAGAATACGAAAAAGTTGCCGTAGGTACATGTAGTCTGGGCCTTCTTCGAACCGTAGGCCTCTGCAGTAGTTCAAGTACATGGCAAATTCTGCGGGAAAGCCCTACAAGATAACAAGACAGACCCCTAATTCACTTTCAATGGAGTATGGGTCCATCCATATAGTACGTACGCAGTGAGGGGGCTGGATTTAGGAGATTTTACGTGTACGGTGTGCAAATGAGGAGAAGGGGATGCAGTCAAAATATGCATTTTTTGCCTATGTACTATATGGATGACCCCTATACCAAATACTTGTCAAACCAGTGAACACTCAACTTTTTAGAACTCAACACCATGGGTTTGAATATTTTAAAAACAAGCCACTGAACTAAACTTTACTGGCAAAAATATCATGCATATACCTAATATACCGGAGCAAAGCAGATGGACAAAGAGCACAAGTACCATAGCGACAGAAGGTGTAAATAATATCGATGTATAACGTGTTTTAATGCGATACAAACTTGAAGTGAAAGCTGTTACGTACTTTACAAAGAACTTCAATGTGTGTTGACATCTTCTTCTCGCTGATTCTTTCATATTTCTGTTTTTTTGTTGCAGCCTGGATTTAAAAATTCACACCGGGAAATGTTTCAAACCCTTTGCAATAGAAATAACTACAGGGTGGTGCAAAAAAACCGGATCAGTCACATTTAGGTTTGAATTTAATATAGTCTGGTTTTTTTGCACCACCCTGTACATCTCCTTTCCCATAAAAGCAAAAGAAAAAAATTTATAAGAATTTCACTGTCACTCAATTACTTCAATTGCATGAGGTTTGATTAATCAGATTTGTATAAGCAATGGAAACATAGAAAATTGGGTTCACACTTTTTGTACCTTGAGCCCCTGCCAAGGTAAAGATCCACGATTGAAGTACATGAGAACGTATCCAAGAGATTCCATGTCGTCACGGCGACTCTGCTCGATGCCCAGGTGGGCGTTGATGCTGGCGTACCGCGCTGTTCCCGTAAGGTTCTTGTCTTCGCGGTATTGTATGTGCTGACGTGTACGGTTGTCTCTGTACTTCTTTGCAAGACCAAAGTCGATGAGAAATACCTAAGACGGAAGCACCAGTACGCTTTACGGTGTGGCAAGGTTCAAGATTTACGGTACATCAGGGAACGATTTACTGCTAAATTCAAGGACAAAAATCATAAGAAACTCTCACCTGGAACATTAATTTCCCAGCTCTTTCTAAATGCTGCAAACATCTAGAAATCTCTGATTATCATAATGCCTTATTCTTTGTGTAAGCAACTTTCAACGTTCAGAAGTTGTTAAACACGTATTTCTGCGCCCCCAAAGGGCCCTCTTATGCCTCATAGAGTTTAGATAGGGACACCAAGCATCCTAAATTCATCCGAACTAGAGAAAATAGGCAAAACTTGTAATTTCATTACAGAGGATTTTTCAACAAGAGTCATTAAAAGAGGTAGCATAAGAAATAAAAAAAACTGAAAATCTGGAAGATGGAATAACCTGTGACAAGACTTTTGCAAACAAGTTCTGAAATGGAGTGACTACAGCACATCCAGGTTTAGCATAAATCATTCACATTACATTACTTTACATTTACTTTACATTATCGAACAACCATGCCTGTATAAAAGCAGTGTTCTATTTTAAAAAAATTCAGATTTGTTTTTGAGTGCAAACAAATTTATTCACTGTCTTATCTGACAGGATGTGGCAAAACGCACTCATCACATCTAGCCCGTGAAATTTGTCAGATTACATTACAGATTATTTAGCGTCATAAAAAATTTCAGTGGCAAATAAATGCGACACACCTTGTTACAGTGTCGTCCAATGCCCATAAGAAAGTTATCAGGTTTGATGTCACGGTGGATGAAGTTCTTGTTATGGATGTACTCAATGCGCCCAATCATCTGCAAAATAGACACCTCAAAATCACCAAAACACAGCACTATTTGAGCCTTGAGCTGTGGAGTCAAAGTATAGGATGCTAGGTAGTGAGAAAAATTGTGCCAGAACAGACAATGTTTATCTTTAACGTCTTGCTCGATTTTAGACAAATCTAAGTCATAATCACTCTGGCTTGACTTTCAGAAATTCAAACTCAAGATCTTAGTCACTTCAACATCTAATCTAATCAACTTCTATAGTGACACCTCTCACCACAGCAACGTGCCGAACAAGAAAGGAAATAGATTACCTGATCAGCCAACATCAGAACAGTTTTCATTGTAAAACGCCGTCCACAGAAATTAAACAGATCTTCAAGCGAAGGCCCCAGAAGATCCATGACCATGACGTTATAATCTCGCTCCTGTCCGTACCACCTGAGAAGAAAAAAGAAGGAAAATGGGGAAAATGGAATCATCTAACTCCGATGCCCTGAGACACAAATTTCAAATGCTTTGGATTGTGCTACATATCCAAGAAAAAGCTTCCAGTAATAAACATTTATTTAATAATAATAAATATTTTAAAATTTCTAATATGTAATAATTCATTGACAAGTTTAAATCAAATACAACTAGTAACTTTGATAGATTTTGTCATCTGTAATCCACATCCAATGGAAAAAATATAATAATAATAATAATAATAATAATAATAATAATAATAATAATAATAATAATAATATAGCCGTAACAGAAACACAATATTGAGATTCAAACTGAAGAAAATTGGTGTGCATTATTGAACAAAATCATATTGTGTGAAATCCAACAATTAGCATTGACAAACCGAATGTGAGGAATTCCAACACCCCCTTGTAGAATTTTGTACAGTTTGCTTTCATAAAGAAGCTGTGGATGGCGTGCCTTCTGTGATTCCAATTTCACTGCAAGCTCCTACAAGGAAAACCCAACGACACAATCTTATAAAATCATTAGTCAGAAACTCACAGCAATTGAAATGTGGTTTCCTAGAAGGGTGATGAGAATCAACAGGAAAGACATGATGACGAACAATGAAGTGTTGGTTAAAGCAGGAACCCAAAAATGCTTAGTGGCAACAATAATAACAAGACAAAATGAATTTTTTTGGTCATATAATGTGGAAAGATGGAATAGAGAAGCTTGTTACAACAGGAATGATTGAGTGGAAAAGGGGTAGAGAAAGACAAATAAGCAAATATCTGGACAGTTTATGCTATCTACAGGGAGGAAACTACGAAACAATTGATATCCATGCAACAGAAGACAGAAATGGAGGGCCATGATCGCCGACGGAGGCCACCTGCAAGGCACCTAGAAAAATTTTACAGAGATGTACACGTTCAAATCAATAGCAATCGTTAATTTTACAGAGCTATACAAGTCACAGCGGTTTATAACAGGAGCAATCATGCTAGCTTTGTTATCTAACGCAAACCTATAACCCTAGCCCCGTATGGCTCGCCTATTCCGAAGCTCTACACTTCTCGATATAGTTGCTAAATTTATTAGTAAAATTGATGACATTTGTGAACCAACTTCTCCGTTAGACACATTAATTCCGAGATAAATGTCTCCGAACGATCCGCTCCCGATCTTTCTGACCAGTCTGTATTTTCCGTTGACGAGAAATTCCGACTTTGTGGACAACGAAGACGACACGGAGCTCGTCATTTTTCTTTAATTCCGGCGAAAATTAATTTAATTAGCTAAATTTTTCGCTAGAAAAACAATCAACGAATGAAAAATGTTAAAACGCAGAAAACAACAAACACTCAGTCCGCCATCTTACCCCTGTCACGATGTTGCCGACGGTAGTTTTAGAAACTCACAAGACGTTGACCGAAAATTCTATGAGAATCCTGGGTTCTGCTTCATAATTGTCGACTTGTAAGTTGTAACATTCTAGTCCCTGAATTAGTATTGTCCCTCCCTTATGTGTGAAAGCAGTTTAATTAGACTGCGCGTCAATATTTAAACACTCATATTGGTATTTACGCAAACTTCGACGAAAGAGTGGGGCCACACCCGTTACACCCCAATACCTTCCATACGTAGCCTCTCAGAGGGAGGGCTCTAGCCTAGAGACTTAATAGAACTAAATGCCTATGCATGTTGGATGATCTAAAATTGTGGTCTGCCTCATATTCAATATTTTATGTTGTTCCTTACCCTCTTGGGGCAAAAAAACATATTTAAATAAAATGACAAGACCTTACACAAAGCAATTTCATCCTTTATAGACAAAATGTTCAAGTATCTTAACATTTTAGCTCGTTGAAATTACACAAATGACATAAGATTTTTGAAGCCAAAATCAGCAAACTTCCTCAATTGAGGAAAGTGAACAGGAAGAACATAAACAGATCCACCATCAACCACCATTTTGAAAGTCTGTTCATGGGCATTGCAGGATTTCAGAAACTAACAATACAACTTATTATTATCACTTGAATGCACAACAGAATTTCTAGGATCATTTTGAACACTGACAATGAGATAATAACAACTATTGAAAACATCACCTAAAGATTGTCAACACCTTTAACTACTTCGTTGACACCCTCTGCAATACCAGTTTCTTTTGCATCTTTTTCATCTTGATTGACCACTTTCTTCTCTTCCTTTTCCAATTCATCATCATCATCATCTTCTTCATCACTATCATCTTCATCTTCACTGTCGTCTTCTTCTTCTTCGTCATCTACGTCGTCATCATCATCATCATCGTAATTTCTATGTCCAAAAACTCCTGCAAATTGGAAAAAGAAAAGCAAACAAATAAACATATGAGACCAAAGCATTTAATTTAACCAGTTTTATAAGCTTTTCTTTAAATCTCATAACTAATATCACAATTAAGGCGGGGCCGAATATGGGTTTTGAACTATTCGGGTGAATACGAATAGTCTGGGTCACTATTCAACGAATACCGAAAACGAATACAAATAGTGTATATGATAGCCTCCTACTGCAAGTCACCATATTGCAGTGCGCTGCTTTTATATAATATAAGAATCATCAAATAAGTAATAAGAATAGCGGAAACAGGCAAAATTTTCCTTTTTGCGCATACGACACGAGTAATAAATTTGTACAATGCTATTTGAAAGCCGGCCAATAGAAACAAGCATATTCGCCGGCACTTGTATTTATGAAGCTAAAGAATTAGTCTTTAAACAAACACAACAAAGACCGTCTGCAAATCTGAATGTCCTGTGACCGCTATTCATATTTGGACGAATACGAATACTATTCGGCGTCGATGCGAATACGAATGTGAATATTCGGCCCAGACCTAACCACGATAGTCAAAACCACTTTAAAACCACATTATAATTTCTATATCTATTCTTAAGATGTACCTGTTCGGCATGGCCTATTTTCCCTAGATTGTCCCTCCCCCCACTAACTTGACTGACCTTTCCTGCTTGAACTGGCTTTAATTTGGACTGGATTTGTGCATCATCAGCTGATGCACTTGGGCATTGATAGTGACACCATAGAAGCTACGTGATTGATTGATTGATTCAAGTATAGCATATGTTCTATGATCATTTTACCAAGAACAGCTTGGAGGCAACGCACCTAAGCAGGTACGAAGTTACATTAATGTAAACAATTTAGGTCGTACCAAAGCCTCCAGCAGCACGCATTCCATCGTCCTCCTCCTCCTCATCACCATGTCCACCATAGGAATATCCAGAGAAACCATAGCCACCACCAAAAGCGTAGCCGTCGCCATAGCTACGGGCACCGTCATCATCGTCGTCGTCATGTCCCCCCTGGCGACCATAGCTGTAATTTCGAGCTGAAAATGAGTAGCAGCAAACAATAATTACATTTACAATTCAATTGCTTTAATCAAATTCACCTGAAAACGGCTTTCGAACTCCCAATTTATTCAATTTATATAGCACCAGTATTATTTCATCTCCAAATTAAACTGCATTCATGAACAATGTCGAAAGTCCTTAATACAAACGTTAACCCTTTCATTTGCCCCATAAATCCCCATAATTGGCTTCATAACCTATTGTTTATAAGGATTGTCGGATGGAAGGGTTAATACTAAATGATACTCAAGTCATTTATTTGGAAGGATTAAAACTTACTAGATACAGAAAGATCTTTAGTCTCAGCGGTCTCGTGACCGCACTTTGGACAAGGTATCGGTTGGCCTTTCGGATATTTGAAATTCTTGCGCTTGACGTGCTCGTCGCAAAAGCAAACCTGTGGTTAAAAAACCAGCAGTGGCAACACACCAAAAAACATAACTAATAAAATAAAATCACACACACTGTACTTTCATCTCTAGCAAAATCTGCATCAGTAGACAACGATGGTATATACACGTACTTCCAAGAGCTATCCGAATGTTTAAGATATTACTATCGACACAAATAGCAAGCTGTTACCTTACACCGAAGACAAGAGTACTGGCCATGACGATTACACGAAGCACCTACGGAACATAAAGATGTAACATAACTGTAAACTGTAAACAGTATAAACAACACAGCACTTACAATTCTATTGCAAACAAAGTTGCATACTTAATCAACTTTACAGCAAATATTTCAACAATATGTATTAATCAAGTCTCAAGGCAAACCTGAAAGTCTAAACCACTTAAAACAACGCAGTAAAATTTAAGAGATGCGTCTGTTTTCAAGTTTTCTCCAATTATAAATCAAAATGTAACTGAAAATTCAATTATTTTTCAAAAACGTCAATAATTTTACACGTGAAGCGCTCTTGCCGTGGGCCTTAGCCCTGCTACTGTGCTTTAAAAATTAACTTACAATAAATAAATAAATAAATAAATAAATAAATATTTTTCATGTAAAAATCATGTATTACGAAGAAAAAAACTCTTTTCCGTACATTTGTAGGACTCCGCCTCGAGACGCTGACAGCTCGCCTGGTGTTCGAACTGATCGTCCTCGCACAGATAGCAGCTGCAGAACGAGCAGCGAAAAACGCGTCCACCGTGGTCCCAGACGCCGCGCTTGCACTCGGCGCATTCCGCGTCTTGAAGCGGGCAGGAGCACGCGTGCGTCGTTAGGCACTTCCGCCCGTGGCAGACCCACGCCTCGCAGTAATCGCAGATGGCACCCTGCGACAGAACAATTGAGATAACGAATGAATGAATGAATTAATTAATTAATTAATTAATACACAGTGAAATTGGTAAAAGACATTCATACGAAACCAAAAGGGAGCAAAGCAGTGGAAATACCGAAATGAAAATCGATAGAATGCGTCAATGAGGACCTCTATTCACGAGAAGAGAGAGAGAGAGAGATTGACTCTAGAGGAAATAGCCACAGACCAAGAACAGTGAAAGGATGCCTTAGAACAGGGGTGGCCAACCTTTTGTTAAAATGGGGCCATTATAAGTTTTACTCAAACGTGCGTCCTTCCGCATGTTTTCTTGCGTTTTGTCAGCGTTCCCAACAGTAGTGACAATTACTGCATTCATGCAACAATAGTAACTACTAACTGGTAACAGTTACAAGTAAACAGCACCTTAAAAGTAACTTACTATTTTACTATTTTAAGCACAGAAGCCAAATTCCTTATGCATGACTTATCTACGGCTTATCTTAATCTTCACAGGTCCAATTTAATCAAGAGAAATCTGAGTAGTTAGAAAGATGTCCTGCGGGCCGCAAAGTAGCAGCCGGCGGGCCATAAGTGGCCCACAGGTTGGCCACCCCTGTCATAGAGAAACAAACAAAGAATGCCAACACGACAACACAGTGAAGAGGAGAAGAGCCATTCTTATATTGGACAGGAATTCATTTATTACAACTTTTTCCGATTACTGCTAAAATAAGTCTGTCATAAAAGGCCTCAAGGAAACTGCAGGTTTTGGACCCTATAGTTGAAGCCCAATTACATCTTAGTCTGTTTCAACAGTGTGTTTCTCAACATCTACACAAGATCACATTGTAGCAATGATCTTTATAATTACCACCATTTGAAGTCCCGTTGTGAATTGTCCAGCGTGTTTAATAACACAGTCACTCGACTTCATCATGCACTTTGTTTTGCCTGCAAAAATATCAATATTCATGATTCCATTAGTAATTATTCATAAGGGCTACTACTGACCAATCCAATCACATATGCAAATGCACTTTTGTTTCGCCTTAAAAGCTAAGTAATATAAATTAATTGCATCATGAATCATTCATAAGAACAAAGTCAAAACATGACCAAAGTAATTACATGTGAAAAAAAACACAAACAAAAAATATTAAAAAATGAAAAATCTGTAAAATCTTTTGTTTGCAAAATAAGCAAACAAGAGGACAATCAAACAAATAAAAGAGAAGATATTAATAAGAGCAGTAATATTCATAGTGGTTTTCACACATGCTAAACTAATTAAAACACATTAGTATTACATGTAGAAATAAACTGTAAAAATTAAATGCTTATATTTAACCCCTTAACTGGGGACCCCGGATATATCCGTCCATTTGACATTGAGTTACAGTTAAATACCCAGTTAAGGGGTTAAATGAGATTTGACTGTTCCATTGACTTACCACATTGGGCACACATTGGAAGTCGTTGAACCGACAGGCAGAAATAGCAAAATGCTCGATTTTTCTGTCTTCTAAATGTAATGCAAAGGGGGAAAAATATTTCATTTAAACCAAAACAGAAGCCATGCAAGATTCTGAAATACAAAGACTGATCCTTTAAGACATCAAAAAATCTTTAAATCAATAGAATTGTTAAGAAACAGACTTTAAAATATCAATAAATTAAATAAAATACCTTTTACACGTGTCGCACTCCTGCAACAAAAGAACATCTATGATAAAGAAACCACCAACCAAGACTTAATTTAGAAGCAACTCTCATTAACTCAGAAAGTCAGATGAAAATACAATTCACAAACATGAATCGATTTCAACTAAGATTATTGGACATTTAAGTGACAACAGAAACTGCTATCTATGATGATGAATTAATGATATTTAATTCTTTTTAGGTGTTCTCATTGCCATAACTTCTATAGCACCGCTTCATAGTCAAAAGGAGTATAAACCAATGGGGCAATCATAGGACTAAAACTATTTCCAGTCTAAAAGAAACTGTAGCTCTTCAGACTATCATATCAATGACATTATCATCAATTTAATACAATTATCTGTAGACTTCTGTACAGCGGCAGAAGTGCTAATGCAATGGTTCACTTGAAACTGCTGATTAGAAAAGAAAATTGTACTACAACCACTACTAATACAACAACTATTGCTACCACTGCTTCTGCTGCTACTACTGCTAAGTGCTACAACTACTACTGCTGCTGCTGCCGCTGCCGCTACCGCTACCACTACCACTACTACTACTACAACTGCTACTACTACCAACAACAACACTCCCACTTTAGCTATTTCACCGGTAGATTACGTGCCTAGGTTCTTGTCGGTTAATTCACCACCAATAGGGTTAAGTTTAGGGTTTGGGTTAGGGTTAAGGTTAGGTTTAGGGTTAGGAATTGGGCTAGGTTTAGTGTTAATGTTAGAGTTAGGGTTAAGTTGGCGGTGAGTTTACCGACAAGCCCTTACATTTACCCCGTGTTGGTGGTGAATTAACCGACAAGTACCCGTGCCTAGGAATAAGCAACCACTACGGTGCCTTGTTTTGAAAGCGCTATATAAATTCAAGAGATTTTACCCACACTGTACTTATAACAATAATAATGACTAGAATTTCATAACAGTAGCTGACCATCGAAGCATTGCACGGCCGATCGCCCAACGGACGTTCGAGGTGAGCGAGACGGATGGTGCGCTGTCTGTCCTTCTGCTTCTCCGCCTTCTTGCGCGCTCCTGTCTTCTTCTTCGGCATTTTGATCGATTCCAGGCGAAAGATTCAATTAATGGTCTTTTACACAAACCGGAAACTATGGTTTTTGATAAACGCACTCGTGTTTATATAGCGCCATTTTTCTTAGTGCGCACTCTTGAGGCTAATTACGAACCTCAACTACTAAAGGTAAGAAGGCTGTTGATTTTAATGGGGAATCTCGATGTTTGTTCAGTGCATGAAGCAACGTACCCATGCTAACTACCCTGTGTGCCTGAAGGATCTTCACACATCACGCGCTTTTAAAGCCTATATTGTGTCTGCCCTGCAGCCAATGCCAGCCATCCCATGCGCAATTAACAGCATGTCAATTTAATATCTGCCATATTGTATTAATGCAAAAATCAGTTTGAAGTCAACGGATTTGAAATGCGAGATCTATGAACTATTCGTGCAAATTCAGTGGTTTTCACCAGGCTTACTTAGCCTCCTCAACCAGTTAAAATCACATTATTATTATTATTATTATTATTATTATTATTATTATTATTATTATTATTATTATTATTATTATTATTGTAATGTAATGTAACATTTGTATAGCGCCTCTTCTATTTCTACTCAGAGGCGCTCCTAGCATTGGAGTCGCAAGGTAAAGTAGTCCACAACTCCAAAAACCAGTAAACACACCGAAGCGCCACCTAGCGATTATTATTATTATTATTATTATTATTATTATTATTATTATTATTATTATTATTATTATTATTATTATTATTAAATTAGGAAAGAAACTGAAACGAATGGAGATGTAGACAAAAACAAAGGTTGCATTCTTTGAAATTTTTTAAATTTTTGGACGGTTTTGAGCGTCAAACCCCCTTTGGGGCTGCTGACCAAAATTTTTTGCTTGTCAGCATCTGAAAGGAAAAAAAATAGAAGGAAAGTGGATGACTTTTTTGTTTGTCAAGATTTTTCGAAAGTTGGTTACGGTCAAAAGTCAAAACCAAAACCCCCCTTCCAGAAATCCTGGCTACGCCACTGATAAAAAGTATTGTGTTAACGCTAATCCGAACAATTTGTATATGACTGCAAACATAGCGAATGTCAAAGTAAAAGATGCTGCTGAACAACATTAACAAATCGACAAAGAACAACAGAAATAGTTATTGAAGATCTGCGCCAATGGTGGACGTAGGCCTACGGGCCACAAACCGAATGCATCCAATCAGGGGCGTAGCCAGGAATTTGATTTGGGAGGGTATAAATATTTTGGGTGGGTATAAATCTTAACTATAAACCACATAAACCATATAAACCGCATATAACCACATGTAAATCACATAAAAAACTTTAAGGTAGACTGATTGGGGGTATATATACCGATATACTCCCCGTCGCCACGCCCCTGAATCCAATAGAAACATTCATTAGTAGGCCTATAGCAAAATCTGAAATTTCTAGAGCGTTTCACAGCGGAATGTAGGCCTACCAAAAAGCCAAGACGAATTTCAATGGGGGGGGGGGCAAAAGCATGGAATGACTCTCTTTTTATATTTGTTTTCTTGTATTCTTCTCTATCTCTTTCCTTCTATTCCATTTTTCTCTTTTTTCAAATCAACACAACAGATACAAATAAATGAGAAATAATTTTAAAAGTAATCGCAAAAATGAAGGGATTTCCAGACGTTAGCAGACCTTAATTCACCGTCTTTCCCCGAACTGTAGGCGTATAGACCTAGTGCTACCTTTCTGGCTGGCGACTTCCCCTTCTCCCCATCCGCACACACGGCAAAACAGCTGTTAAAAGACATCTTCCCGAACAGAGCTCCACGATGGTTCTTAAGGGAGAACATAAGGTCTGACATGTGGCCTTTACTCCGCTAACAGAGTTTTGCCTTATTAGAGACATACAGCATAGATGTTATTTGGCCTATACCGTGCAATACGTGATAAACGGCTACATTTTCCTGACGTGCTTGCATCACGTAGATACAAGAGATCGTCTGCTGAGTTAACTTGAGAAACAGGTGTCTGGCGGGAGTTCTGTCCAGATCTCCCGTTGCCATGGATACGACGAGTTCATTTGGTCTAACTTACGCGACGCGTTTACGTGTGTACTCCAGCCGTAAGTTTTACGATTAGCAGCCAACCCAACCAGATGGGCACGTGATAGGTCAGAGGCATAATGCGTGTTAGCTCACTTCAGATGGGAGTTCTTAGCCTAGTTAAAATAACGCAAGGTAAGTTCCTTTCGGCATCAATATCTCCTCAGTTGTACGGTCTTCAAAGGCAAAATCTAGAATGTAAGTAGTCACTGGCGTAAACTTGGATGAAAAAGTGGGATCCTAACCCCTATAGCTTTCCCCTTCCCATTGGTAGCCTCTCAAAACGTTGGGGTCTGAGCCTATAGAGGCCTAATAGATGTTTATGCCTACGGGTGAGTTTAGTAGGAAATGTTTAGTAAACTACTTCTTTGCTTTACTATCCATGCATATAATACAGTAGAACTTCGTTATAACGTACTTAACGGGTCTGTAAAATTGAGCACGCTAAAACCGAATATACGTTGTGAGTCCGTTAAGGACTATTATGACGAAGTTCTACTGTACATCTATAATATTCTTCCTACTGATATAAGGATGGAAATTAGGCAATATTAGGCCAGCAATCAGTGGCGTAACGTGGGGGCAGGGGCACTTTGTTGACTGCCCCTGGCCCCCGGGGGGCCCCAAAGAGGGGTCTAAGCTAGGGTTAGGTTAGGCTTAACCCTAACCATAGAAGTGAACGTGCCGGCGACCTTTTTTTTTTTTTTTTTTTTTTTTTTTGCTCGTCAGCCCGAAACTTTGGAACTTTGGGGCCCCCATGACAAAGATGCCCCCCGGGCCCCCAAAAGTCACGCTACGCCACTGCCAGCAATACCCTTGACCTTAAGCCACCTGCCAGCGTGAAATACCAGCCTTCCAATTATTTAGGTTGCTAATAATTTCTATCTGTGTTTGCTTAGCTCAGCAGGTGGCGATACATAAATCACTTTGACTCCTTCAAATCTGGATCTAATGAGAGCAGAACGAGAGCAGAAGGTACGCTGATGCAACATCTATGTTTCCCAGTCGCGTAGACGGTGTAGACGACTTTGTATTCAGAGGCCGCGATAGGGGGGTGGGTGCCGCCCCTGTTTGTATTCGATCAATGGTTTAGGCCAGGGCTGGAAATGTGGCTTTAAAACCTCTAGTGTTTTAGGTTTCTTTTTTCAAAAATAAAACTTTAAAAGTCTATTTTAGATTCTTTAGATTTCTAAGCCAAAAAATGAGAAACTCGCCACTAATCTTTTAAAAAGTGCTTTTATCTCTACAGACAGCAGAACACATGCGTTGCAAGAATATAAAGACATTTTTATGGGCGTTGTATGTCAAACATTAAAACCTAAAACCCTAAAAACACAATTTTTTTCTTAAAAACCTTGTTTTTCCAGTCCTGTTTACTCCTACACACGAGAGATTTGGATCAGGCTATATTTGACTCATTAGATCGAAATACGATACTTACTATATGAATGAGTTTATGTCTTTCCATTTTATAAGTTCACACTTGTTTTTGCAGTCGGCGAAACCTAGTCTACTCTGCGGGTCGACCACGACTTTGACCTTCGTCCCGCAACCTGGTAGCGCCGCTACCTTGCAATCGAAGCGCTCCAGTCATCGTCGTCATTTCGACAACGGCTACTGACTCGGTCTTTCACAATTAGCCTGCTCGTCTTTTTCCTAAATTGGATCCACCTGAGCTGGAAACGACAGAAGTGGACCCTCAACGGGACCCATCGGGGTCCCTGGGCACCACTCTGCGCCCCAAATTTCAGCGTCGTAGGGAGGGGCCCGGAGGAGGAGTATTCGCCGTGGGTGGGGATAAAGATCGCCGTTGCACTGGCCGCCATGTTTGTCCTCTGCGCCATCTACGCGACGATCAAAAACACGCTGAAATGTCAGACGCAATGCTCAAAACACGATGCCTTTGGCGACGACGATGACGACGACGACGACGATGATGACGACGACAAAAACAACGACGACGATGATGATGATGATGTATTCGAAAAGGAGCATTTGGAACCTTCGTCGCGCAAAGAAACGGTTTCAATCGAAGTGGGCGATAATAGAAGAGGAGCTGTGAATAATACTTGACTCGGTGCGAACAATTTGATGGCTGAGGATTCTAGAATATTCTAGAATATTCTGAAAAATAATTATTGCTCAATATAACGGCTGCGGAATTCTTTAGCGAGGAAGACGTCAGCGCTTGGATTGGCCATCGACATTTCTGAAGCGGTTGCTAAACATGACAGGCAGGGACGTAGCTAGGGATGAGCTTGGAGGGCTCAAGCCTCTAAACCTGAAGCTAGCCCCCCCATTGAATTCAAACCAAAATGGCATTGCAGGCTTAAAATGAAGAAAGGGGAGCGAATCTTGGGCTTCAGCCCCCCATCCCCCATTCTAAAATCCTGCCCATGCCTAGCTACGTCCCTGCATTGACAGGAATGTTGACAATGTTCGATAATTCAGTCACAGTCTCATAGGGTTCACAGAATTACAATTTCAAATATCCGTTTCTATTGCCATAAAACATCTCGATCATTTAAGTATACCCAAACGCCTTGGTTGCTCAATTAAGGCTGACGCAAAACGCTTGCGAAAAGCATCTTTAGATCATTTACCTCAAGGGGGTCGAATGACGATTTGCCAGGGGTCGCCCGAGACCATCGGAAATATGGGGTTGTCTCTTTTCTTGTTATTATGCAAAATTTCCTCAGTGGTAGTTATACGACGTACTAGTTGTTTTACTATAATTGTCATTCGAGGATAGACATGGAGACAATTAAATAATAACGATTTCGAACATTTTGATTGTCGTAGCATTATTATTTTAGGAGCTTACATTTAACGAAAATAATTTTACGTTAGACATAATGAGTTTTTAAAGGTTGAGAACCGCTGATTTAGATCGTTAGACAGAGTTTATGAATGGCACCTTTCTTATAAAATCAATTTATCCTTGGGCATTTTTTGTCAAGAGGTTGAATTGTTATATTATAAGAAATACGATATTGGAAAAGAAAATGTAGAACTCTAGAGCAATTTATCTTGGCGTCGGAGAAACGCTTGCTTTCTTATTATTAGCCTATAGCCCTATACTGCCATCGTAGACTAGTTCGCTGAAATTAACAATGAAAACGGTACAAAATAGACTAGATTGTGCCTATTGGTCTCTTAATGTTGTGAAATTCAATTTAATAAAATACGCATGTCTGTGACATGTTGCTTAGCAACAGACCTAGCTATCGTTTCCAAGGCAACCTAAGCAACCAGCAACTACTATTTCTGGAATGTAGTCACTTTAGTGTTGACTGTCATATGGAAACCGCCTACCATAGAATTATTCGTCATCTGGTATAACCACTTATCGTAGAGTTGCTATTTTCCTAGAGAAATTACTGTGTGATGATCATCGTCCACTTTTCCATTTCCGTTTTCCGGTTGAGTCTCGATTGTTTCCGCTTTCACTGACTCACTCCTTCCATCCGGCCACTTGGCACGCGTCGGAGATGATAAGGACGACGACGACGACGACGATGATGATGATGACGACGACGACGACAACCCTTTTCGGGTCCGATTCTGGTGGTCACGTGACCCGGACGTGACGGACTCGACGACCCGGAAGTCGGCGGAACTCTTGAGGCTCGAGTGTGTATTGGTCGACGCACTGCTGCGACACTTTTGCGGAGGAGGATGAGGAGGAGGAGGAGGAGGAGGATGAAGAAGAGGAAGAGAAGAAGGGCGGTCGTTGAGTTGCAACAGCTCGTAAGCGTCCTGGCCGTTTGCGCATTCCCACGGCCGGGGCGCAGCGGCGCTGCAGGTGTGGCGGTCGACGGAAACGACCTTAGCGTCGTCGTCCGTCGTCGATCACCGCGCATGCGCCGCCGGTGGCAGACGAGAACGACGACGCAGACGATAATCGTCGCTCCGACGGCAGTTCCCGCCACCGTCACGATCGTCTGCCACGGTAACAACTGCCGACGTTCGCCGCTCGGAGAGGCCGCGTCTGCGCCGTCGGCAGTCCTGTTGACAACTGTCAGCGAGACAATGTCACAGAAAGTATATACCTTATCACAATTACTACTAATTTACTGTCAGTGGCGGCTCCAGGCTTTGGCAAGTACGGGGACCGTTATGGGTGGAAACTTCTAAGCGCAGGGGCCGGCAACTATTTGTTGCTAGGTATTTGCTGCAGTAGTAAGTATAGGGTCCCGATAAGGTGGCAGGCATTCATTCAGGAGGCACGGGCTCCCCGGGTCTCCCACTTGGAGCCGCCACTGATTACTGTAAAAATGAAGATTTTTAGCCTACTGATGAAATACACTTTTAAAATGTTAATTGGACGACGAAAAGCATTACAAAGAAACTAAACCTCGGACGGTGTCATCTTAAAGATCGTTCCGATATTATAATTTTTCGAATATTTAAATAAAACTGCCCGAAACCGTGAACTGCAGCTTAAATTTATGCAGCGCCTTTGTTAGGAGGTGCAGCTTGACAGTTGAATGCATAGAGCGGGAATTTTAGTACAGAGCAAATCTAACTTTGTCATAAGATTAGGTCTACTCTAAGAGTACTGTGAGATTTGATTTTCTCGAGAAGTATTTAGTACGCTATCGCAGTGGCGTAGCGAGGGAGAGAAGGAGGGGCAGAGGGGCGAAGCGCCCCAGGCGGCACTTGCTCTAGGGGCGGCACTTTCGAGATTTCTTAGATTTTTTGCTTGTCAAAGACTTTTTTAGAGAGTTGATAACGTTTTTTGCTTGTCAGAGACTTTTTTCGGAGAATTGAGGGCGGAACTTTTTTTCTCGCCCCGGGCGGGCACTTTGCCTCGCTATGCCACTGCGCTATCGTTAATACACTGGCGTTTCTGAAATCGTATCAACATTGTAGCAACGTCCGTACCCATACCTAGGACGACAAACGTGGCCTTGAATGTGATTGGTTGTTTGAGATCGTAGCTCTTCTCCGATTGGTCGCCGCCTGGAATCCAGAGGCCAATCAGCATCTCCGGTTGCGTTGTCCTCACTGTCTGCCCGACGACAGGGTCGAAGCTCTGACCCAACATGGTCGACGAGGACGACGACCCGTCGCGCACCTGAACCAAAGGTCGACGATAATACGACCGGTATCCGACGACCTCGAGGTCGTAGGTCAGCTGGATCACGTGACCGCGAGTGGCCCTTATGTACCAGAGCCGGGTTTCGGAGCTGCAGTTTTGGGAGGAGGAGGAGGAAGAGAAGGATGAGGATATACCAGCGGAGATGGACTCCACCTGCATCTCACACCCGCAGCTGCAGTGGCTAGTCGGAAATTCCATCTCCTCTGGAAAAGCAGGATAGCCTGGAAAATGAAAATAAAGCCCCAATTTTACGCGGAAAAGGAATCGAACTACTTCCCTAAGAAAATAATTTAAGATTTAAAATGGCCGACGTTAAAATAATTATTAGAAACCGATCGATTTTCCGTTCACAATTGATCGACCATCAATTATTGATTTTGTCAAGATATGAATAAAATGGCGCTATCAAGTTCAACGATGATAAAATCTATAGCGAGAACGACAAGACTGTGCAGTACACCCAAGAGATATTCAACGTCTCGAGTACCAAGGACGTAGCGACGGGGAGGGGGTATATCGGTATATAGGCCTATAGCCCCCCAAATTCAGACTACCTTAAAAAACTAATAAGTTTTTTTAAATTTTCAAAGTTTCTTAAGATTTATATCCCCCAAATCACATTATAGGCCTACACCCAAAATCAATTTCCTGGCTACGCCCCTGTCAAGTACTCGACAAAAATCTAACATTTGACCAAGTTATGCGCACAGATAAGACGCATTGGTGGCTGTATGCATAGACCTAAACTTCTATTAGGCCTCTAGGCTCGAGTCCCCACTTTTTGAGAGGCCACCAAAGGGAAGGGGAAGGTATAGGGGGTTGGGCCGCCGAGTTTTTCATGCAAGTTTGCGCCAATGGAAATAGGGGCTCTCTACCTTGGCAGACCGTGACGCAGGACCTGGAAGCCACGGCACTTCCGGGACAGAATTTTCCAGTTCGAGAAGGAGTCGGGTTGTTGCACGTTCTATGTCGATTCTGAAGACCTTGGCCGCAGCTGAAGGAACAGGCTGTCCACGGGGACCAACCGCTCCAACCACCGTCGACTACTGAAGAAGACCCTGCATTCACAATAATAATAATAATAATAATAATAATAATAATAATAATAATAATAATAATAGATAATAATAATAATAATAATATAATAGATAATAATAATAGATAATAATAATAATAATAATAGATAATAATAGATAATAATGATGATGATGATGATGATGATGATGATGATGATGATGATGATGATGATGATGATGATGATGATGATGATGATGATGATGATGATGATGATGATGATGATGATGATGATGATGATGATGATGATGATGATGATGATGATGATGATGATGATGATGATGATGATGATGATGATGGTGGTGGTGATGATGATGATGATGATGATGATGATGATGATGATGATGATGATGATGATGATATGTCAGCAGCAATTGCAAGTATTCTGTAGATGGATGGACGGATGGATGGATGGATGGATGGATGGATGGATGACATATGACTGTTTTGTATTTCTTTTGCAATCCGTTGTCAAACATCTCTAGTTACCTGTTATATTGGAAATATGAATCACTCATCTTGTTCCTCAACATGTGTTATTAGTTTTTTATCTCTCCCACCCTTGACCCATGGTCTTCGTTATGGGTTATTTAGCGTTTTGCTTATGGCCTGTCTTTTGTGATTGATAGCCGCTTACAGTAAGTGACTCGGATGAAGATGTGATTGATGGTCAGCAGTTGCAAACTCTTTGTCCTGGTCTTTCTCTCTCTCTCGCTCTCTCTCTCCGACATTTCCACTTCCGGTCCGATTTTCCAGCCATTCCATCTATCCACCTGGCAAATCTGCCTCTGCCATTCACGTTCAGAGTTTATCGTCAAAACATCTTATCAGCGCCTACTTCGTTAAAATGACGTTTTAATAATAATAATATAATAATAATAATAATAATAATAATAATAATAATAATAATAATAATAATAAGGTTTAGAGTGGTTCAGTAGGGTCTGCCCTGTGTGACAACCACTTTTCATGTTTTTCATGTACTAAGAAATGCCAAGAAACATATTGATGTTGTTGTTGATGATGATGATGATGATGATGATGATGATGATGATGATGGTGGTGATGACCAAGAAAGCAATTAAAAGACAGTTTCGCATACAGTGGCCAGGCTTAAAACCGCCTGGTTCTGGTATATAAAGTTTTCTAAAATCTCTGCGCTATAAAAACACTGGCGTTTGGTGAGATAAACCGAAAGCTATAATTACCGAACATTGATTAAAGTAGCGCACGACTTGAACAGTATCTTTTTTGAAAGCGCTACATAAACCCACGAGATTTTACATACTTGCCTACCTCAATCGGATAATATAATTGGCGCTAATGAGACCATTATTATTAAGCGCCTGTCGGATAATAGGAACAAGCAACTATTACGGCGCCTGCCTCACCGAAGGCGCTATATAAATTCACGTGATTTTATTTACTTTCCTACTTACTGATGAGATCAAAGACGCTTTCAGTTATTTCAAATATACAGCTAAACTCTAAAACGCCGTCGTTTCTCTCGACATCGGCTCTCACCCGGAATACAGAGAGTTCTCTGGTCGCGTACCGATCCGCTGTTGGCGGTACTGACGTACTTGAAGCAGTACCCAACGGCGTCGGGGTCGAGTACCGCGCAGGGAAACCGAACGACGTTTCCCACGGCGTCCGCCCTCCGCTCCGCCACGTAGACGAGGTCAACGGGGGAGACGAGACCGCCCTCCACCCGCTCCACCTGGCGGTAGAGCCGGACCTTGTCCCGGGCGCTGTAGCAGAGAGGCTGGGTGTAACGCATGTCCACGTGACCTCCGACCGGACAGGGGAAGACGGTCGTCCGGTCGGAAAAGACGGGGAAGAGATTGTAGGAGGGGCTCCAGGAGACCTTCATCCGGTTGCTGACGGCGACGAGGACGCTGTGCCCTTCCGGGTGCGAGCCGGTGTAGGCGAGGGCGGCGACGTAGAAGCCGGCCTGATCCACCGTCGGACAGGGGATCATCACTTCCAGTAGTGACTTCGTCGACTGGGCTGGAGCAGCGACGGGCCGGGTGGAATAGACGACGACGGGCTCCGGTGTGGAGGGCAGGCGGTCCGTATAATCCGGATTGAGTCCGAGGAAGAGCAACTCGAGGAGCATTCCACCGGTGGCGGCGCTAGATAAATTCGAGAAGCCGCACGCAACGTCCTTGGCGGATATCCGGACCGTCAACTCCGACGCCAGAGCCACGTGACTTTCCGGAAGTGACACGTCGATCGCCGGCCACGTGACCTCGAATCGTCTGCTCGCGGCGGCAGTCACGTGACCGTCGTCGGCGGTGCCGATGGTCGTTCTCGCGAGATATCGCCCGGCGCGAGAAATCGTCCTCGCCTCCTCACATCCGACCTTCAACTGATGGTGACTCCGCGACGACGACGACGACGATGACCTTGAACCCGAAGGTCGTTCCAAGGTCGCTCGTACTACGGATTCCGTGTGGTTGTCGTCGTGTGCCGTCGACAAGGTCACGTCTACCGTGTCCTCGACGATGGTTGTGGGAGCGGAGCACGTGACGTGCATTTTCAAGGGTCCGCTGAACGCGGTGTATTGGTCAGGAATGGTCAGAGAACAGGTTACATTCGTCGTTTTGTTTCCGTTTTCGACAGGATCTGGAAAACAGGGTGTCCACAAATTACTGTTATAGTTTAGGACGCTAAATCTTGGCCGAATCTGTATTGAATAATGTCGTTAAAGCTGTGTTTCGGCAGATTAACCGCAACCTTAGATTCGTAGAAATTATAAATGGGAAGATAAATAAAGCATGCAACCATCTTCGTCGTTATCCTCATCATTATTGCTCATCATCGGCTTCCTTTTCCTTTTTTCAATCGCTATCATCATTATCATCGTCATCATCATCATCAGCATCATCACCATCATCATCATCATCATCATCATCATCATCTTCTTCTTCTCTTTCGCCATCTTACCATCATCATCATCATCATCACCACCACCATCATCCAGTCGTTTATCATCATTGGGGGCAACTCAATCATCAACCATTTGTTGTTTAATGTATGTAGCATCATCATCCCATCATCATCATCAATCGGGGCACAGGCCCTCCCTGGCCCCCGAGCCGCCATTCATCATCATCAGAACATTTTTCGACTATTCAATATTATAGGTTAAGTGTCTGGCCACGCCCTCTCACGCGGTTTACCGAATTCTGCCATAAAATCCATTTTTATAGCGCCGTCGTGGGTGCAGCGACAAAAACGAGACAGGTGCGATGGCAACAAAATAATTCTCGGCGTCTGACAGCGACACATGTCGACGAGTTGTTTCGCTAAAGCGCGATAATCTTTCCTGTCCATCATCATAAAATACCTGTTATAGATGTGCTTGTATTGCGATGAGGCAACATCTGACACCTGCATGGTAAGATATATTCACCTGTACTACTTTTAGAAATTAATATTATTTCGCAATAAGGCAAGGAAAGCGTATTCCAATCATTTTGCTCTGAAACTCCACTAACAATCGGCTTCGATTTTCGCGCACTTCTCAATACCACCCACCAATGGTTTTCAGATTAGATGCCCCAAAAACAACGGAAGTCTTGTGCTGTACTTGAGTCCAGAACGAGGCTGACTGGCGCAAAGCGATCTGAAAGCGAGGCCGAGTAGTTTCGGTGATCGTCTATGCAGATGGAATATAGGCCTACACTGGATGGCGACTACTGCTCAACAAATGTACTGGAAAACTTAATAATAACAACGGGAAAAGTGAATGCACGAAGAAGAAGAAGAAGAGACAGACAAAGATATCAGAAAGGATGGAAGTGAAATCAGTGGAGAAAGCGACACAAGCCAACAACGACAGAAACAGGTGTAACTCCATAGCCTCCAACACAGCAATACACCTGAAGAAGAAGAAAAAGAAGAAGAAGAAGAAGAACAGAAGAAGAAAAAGAAAAAGAAAAAGAAAAAGAAAAAGAAAAGAAGAAGAAGAAGAAGAAGAAGAAGAAGAAGAAGAAGAAGAAAAGGAAGTAGAAGTTAAACATTGAGCTGTTGTGAAATTTTGTTTTACTTACTTTCTCTAACTTTTAAAGTCTTTCATTGAGTTTTAACATTGTAACGGACAACAATTTGCCTCGCAATTAACAGGACCCGTAACGGACAATGCCACATTTTTTATTTATTATTTATATTTATTTATTTATTATTTATTATTCTGTGAGGTTTTTTATGCCAGCCTATGGGTTAAGCGGATTCCTTGAATCTATACACTCTTTGCAGTGACTAATAATGGTGTCCTATGCTCAAACATCTTATTATAAATTCTCGATGTCCGTCTGTCGCGTCTGTCGCGTCTGTCCGTCCGCAACACGGCGGGTATAAGATCTGTTGTCATTGACAACCAAATATTGTTTAATCAAACCGGAGCGTTTAACGATCTTAATTGCAAAACCCCCGTCCCCCTTTCACCCCATCCCTCTCTAATCGCCCAGGCCCCAACCTATTCCCTTTATTTTATTAACCCCCTTTTCCCTTCCGTCTCCCAACCCTTTTCCCTCTCCCCATCCCTCTCCCAATCGCCCCCAAACCCCGTTCCCCTTCCGTCTCCCCCAACCCTTTTCCCTCTCCCCATCCCTCTCCCCAATCGTAAACCCCCGTTCCTCTTCCGTCTCCCCAACCCTTTTCCCTCTCCCATCCCTCTCCCAATCGCCCCCAACCCCCGTTCCCTTCCGTCTCCCTAACCCTTTTCTCTCTCCCTATCCCTCTCCCAATCGCCCCCAACCCCCGTTCCCTTCCCTCTCTCCCATCCCTTTTCCCTCTCGCCATCCCTCTCCCAATCCCCCAAACCCCGTTCCTTCCCTCTCCCCATCCCTTTTCCCTCTCGGACATCCCTCTTCGCCCGGCCCCAACCCATACCCGCCCCACCATGCCCGACAGGCCCCAAACCCCGTTCCCTTCTCTCTCCCTCACCCCTCTCCCAACCCCCGCCTTTCCGAAAACCCGTTAATAACACACCCTCTTCCCCAAATCTCCCTTCCCTCTCCCAATGCCCTGCTCCCCGTTATTATATATATATATATATATATATATATATATATATATATCATTCCTTCCTAATATCAATTTCATTTTTAAATTTTACCCCTCATAAACTTAAATTTTCAGAAAATCACCGTACTGAGGATTTTTAATTTTTGGAAAAGCTTCAGAAATGATTGATATAACGTTTTAAATTTGCTATATCTCAGGCTATATAGGGCTAAAAAGATGAGGTTTGCCCATTGTTTAGATTGTTTATTCCTCTTTCTAACCGTCCGTGCAAAACAAAAAAATTGGGGGTAGAGTCCACTTTACGTCCTAAAATATCACCCTCTCCCCCGAAAAACTTTTAAAGCTTCCTAGCAAAATATTTTCAGCGGTAACCCCACTTTGGTCAGCGGCAAAGTTGTAAAGGGATGTCAGAGGAACAAAATAAACCAAAAAAAAATCGGTCGACATTTGGCAAAGATCTATCAGTTCTAACCCGATGACCCCAATGTTTGAACATAAACAACTTATCGGTGAATTTCGCGAAAGTTTTAAGTCTGCGAAAGTTTCCATTTTTTTGAATTTGCTATATCTCGGGCTTATAAGAGCTAAGAAGATGAGGTTTGCACCATTGTTTAGCTTTTTTATTCCTCTTTCTAACCGTCCGTGCAAAACAAAAAGTTCAGCGTTCACGAGCTTTCCGACAATCAAGTGAGAATGAGGAGCAGGCTGTTGCTCGGTTTGCAGCACAGTTTTGCATGTCGTTCGACACTGCCAAATCAGTACACCTTCCTATCAAGGTTCACCTGCAATGGGCGTTAACTCGGTTGAAGGAAAAGTTCCGAGTGAAGGAGAACTAATTGCGCAAAATGCTATCATTAGCGCAAAATCGGGTGGTAAAACAGACAATCTCCACCGTCATAAAATGCTATTGCATTTGCGCAAAATCGGGTGGTAAAACAGCCAATCTCCCCGTCATAAAATGCTGTTGCATTTGCGCAAAATCGGGTGGTAGAACAGCCAATGTCCCCGATTTTGACGGGTAAACACCTAGTAGAGCATAAACTGTTTTCCACGTATTATAAGATCTACTTGTCTGAGATATAAATATATTATTTTATCAAACCCGTTTAATAAAATGTACAACTTAAATGCGCATTCCGTCATCGTAGTAAAGTAGTAGTAGAGTATGCGAGTAGTAGTAGTTTTGGGAGGGTTTCAAAGTTAGTTGATGGGATGGGGTCAAGTAGTAGTAGTAGTAGTAGTAGCAGTAGTAGTAGTAGTAGTAGTAGTGGCAACTCCAACACTGGACAGTTATTATTGGTAGGGGTTGAAAAAATTAATGGGAAGTTGGCTTTTTGCCGACTAAATGTTAGCGTAAACCTTCCCAGAAAAGGCTGACAAGCAAAAAACGTCATTCGAAATATTTTTCATTCGATTTTTTTATAAACTTACCAGAAAATAGGTTGACGATCAGAAAAGCATATTAATAAGCAAGAAAAAACTCCGATGGGGGATGCATCCCCAGTCATCAACATGATGGGGAACCGCCACTGAAGAAAAGGTAATAGTAATACTATTGTTGCCATAGAATAGCAATGTAACTGACTGCTGCTATATGGGAAAGTGAAAGTAACAGTGTTATCGCCAAAAAAACAACTCCGTCGCTATCTTGTAGAAAGTACACGGCGCTTCGTGAGTGCTGGAGTTGGGTTTATATAGCGCTTTTTCAGAGGAAAAAGTCCTGAGCCGACAACAGTCTGAGAAAAAAACCTTTGGCGAGATAAGAAAGCTTCTGGTTTGTTGTTTTTATCGCCAATCTATAACAGCACCCGCCCCGGTTCACCGCAAGCTCCCTCTTATCTCCGGTTCCTCGGAGTCTCGAAACAGAGCTATCTTCTCGGGGGAAAAAGATCAGACCTCCGGAGAGTTTCACATTTCGAGATAGACAACCTTGCTTCCGGTCTCCACACAGAATCCAGACGATGACGTCAAACCAGGCATCGCTTCTTGCTGCGTCGTAATCGCTACTCTTTGTTTTATAAAAATGTCATAATGAAACTGAAAGTACCCGATATGCGAATTTTGGGAGGGTTTCAAAGGTTAGTTGAATGGGGTCAACCCCCCTCCATGACCCCCGCTGGCAACTCCAACACTGGATTATATCCTTTAACTTTGGAGCAATTCTGCTGAGCATATGACAACCCATCAATATAATCACCCAATCTTCTTCCCGATAACATTTTCTCATCATTTTGCCTGATTCCAAAAATCTATGCCAGAATAGAAAAAATGCCATTCGTTTTGAGTGTTGAAAATCACTTTCAAGTTTTCCCTGCGAGGTCATGGAAAAGCTTTCACCATATTTTCTCAACATTTTGACTATTTCAGCCTCGTTTCCGGATTTTGGTGCAGCATTTCCTTCGACGCCGACTCGATTATACAACCCCACCCCAAATTTCCCTGGAAAAATTGCTTCGTAAACTACCCAAGTAGACTCTTGTGGCGGATTTTTGCACCTACCAACTCCCGGCTTCAAAGAAAATGCAAGAATTCCCAGTTAGCTATGCGCCGAACCAACACGCAAGACAACACAGTGAGGTTCAGGTTACGTAAACTCCCCGCTGGCGTTACGAACAGTTCAAACTCCGGAAGGTATACAGACGAGTACTTAATGTTGTTTGAGTACCTGCGTGAACCTGTCTCGTAAGGTAGAAGACGAGAAAGAAGACGAATTTGACGCGGTAAAGAAACAGCATTTCGCGTTTCCAGGCACTCGAAAATCTTTTAAGATTTCTCGAAGACTTTTTTGTTCCGCGCTTTGAAACAAATTCCCCGCCGATAAAATCGTCAATGCGTCGAGAAATTCCGCTGTTCCACTTTCGAAGTTACGGAAATTCTGCAGACCCTGCCAAGAAACTTTGCAAATCCAACAAAAGGTATACAACTTTTCACGACGAAAATTCCTGCCCAAATTCTTCAAGTCGCCGGTAAAAATATTTTGACTATAACATCCACTCTAATCGAAGGGTTACTGAACGCCAAAATGTTCTTATAACACCGTCTTTCTGGTTTTCGCTAACAGCTACGATAGATACACTGGTTTATGAGTCCCTGAGATCCTCTTCTGCTGGGAGCCTGGGATGGAGGAGGTGTAGGGGAGTGAGGGAGGGAAGGGAAGGACGCTTGGAAAATGTATCCCCGCCACCCCCCCCCCCACTCCCGACACGGGCGCTATGATTTCGGACAGACAGATATGTTCGTTTCCCTCACCTCCCTCCTGCCCTCTGTCTATCTCTTAATTGCTTTCGGTGGTTTCGCTGGGCAGCTGTTCGAGAGATATTCGAACGGAAGACGGGAAAGTGCGGAGGAGAAGCGGATGGTATAGCCTAGGGTCGGTGGCGGTGTGGGAGAGGGAGGAAGAGAACCATCCGCCGGAAGATGGTTCGGATTGTCCGTGGAATTTTCTGATTTTTCTCCGCCGACGTCTTTGCTTTCCTGACCGAAAGAAATCCGACGACCACTGTACGATGATGATGATGATGATGATGATGATGATGATGATGATGATGATGATGATGATGAATGATGATGATGATGATGGTAATGATGATGATGATGATGATGATGGTAATGATGATGATGATGATGGTAATGATGATGATGGTAATGATGATGATGATGATGATGATGATGATGATGATGATGAATGATGATGATGATGTCTTATAACAGCAACGACAGCAAAGGAACTATTAAAACGTTTAATTTGTTAATCTATAAAATTACCAAGAAGGTATTTGTCACCTGAAAGTCAATCTACGACGTTTTGTAAAGTAATTCTACAGCCACTCACACGCCTAAATGCGTCGCTAATGTTGAGGTAATGAAATCATTCAAGTCTTTTAAATGCCACTAACAGGTGGCCCTATATGTCATTCATCGCAAACAGTTACAAGGTCATGCATGCCAATTTGTTTAAAAAAGAAGTTTTGCAAAATCAAACCAACTCTTTCTTTGAAACTGTGAAGTACTCGCCGAACTCTTCTAAAGTCAAGTTCAAAATCTTGAAGAATGTCTCAATTTTTGTTTTAACGGATCAGAGAAACTGTTGATCATAAGTCATGCAAAAACCGTTTTGGGGCTATCCATTAATTACGTCAACCTCCTCCTCCTCCCTCTGTTTTGCGCTGACGTAATTAATGGACAGCCCCCTTGAAATCTGCTTTTCAGTTTTTTCGCTGCCTCGATTTCGATCCGATCTGTTTCAAAAACTGGTAGAAAATGGTGCTTTCGCTATGCTAACCCGCCCCCCTCACCACCTCCACCCCTCCCCCCCGAGAGGACGATGGGGTTGTCGGTTCACTTGCACCCGCACCCACAAGACGCTGCAACCATCTGTTCGAACGTCTCCACCCTGACGGTATCGCGCTGATCCAGGTAGATGATATTCATCGAATCGTACGCGGTCGGCTGGCAGGTCGGCGCAGGTAGGAGGCCGCCCTGCGACGCCGCCGCCGCCTGGGCCCTGACCAGCAGCAGGGCGTGGTTCGTCAGCGGTCCCGGCTGGCGGGGCAGTATGCTGGCGGTGCTCCACGCCGGGTCGCTGCACGCCCCGCGGCAGTAGTTGACCTTGAAGAGAGACGGGGCGATGACGCGCTTCATCCCGATGGCGTCGAAGTCGACCGTCCACGGGTGCAGGTGACAGTCGGACCGGTGGGACGGAACGGACCTCTCCGCCCTCCGACCCCGCGGCGGGATCGATTTCCCCGGGGGCGGCGGCGGCGGCGGCGGCGGCGGCGGCGGCGGCGGCGGCGGCGGCGGCAGGGGAAGTGACGGTAGAGGAACAGCGTCGGCGGCGGCACCCTTTCCAGCCCCTCGCAGGTCCGTCGTCTCGCCGCTGCCGTCCCGGTGACGTTCAGGTCGACGACCAGGACGCCGCCGGACGCCGCTGCCTCTGCCGCCACTTCCGGCGTCGACCGGAAGCGGAAGACGATCCAGCCGTTGCGCACTTCCGGGTGCATTTCCGGTCGAGCGATCGACGAGACCACGCGACCGGAAATGACGGTCGCGTCGACGTCGACGGCGTCCAGGCTGATCACAAGCTCCGATTGATCCGTTTCCGCTTCCGCTTCCGTTTCCGTTTCCGTTTCCGCTTCCGTTTCCGTTTCCGGTTCCGGTTCCGGTTCCGCCGAACTCAGAGGAAACTCCAACGTTACAGTTCCATTCGACTCAATGTGGCAGAATTTACCTTAAACAGATCAAGAGCTCTTCGCCTTGAACTTTGGGAAATATCAATATATATATATATATATATATATATATATATATATATATATATATATATATATATATATATATATATATATATATATATATAAGAATCGCCCAGATGTTCTAACGAGCCGAGCAGAAGAATAAAGGGTCTGCTTCCAAATTCTGACGAAATATGGAGAGGGGTGGGAGGGGTGACGGGTACCATGGCCCTAACACATTTGTACCCACCATGCAGGCGACCAAGCTTAGTTAAGCATTCGAATCGTGTACAGTACATTAGATCTTACTTACTTGATTTCGCTTCTATAACGCCAATCGTCTGGCCTTTTCCTGTGACATTTCGAGCGCCATTGAGGTCGAGTCTCGCAATTCTCGTGTAGAATTCTTCCTGCAGGTACGGATGTCTGTAGAATTCTTCCGGTACTTTGCCACCCGCTTCCTCTTTCCTTCTGGGCAATCTCTCCAAAACGGAAGTCACGTCTCCGGAATCGGACAGACAGGCGGTTGCTAGAACTGACATCACCACTGCCACCAGACTGGACTTCATCTCTGGACAAAATGTCCGCAATGTCAGAATCAATCGTACGACACCAATTAACCCCTTAACTGGGGACCCCGGATATATCCGTCCATTTTACATTGAGTTACAGTTAAATACCCAGTTAATGGGTTAACGAATTACAGCGCGCCTTATGGTTATTCATTTGGAACCAGTGTTTAATCTAGACTCCTGACTCTGGGGAAACTGAAAAAGCCGGGGGAAACTGACAAAGCCGGGGGAAATTCTGCTGGGGCCGCTGTTAGTCCATGTAGTATTCCAAAATTTCCGGGGGATTTGAAATTTCCGGGGGGAAAAGGGGCAATTTCCCCACCCGGAAACGGCCTAGATTAAACACTGATTGGAACTGAAATTTGATATGTGTGCTGCTTTGGCAATGTAAACTGAGTATTGTGTTAGTGTTTTGTAGAATCGAAGCACAGCTGAAGGGGTACAAACAGAAGTTGGAATAGAACAGGGTTTCTCAAACATTTTTGAACCCCGGCCCACATCAGCGGCTTTCTAACGTGCCACGACCATAATAGTCATAGCATCTAATTATAAAATGCATTAGGCCATTTGGCGAACGTTAGTTGAAAATAATCTTATGAGTTTTGAATAAATGGCAAAATCAAAAGCTCTGATTCAATTCGAATGAAAATATGGCAAATATATTATGGAAGAATTATTCATATTTTGCCAAATAAGATAAAAGGAGAGAAATAGATATTCAAATGTCTTGAAAATTATCTTTATAAATTTTGCCAGGAACACACCTTTATTACGCGTCTTAAAAATCCTATGATTATGTCAAAATCCCTTAATCGCCAGGTTTCAATATTGCACATTTACACTCTACAGAGATTCCTATTGTTAGTGGAGTTTCAGAGCAAAATGGTCGGAAAACGCTTTCCTTGCATTATTGCGAAATAAGATTAATTTTTTTAAAGAAAAATAGGTGGTAAATAGAGGGTATTATGAGCGACAGTGGTTTTCAACACATGGGAAATCTTATGAAATCACTTAAAATTCCAGTTATTATTATTATTATTATTATTATTATTATTATTATTATTATTATTATTATTATTATTATTATTATTATTATTATTATTATTATAGTTCGCCAGTTGAAGACACATCTGTTTAATTGTGCTTATAATAATTGACATTAATTGTAATGCGCTTACTAACATTAATTGATTAGGCGCAATATAAATAGCTAATTAAATTTAATTAAATTAAATTATAGTTATTGCAACAATTATATTTTTATTATTATAAATTGCAAACAAACCTACTACATGACAAGATGGCAAAGAATGAGATTACACAGCAAGACCATAATGTGAATGAATGAATGGGCGAACTATAATGAGTTTTTTATACAGATCAGATGCTACTGAACCACTCTAAAACCTGTTGTTATTATTATTATTTTTTTATTTTTTTATTGTGGCGATAATGACTTAAAGTCAGAGGCGTAGCGAGGGTATCCGGCGCCCGGGGGCAAAGTGTACCGTTGGCGCCCCCAACAGTGCTGAGGAGCAAAAAAATGTCGTCACATTGTTCTCGGCGCCCCTCAAGTGTTACGGGCCCCCTCTTCATAGTAGTGTTGACGAGCAAACAAAAAGAAAAAAAAAAAGGTCGTCGCACGTGTTTCTTCTTCTTTATTATGCATCTTACCTACATACATACCCAATTTTGGCGCCCCCCCACCTCGGCGCCCGGGATATTTGCCTCACTTGCTCCCCTCGCTACCATGGGCGTCCGGAGGGGGATGCAAGAGGTGCAATTGCACCCCCTGGAAAAATTGTGGAGTCATGAAAAAAGTAAAATTACTTGTTTCTTTCGTCACAAAACCCTGTTTTGCACCCCCTGGGAAATTTGTTCATTTCTTTCGTCACAAGACCTTGTTTTGCACACCCTCCTGGAAAGATTTCTGCGGACGCTCATGCTCGCTACGCCTCTGCTTAATAAAGTAAATTCAAGCAAATTATTATTTTCAAATTATAAAGATGCAGTTTATAAGTTGAATAAGTTCCCATAGTCTCGTTAGAAATCAATGCGATGAATTACCAACTTGGTTAGCTTGGATCCAGACCTCGTCGTAACGGGAATATCTTGAGTCTCCAACGGTCTCGTACTCGCGTTTAAGAAGAGATCCCCAAATAAACGGAATCCCTCTGCCTTTTAAGACATTTCCTCCCGGCGTCTCAGACGGCGGCGGCGGCACCTAGAACCATCTCACGTACAAACCACCAAAAAAACTAGCTCTCCCTCTGTCCGTATCTGTCTCTGTCTGTCATTGGCCGTCTGTCCGTCTGTCCGTCTGCCTGTCTGTCTCTCTGGCATCGGCGGATTCAAAGAGTCGACGAGTTAAAGACGCATCCTCGGTTCCAGACTCAATAGAAAAACCGATGCCTAACAACACAGCTACAAAAACAGAAGCAGCAGCGCCTGGAACCAGATAAAAACTTAATACCCAGAGAGAGAGAGAGAGAGAGAGAGAGAGAGAGAGAGAGAGAGAGAGAGAGAGAGAGAGAGAGAGAGAGAGAGAGAGACAGACAGACAGACAGACAGACAGACAGACAGACAGACAGACAGACAGACAGACAGAGACAGAGAGACAGAGAGAGACAGAGAGAGAGACAGAGAGACAGAGAGAGACAGACAGAGACAGACAGAGACAGACAGAGACAGAGAGAGAGAGAGAGACAGAGAGAGACAGAGAGAGACAGAGAGAGAGAGAGAGACAGAGAGAGACAGAGAGACAGAGACAGACGACAGACAGACAGACAGGCAGGCAGAGACAGAGACAGAGAGCGTAGCCAGACTCAGTACTCTTGTGATATACAGTAGGAACATCAGCGTCATGTCGTGTTTATCACTAAATCACAAAAGAAGAGATAAAAAGGAAAAAGGATTCTTGTGGGTGTGGGGGATGGAGGATGGGGTGGTTGGAACAAGCAGAAGAAGGGAATGTTTTCCTTCGTCTAGACCGTCCATTGGTAAACCGCTGTTGATCAAAAAGTTCGGTCGGAAAGGAGAGCGGAGCGTTGGCGTAAACTGGGGTGAAAAATCGGGGTCTCGAGCAATAGGCCTAGATCTTTCCCCATGCCTACAGTAGCCTCTCTCAAGAAGTGGGGTTCAAGCTTAGCTGCATAAATACCGTAGAAGGCCTATAGTGGGGAGGGGGTGCAGGACTGTAACAGAGAACCAGTGGCGGCTCCACCGAGGGGCGTGCCCCCTATTGAGTGTCTGCCCCGTGGCCCCCTGTTGGGACCCTATACTTAATGCCACATACATACCAACAAATGGTTGCCCCCATGATTAGAAGTTGCCACCCCAACGCCTCCCCCTCCCCCACTTGTCAAATCCTGGAGTCGCCACTGCAGAGAACAGTGGCTTACGGTCTGTAGGCCTACTTAAGCGGGGAAACTGCATGCTGTCATTAGCCTATTTAGCTACAGTAACCGATTCAACATATTGAACTTATTAACATAGGCGTAAACTTCTATTAGGCCTCTAGGCTTGAGCCTCCACTTTTTGAGAGGCTACCACCGGGAAGGAATATATGGGTTGGGACACTCACCTTTTCATCCAAGTTTACGCCTATGCCTTCAAACGCTGTGGGACACTTATCCTTTCAGTGAGTGTTAATAAGCAATGTCAGTTGTAGGCCTCGAAAACTAAGATCAATATATAAAGATGCAATATATATATATATATATATATATATATATATATATATATATATATATATATATATATATATATGTATGTATGTGTGTGTGTGTGTGCGTACACATTTGTACATGTACTGTATCTGTGTGCATGTATAAACTACATACTGTAACTTCATTAAGGCTCATTTGTAAATGATATCATCATGATACTAGCCCATGCACACCGACCAACATCGATAGACTCCATCTGCTATGCAATTCTATTCATACATTGAAATAACAACACCATTTTTAAACATTTTTTGTCAGACTAAACAATGCTTCACAAAAACATGGTTATTCAAAAATTACTAATGTTTGTGTGGTAAAACTTCTTACAAGCTACTGGTGCATATATATGACAGTGGTAAGCAAAATACAGGTGATCCATAATACAGGTAATCCGTAAATCAGTAGAACTTCGCCATAATATCCTTGACGGGCCTGTAAAATGTAGTACGTTATATCCGAGGTATGTTATATCCAATATCATCCAATACAGTAGCTCATCGCACAGGACCGTACATTGCCTTACGCTGTAACCGGGTATACGTTATAACCGAGTTCGTTATAGTGAAGTTTTACTTTAGCTACATCTATAAACAATGAGTACAATACAAAATGTTTATTATATACAGAATAGTGAAAGTTGATTCACAATCTGCTAGGGAAAAAACCGGTACATGTATTAAAGTATTAGTTAACAAATACTTTGAAAATTTGCAAAATAATAAATGCAACCAAATAGTAAACTTTTAATTAGACAGTTAATACAGCTTTTTATGCTTATTTGAATGACAGTACCAAAACCTGAATATTCATAAACTCACAAAGTGAATATTAATGTAGTAAAACCTAACGAATCACCTACCGACACTAAGACTACGCCGATGAATATGCATGCTGATGAATATGCATGCTGAATCTAAATAACATCACAGACAAAACATTCTTCACCAAAGACAATGAATATTCATAACTGACAACAGCACAATGAATACAAATGAGCAGAAGAAGCCAACAGAAGAAAATAGCGTTATTTGAATGCAATGCAGCACGCTAACACAGCAGCTACAGTGCTCCAAAACATGCTAACGTTGGCTAACGTATCACAATGCTACATACAACAATTATATCTGCTGCTAACCTTTGAAACCTGAACAATGAATTATAGACTGACTATGAAAACCAGCTGACAATTTTAAACATTCTAGAATAGGAACTTCAAGGAATAAACAAAATGCCTTATCAAAGATAAAACTAACAAATGACTGCAACATTGGTAGTCAACGTCAAATAATAATATCGTTTCCAATTCAAATTGCACAAAATCAGAACACATGTATCAACAGTACATATCCAAGAAAAAGTACCTAGAAACAGTAAATATCTGAGTGAAAGTACCTAGAAACAGCAAATATCCAAGAAAAAGTACCTAGAAACAGTAAATATCTGAGGGAAAAGTACATAGAAAACCCGATCCATATGAAATGGTTCAAGAGAAGTTGGAATAAATGCAAGACAGGAAAAAATTGGAAAATGTAAAATCAGAAAAAAGTGCCTTCAGGTAAGATAAAGACATGACCAAAAAACCAATTCACAATCTGAATCAATACAAAACATCTACAATACGATGGTCTTAATGAAATTTACTTACTTATTTATTTATTACCGACTGCACAACTTACATTTCTACAACACCGCATGGCACCAGTCTATGGTCACATGACAATCAAGGGGCAGGAGGCAGCTTGTTCCGGGTTGCTAAGCAACAATGGATGGGGCAAATTACTTGTACGAAAAATCCATCTATCAAAATATATTATATTCTAAGTGGTGGCCATGACAACTGGTTAGGCATGTTATTCTCTAGAATGGATAGCTGGACAATATAACAGCACGATGCTAGAGTAATGAACCCCTATAAACATCAAAGCTAGAAAACCTGCCAATGTGAACAACATCAATTATATACCACTAGGCAACAGCTTGTTAAATGGTCAATAGGAAATCAATAGGCAAAAGATAATGACCAATAATATAATGGCTAATGAAATTGTAAAGGGCTAAGGTCACCCAAAGCCCCATGGCAAGTGTTATCAATCAGTCAGTCAGTCAGTCAGCCAGCCAGCCAGTCAGTCAGTCAGTCAGTCAGTCAGTCAGTCAGTCAGTCAGTCAGTCAGTCAGTCAAACTTCTATAGCGCCACTATCTTCATGCCTAAGGCATCAGCTGATAGTGCACAAAATCAGACTAAAACAGAGCAAATATCTCCCAGTGCTCCTAACCAATGGAATACTGCCAATAAGTATATAATCAGAAAGCACAACAAACTCACTTCAATAACAAAAAATCTATTAAACATTTTAAATTACTGAAAATATATTACTTTACAACCAAGAATAAATACATCACCTCATAGCTATCAAATCAAAGAAACCATAGCTATTAGAGAATAATACATCAAATTTACTGTACACATCAAAACTAATATGAAAAGTACACCCATCACTGATATATCCATGGTGCATGTTCTTACAATAGTGTCTCGTAATAGCTAAAGTAAAACGAAATCCATATATTGCAATTTTTTTAAAATTCACATATGAAATTAACTAAACTGATTTCGAACTCCTGAAGTGCAGACTACAAGTGTACTGGCAAGTTGCTTACATATAAATATATATATATATACACATATGGCACTAACTACTACATATACAATTATGGTGTAATGTATAAGGTAACTGAATGCAGCAAAAGGATAGATAAGATATGCCATTAAATCACTGTTAACCATTTCTAATGTTTTTCTAGATAAGAACTTGCACTCCACAGCAGACAATAGTCAAAATGCAAAACTTGGTCCTAAATCCAACAACTAGCATAAGAAAGTTAAAAACCTGATAAATGTTGATATTGGTAACGTGCAGCACAAGCCAAAATATACTAAAGTGATAAGATTTAATTGTAATTAAAATGTAATATGTGGATAACATAAAGAAGACTTACAGTAAGGGGCCGTCCATAAAGAACGTCATGCTCGAAGGGCAGTCTAAGATTTGTGACAGGGGATGAGTCAAAAACTGTCAAAATAAGCAGGACGTACATTATGGACGGCCCCCTAACGTGATTACTAGACATGCATTCAAGAATTGTGCAGCATATAATATCGAGTCACATCATTATGCATAATTTGACTAATGAATATTTATGATTGTTATCACATGAATATGCAATTGTTTATCTAGTGAATACTGGGAACAACACCTGACTGAAACTATGTTAAGTATATCAACTCGACCAAAACAAACTCTTTCCTCAACGCAGCGCGTCAATTTCCGCCATAAAATTCTCACAATAAATGTAAACGAACATGGTACAACTGAAGCATCCGGCAACGAGGGCCGCGCCGTTAACACTCCGTCTCCCTTTCCAATTCCGCCACGCCTGTTCCGCCACTGGAATCACCCATGGATGACAGAGCAATATCGCCGTGGCTGATGACACCACGGTAAATGAGCTCGCTGGGCGAATTCCTGCCGCTGCCACCCGCGCGCTCGACCCGCGGCTCGATGTCGGCAGAACACGACAGCGGAATGTTCTCGTTGCTGTTTGAGCTCGACTCGCTGGCGGTCAGGTAGTGCGACTCGTCGGACAGGCTCGAGTCGGTGTCGCGCGGAACGTGTATCGGATGAGCCTCGAAGTCGAAGGCGATCGACGCGTCGAATATCACCGACTCGGTGTGCATGCACTCGGCCTCGATCACCGTAACGCAGTTTCCGACGTCGAGCAGCTCGAGCAGCTTGAGCACGTTCTGCTGCTGCGACTTGTACTGCTCGCGCAGGCGCGACATCTGCTGGACGCCGTACTCGCGCACCTTCAGTACCTGAGCATTGTAGTTCTCGCGCATGCGCTCCACCTGGTGCGAACGGTAGTCCTTGAACTTGCCGCGCTGGACGCCGTAGGTGTCGCGCAGTTTGTCCATCTGCTGCGCGCAGTTGTCCTTTATGCGCGCCGTCTGGTTCGTGTAGTGCTCGCGCATGCGCTCGAGGTAGTGCAGGACGCTCGTGACCGTCGCCTGCTTGTAGGTGCGGAGTCTGCCGACCCGGGAGTGCCTGAACGCCGAGAGCTGGTCAATCTTCGCCGACTTGAACGCCGACAGTTGGTCCATCTTTGCGGTCCGGTACGCGCTGAACCGATCGAACTGCGCCGCCTTGTAGTCGTGAATGGTGTCGAGCACCTCGCGGATGCTCTTGCGCTTCTTCTGCTCCTTCCGGCTGCAGACAAGAGTCAGATACCGCGCGATCCCGACGATGACGGCGATCAGAAAGAATCCGACGGCAGTGAGGAATCCCAAAACGATGCTTGTGATGACAACGTAGGACATGACCTCGTAGTTCAACTGGAACTCCACCAGCATTGTGGCGTTTCCATACTCGTTTACACTGAAACACGTATACACCCCACCATCCTTACGAGTAACATATGTAACATACAGGCTCCCGTTTGGCAAGACAAACATACGGCTCTCATCTTCCATTTCCTTTACATAGACACCCGGCGCCTGCTTCTCGATATCTTCCGTCAAAGACATGTCTCGTCCTAACGTCGAGTTCTTGACCGTCACGTTTCTATTTGTGGTCCAAATCACCTGTGGCATCGGGTGACTGACGGCGACGCAGTCCAGCCGCGCCGACGACCCGATCGCGTGACTCACAGTTTTCGTGGTGCTCAGGATTTTCGGCACGCGGCAGTCGAGAGCGGAGGTGAGATTGAGAGCCAGACGGCTCTGCGGACTGAGCAAAACTCCGCAGATTGGATCCAATTTCAGGATACATCCTCCGGTTTCGCCAGCACGTGTCTTGCAGCACAAGAAACTGGTTCAACGTCAAGCAGTCACAGGTCCACGCGTTTCCCGTGAGATCCACGAACTCGAGTTTCATCAGATTGATGAGCAAGTTCAAGTGAAACGACGAAAGGTTGTTACGACTCAAGTCGAGATGCTTCAGCTGCTGGAGGCTGCTGAGCGCGTCGACGTCGACCGCAGTCAGTCTGGAGTTTTCGGATAGTTGCAGGCGCTCGAGGAACTCTAACCCGTAGAAGGTGTTTTTTGAAATAGCGGTCAGATTCTGCAGAGAGTTCAGCGTGATTGCCTGAAGGTGCCATGAATGTCTGAACGCAAAGTCCGGGATGGAATCGATGCGGTTCCCGGTGAAGACGAACACCGTCAGGTTGGGAAAACTGGCGAACCACTCCGGGTCGATGGCGGAAATGAAATTCCAGCTGAGGTCGAGGACCTCCAGACGGCCGAAAAGCGTCGATACGGAGAACTGCGTGATCGAATTCCGAGACAGGTTCAGGTGTTTCAGTCGGTTTTCGCCGAACGATTTGTCCAACACAAATCTCTCTATCCGGTTTCCCGCTAGCGAAAGATGCTCCAGGTTCGGCAGATTTTTCAAGAACTTTGCGGGGACACTGTGGACAGAGTTCTCACTCAAATCCAGGAATGAAAGACTAGAAGACTCAAAAAACTGGTCTAAATCACGAATTCGGTTTGCAGTGAGAAGAAGTTTCTGTACAGGGCTCCTGCCAGCCGCCAAAACAGCCTCAACATCCAAGACATTGTGCGTCAACGACAAGACGCGAAGCTTACGATTTCTGTCGAAAGCACCGAGTGATATGTTGGCTAGAGCGTTGTAACTCACATCGACATTTTCGAGCTCTTCGAGAGCCCAGAAATCAGCATCGGTAATACTCTCGATGTTATTGGCAGTGAGGTTTAAGACGCTGATTTCTGCCGATACGTTGTCGGGCACCGATGTCAGGTTCAGACCGACACAGGTCATTGACAACTGCATACAAACACAGTGTCTGGTGCAGTCAATTGGATTTAGTGAGACGGATTTCAAGCTGCAAAGAACAATGAGACATGCCAGACAGAGGGAAAGAACTGACTGAGGGAACTGCATTGCACGTATTTTGTAGTTTTCTCTTTGATGTCTCTCTCTCAGTCCTGCTATTCTGCTTCGTTTGTCCACATATATGCACCAGCTGAAAAAATATGCATAAAAACAGACTCAAATTCAAATAAGAAACACAAAAATAAAGAAAAAATTAATGTGCATTAACACAAAGCCACAATAGAGAAAAAATTACTTGAAATGCCTACTCGTGGGGATAGAAAAATCTCCTTTTGCATGTAAATTGAATTAGAAAAGCTGTCTGCAACTTTAGATTGGGCATAAATCAGCAAATAAACTATATATATATATATATATATATATATATATATATATACACACAAACACACACACACATATGTATATATATATATATATCCTCTCTCCAAAGTGTTCTATCCTATCAGCTGTACTGCTTGTTGACTGCTTACATCTGTTTCGACAGAACAGTGAAACCTTGTGCCTCATCTCTCAATGTTGTATGGATTGCCACTCCCAATCAGTATTTATATACAATTCCAGATAATGTAAATGCCATTTGAAGCTGCATAGTTACAGAAGCATAAAAACTACAATCACATTCAAAAAGCAATTTGAACGTAATTACACTTTCACTGTTTTGTCCCTGCATTATCTGTCGCTTCGGCCCAGTCTGGTCTCTTGGTCTCTCTCTGTCTCTGTCTCTATCTCCCCTTCCCTCCTCCCATTCCTCTGCCTCTCTTTTCCTCCCTGCTTTTAATCAGCTTTCCCATTTACCTCGTGCACACCGTATGCAGACCAATTCGCATGTAACCATTTACTCCAGATAATGTATACAATGCCAATCGCATCACATATGGAATAAATACAAAGGTTACAAAGTTCAGGAGAGCATAACTTGTAATTGTTTTTTATTTCTCACTCCTAGTTTTACATTTAGTCTCAAAATGAATTGACTTCACTATAGGGCCAATGCTACTATATGTACATGTATCTCAATCATAGATGTATTTAAAACTCAGAGCTTTTAGAAGATACAGGTTCCTTCTTTGCTGTCAATAATATGCCTGTTACAAAAAAAAACAACAAATAAAAATATGAAAACAATCCAACTTTATAATCCAACATTTCATGAAATTTCAACAACTAATCCAAATCTTTATTAAATGTACTAAAATATCCCAAATATCCAACCCAAACTATTGTGAATCCAGACTAAAAAGAAATCCAGACTTTAAAAAAATACAAATTTGAACACTGCCAGAACCTTCTTCAATGTGTCTCTTTTCTGGCCATGGCATTTGTCTGAGGAAAATTCCTAAATTCGTTACATTAGGACATTTCAGCAACAAATAAACTTCATAGCATTACACTTTGCGGCCTGTAAATTTACAAATTCAAGTTATAATTCGGCTAGATTGTAGACTTCCAAATTTGCAAAATGAAGGAACCGTAGCCGACTTTTAATTGCTGTGACCAGGAAGGCTTAAAAATTTTAATAAGAATAATTTCTGGTAGAAAACTGATATTGAAATAGCAAGCTTTGACCCAAAGGAACAGCTCTGAATATGAGACAGCACTTTGCAGTGAAAATAAACTGACTGAGATGGCTTGGACATATCAAGAGCAGATAATTTAATCATGTGGTCAAAGGTTTCATGTCATTAAGCAGAAAATCACCGAATATATGACCAAATGACCTGAATGAAAGAAAAGATATGAAAAAAACTGGAAGCATTATGCTCGAGACAGAAACTCAACAAGGATATATCCGTCAAATGAGCCGGTCCAGATGAAATTCCAGCAAAGAATCAATAAAGTCTCTAATAATCTAATCTAATCAACTTCTATAGCGCCACTTAAAAATGGATAGAGGTCTCAGCCGATGGCACACCATATCACATTCGCACAAGACCCAAATCAAAATACCGGATGTTTTTGCCTATAATCCTTGAAGACATCAAACAATGCGCTTAAACTGTGTAGCTATATAAATGCAGCATAACCTTATAACACAGCGCAACAAAATTCATTCCAATCAACTTCACAATTTTTACACAGAACAGGCCAAACTACCATCCGCAGAGTTAATGTCACTACAGTTTTAGCGCCTATAAATATAAGCAAGCACGCGCTATAAAAATCCAGGCAACACACAACAATTTAATAGTGAACAAAAGTAAATGTTTTTACATTTTGATAAAATATGTGATTTATGCGATACATAAATATGGCATTACTTTACATAACGATACATCAGCTCAAATATGATTTATAAATGATGGCGCTATACAAATTCGGAGAAAACATCACAACAAAGCCACTGTAATGTAAATTTTCATTATAAATTTCTAAGATAATTACAGTCAGAAGTGCGAGAAACGCCGGTGTCAAGGATAAAACGCCGAAAAATCGTCCATCTGCTCGAATTTTCGGACAAAATTCGACAAAAATGAACGACAATTTCGACGTTGAAGGTCATAAAAGCTGCTTATAATCTAAAACACAACATCAATCCTAGAATGGCGTTATGGCACGCGAAATCGCACGGGGTGCGGTAAGGCAACCTAACAAATCCGAGCAAATCAAATTGGAAGACTTCTGTAGCACCATCATTTATTTATTAAAATTTGATATAAACTTGCGATTGGCAAGTTCAAATCAAAGTCGGAATTAAGATAAACGGCTAGAATTAATCTTTAAATGATCAGTATTGCAATCGCCAGCACCGCTCGGATATTTTGGGTTTTAAAATACTGCAGAATTAGGCCAATTATAAGTAGTAGGGAGCCATAGCATTGCGTCGTCATTTATTATTTTTTTAAAATTCGATCGTAACTTTTATTATTTCATTCTTGCAAGTAAGTAAGTAGAAAATCTCGTTAATTTCTAAAGCGCTTTCAAAAGATGCACCGAAGTAGCTCCTTATTCCTATATGCGCTTAATCTCAAATGAAGTAGCTATAGCCAAAGGTGGGTCATTCATGCCGGGTCATTTAATCAAAAGGGCGAGTGAGCACCTGCAACATCTGAGCCATCTCCTCAAGTTATTCTTTCTAAACTCTAATCGTTTCTCTTCCAAAAATTATTTCCTCAATGGCGTCCCAAGTTCTCCCAACCATTAATTAAGCCCTTTGGATTAAATGACCCTGCATGAATGACCACTCCTTTAGCTATAGCTACTTCATTCTGAGATTATAAGCGCCTGAGAATAAGGAGCAACTTCAGTCAGCGCTGCCCTTCAAGCGCTATAGAAATTAACTAGATTTTACTTGCTTTACTTACTTACTTATCGATTGTAGTGTGATTCTGTGTGACAAAAATTTGGCAAAGGGGGTTTAAAAATTGCCTAAAAATTGTTGGCATAACTAATGGACGGGGGAGTCAAGGTTTTGACATAGCTTTATGGGTCATCGACAGTTTTACGGTTGTTGACAAGAGGCTGTGGGGTCAAAAAATGCTTTAAAATGTTAACATAATTAATGAACAGCCCCATAGTAGAAATGATGATTTTGTATGTTTTTCAAATATCAGAATTGGTTTCCTGTCGGCGCAGAGGATATGAATATAACAACTAATATAAACAATGAAAATCTTATTATATCCAATGCGAGTGTTCTTGTTTGGCCAGTTGATGGCCTGTGGTGTCAATGTGCAATCTTGGAATAATTATTATTCATTATACATCTTGCGCATGCGCATAAACACCAAAACAAGGATTTGCGAAGGAGAAAGCAAGCGGACTAGCTAAAATCCACTGCTTCCGACAGCCACTGATTATCTAAACCAGGGAGTCTATAAATTAAGTCTTATAGACTTCTTGTCTAATGGACCAGACCTACAGGTTTGGTCAAATCTGTGTGAAAAAAAGTAATGCAGTTTTTATGGTTCCAATATTTGAGAAATGAATGGACCAATCCGACTTCTGTGGACCTAAAATCAAGGATGTCCAATGGGTCATTCATGCCGGGTCATTTAACAGGCCTAGGAGGAAATGATTTTATAAAGAGAAATGATTTTAGTTTGGAAAGAAAAACATGAAGATGTTGCAGTTTTGACTCAGAGTTTGGTTCCAATAAGGGATATTGGAATTGAGTTCCAAAGCTCAGGTGCCGCATATGAAAAAGCACGATTGCAAATTTTGAGAGATGATTGATTCAGAGGTCGAAGGAGAGTTACATGAGAAGAGGATCTAGTAGATCCAGGTTGTTGTGGAATTATCAATTTCTTAGGTAGACTGATTTTGATTCTTTATAAGAACATTAGTACAAATGCGTTAATCTTGAGCCAGTGGAGAGATTTGACTGAACATTGTCTGTTTCCATGTGACTGATTGTCTGTTTCTACAAACTCGATCACTACAAATTACGGACTATGAATTTTAGCCAAATTGAACTCCCGTGAACAGCCAAATTGAACTCGCGTGAACAAGCTGGTGCACTCTGCCAATAATCAAGCAGCGCTACGGAACGATGCCGGAATCACGTGACGGAAGCAATATGCCATAGATTTATATTAAAGTCTATGCAATATGCACCACGGGCGATATTAGACGAAACGGACGATTTTCCAGAAAAGGAGAAAACACTTTTTTATCTGAAGCAAAATTTTCGTTTTCTGCCTCGAAATGCCGAATATTAAGCTGTTTTGCGGAACTTCCCACCTCGAACTGGGACAGAAGATCTGCGATCGACTGGGAATCGAACTGGGAAAAGTTATCACGAAGAAATTCAGCAATCAGGAGACCTGGTCAGCCCTGAACTGAGCTGAAATCAATTAATTTTAAAATAAAGATTGGAAATAAATATACGTATGGTCACAAGAGCATGTAGTTAGCTTTAGAATGAGTAGCTGATCACGCGAGAAGCCCACATGATTGCGACTCGGCCGTAGACGACAAGTAAGAATATTGCGTTAATTTCTATAGCGCATTGGAAAGCATGTACCGTAGTAGCTGTTTAGGTTAACTTAAAGACAAATAATTGCGTGAAAAGAAAGTTAATATTTCGTTTTATACACGCTATATTGTACATAATTGTCATTGTAAGCAGCGTGGAGCATTCTGGATAGTAGTAAGAATCTCTAGATTGAAATGAATGATTTTAAAATTATTTTGAATAAATGGGGTCTATTTTCTGTGCATTGATCGCTGTAGGTATATGTAAGTTGCTCCAAAACATGTTTTGCATTTGTGTTTTGAAGCACTTTGGTGAAACTTCATGACTGATTTTATGTTAGTGTTGAGATCGGTGAATCGGTAAGAGGTGAGGATGTCTTCATAATCCAGAGTGGCTGCGGGGAAGTTAACGACATGATCATGGAACTCCTGATCATGATTAACGCCTGCAAAATTGCTTCCGCCTCAAGAGTCACGGCTGTCATTCCGTGTTTTCCTTACGCCCGACAAGACAAGAAAGACAAGGTATCTATGTTAATCTTATGTATTTTGATCACAGAACTATTGTTAGTTAATCATGTGTCAGTCTGGAAACCTGTATTGTTAGAATAAATTGAAGGGTTAGTAGATTGAATCTTCTGTGCATTGTTCCTTTTTTGCTTAACTCTTTCACTGCCATTGCAATGTGTTAACACATCATGAATCTTTAGTGCTCTATGTGCCATCATGAGATGCAAACATGTTAAAATACGTATGGTTTAAGGTATTTTGCATAGAAAGAGTTAATTTTCGTTGAAATGCTTTAACCCTTTTGTCCCATAAGACCGAGTTTCGGTTTCGTGACATGTTGGTTATACGTATCGCAGGGGTTAAAGGGCTGAGGTCACAGTGTTCCATCATTGTGATAGGCATTTTAATTTTTTTGTTTCCATTTTTCAGAGTCGTGCGCCGATATCCGCAAAACTTATCGCCAACATGTTGTCCACCGCCGGGGCGGATCACATCATCACAATGGATCTCCATGCTTCTCAGATCCAGGTCAGCTGTCCAACAGTTTCCAACAATAGGACTCGCATGCTGGACTCAAGCCCATTCATGTTTTAGTTTTTTCTTTTTCAAGGCATCATTACTTATTTTTTGCACTTTTGGGAGGTTATAAGCTCACCAGTTTGAAGCAAAATTGTGATTTTGAATTTTTAAATGTGTGATTTGCAGTGTTATGATTGCCAACCATTGAGTAGAACTGAAGTCTTGGATATGGGTTTATCGAAAAGCTTATATAGCTCAGTTTTGGTCCTATAATTTCAGTGACTTAACAGAATCTTATTTGAAAATTTTCTAAATGGCAACTTCTGTGTTTGATATTACAGACCTTGATTCAAGTAGCGTCTCTCCCCTTTTGACAGTAAATACAGGGGTTGTTTTTTGGTTTTGATAGCATCCAACTTCGAGGGAACAGCCATTTTTTGACTGGCTTAACTGGAAAGAGGAATTTTAAAAATCTATTTGACTAGACTTGGTGGTGATATTAGAAAGGGTATTGTGGTACAGTGAAACCCACTTAATTGCATAGGTGCCATGCAAGCCTTGCTTATGCGATTAACTGGGCTATGTGAATAGCCGGGACGTCTGATAATTAACTGTACGCACAAAACACTGGTTCGGGTTTTTATGTTGTTATGCGATTATGCAGGTTATGCAGTTAAGCGGTATGTGATTAAGTGGGATCCACTGTACTAGGGTTTCTTTGATATTCCTGTGGACAACCTGTTTGCGGAACCGGCTGTTCTGAAGTGGATCAAGGAGAACATTCCAGAATGGCGGAACAGTATCATCGTGTCTCCTGATGCTGGTGGAGCCAAGCGGTACGAAGAATGTTTCTGTGGCTCTCAGAAATTCTGATTGTGATTTTTTTTCATACAGAATTATTAATAGAAAAGTACAAAAAAGTGCAGTACTGACTGAACTGCATTTCTCTAAATGCTCATCTGATATACTTATATTCCGCTAGACAAGTCGTTACAATGGAGTAGTGGTAGAATTCATGCAATCCGAGGGTGGCGGGTTCAAATCTGACTCTAGCTACTGCAGTGTGACCTTGCACAAGTTGTTCAAGCCCAATAGTTTTAGACACTAGTCTAGGAGGATAGCAAATAATGTCGCGATTGATTGCCGACTCTCCTGTTTTAGAGTGACTTCGATTGCCGACAAGTTAAACGTTGACTTCGCCCTGATACACAAGGAACGCAAAAAGGCTAACGAGGTCGCTTCCATGGTTCTTGTTGGCGACGCGACAAACAAGGTCGCCATCTTGGTAGACGACATGGCAGATACTTGTGGAACAATATGCCATGCTGCTGAGAAGTATGCTTTCCAATATCAACTTCCAACCTCAACCCCCGAGCAAATTTCCTTTGTTCACTGGCCTTTCAGTTTATTATTTTAAAATTTTGTTTTTGCTGTCTCACGCTATCTGTTTTTAATTATTGTTTTAGACGTTTTATTTACCTATAAATATAATGGATTATTGTTTTAAAATGTTATTTATTAATGCAACTGTAGGATGTTAATGTGAAAGGATATACATTCATTCAATAGGCATATATAATCTTCCAGTTGTTAAGCTGTTTACCCCCATAGAAGTTAATACGCCCACTGTTTGAGATCCAACTTCTATCAGAAGTTTTACTGTAGTGTGATCACACTTAACAAAATGGCGGTAAACTGGCTTCACTTTCAGACGCCATGGACTCGTTCTAGTGGTAATTTAATTCTATGGTTTACCCAGGCTTTTGGAAGCCGGAGCATTGAAGATTTATGCCATCTGCACCCATGGGATTTTGTCTGGTTCAGCCATTTCAAACATCAACAAATCGTCGTTTGAATGTGTTGTGGTCACCAACTCTATACCGCAGGAAAGCAACATTAAAATGAGCAACAAGATACAGGTAAATGTTAACCCTTAAACCGTCGGTTATGCTCGGTTACGTTGCAAATAGTTGCAAAGTATTGAGGGGTTAAGGATTAAAACGAAAACTATCACAGCATTTCTGCATGCTTTGGAGATTCTTTTTTTGGCAGATGATTGAAATATTATTTATACTTATTTAGGTAAAACTACAGCATTAAATATAAAAAACATTGACTTATAAGTAATTCAAATATAAAATAAATCACAATTTTGGTTCCATAGTCAAAACAGACTTTTTTGGCAGGCATAGAACAACTTTAACCCTTGAGCTGCCACACACTTTGTAACTTTATGCAATTGTAACCGAGTATACTCAGTTTCACGTGCTTAATGGTTAAGAGCGCTGTATATGTTGAGAGCAAATACAGTGGTGTGCAAAAGTTTGGGATTGCCTTTTTAAAAATTTATTTTTTTCTTTCTCTTTCCTTCCTTCTATTCTGTTCCTTTTCTTTCTCAAATCAACATGGTAAATTGAAATAATTGTAAAAATACTTTCAGAAGTCACAGAGGAAAGGTTATTGGCTGCCATTTTGAGCGTTTTATTTCGTATTTCACTGAATGATATTTGTTTGTTCTGCAGGTCATCGATATTTCCATGATTCTGGCGGAAGCGATTCGTAGGACGCACAACGGAGAGTCGATCTCGTACCTTTTTGGCAACGTTCCGCTTTAACGATCACGAAGACTCGATGGCGTGGCTTGTTCTGTTTGCGTCTTGTTCGACTGGAAGTTTGGTGTGGAAATTTCCGGGCTGTAAAAATCTTGTCGGTCCCGAACGATCCTTTTCTGTGTAGCGTGTCGTCGTCGTATTATGCAAAACTTGTACAGTTTGTGTTGTGGTGAAGTACTCTTGTAAAGTACACAACTTTTAGAAATGACAAGAAATTCAGACGTGTTTTAGGATTACCTGGTTCAGTGCTGATACTCACACGTTTATATTTTGTGCAGGAAAGTTGTGACTTATGATATGACAACCATGAAAGTTTATCCAAGAACTTGGCCTGGTTTTACTGAGTTCATGCACCTGGAGTCTGGGATTTTGGGGGGGATTTTTGTTGTATGGAGAGGAAGTTCCCCATATCAGGCCTGTATAAAACACCTTTTGGGCAAAATGCTTTCCAATATCAACTTTGATATTTAGTTTCTTAACCTAGATACATTACAAGGAATTCTTCTTTGTGGGATAACTTATTTCTGTGTTTTGGGATGTAGGGTAGGGGGACAGTCCTGGAATATTGAAGGTTTTATTTTTAGATCCTGGAAAATTTTTTGATCATGGAATATTCTGTCTTTTACACATAATTCTTATGTCGGGAATTTTGCATTTAATCTTGATTTTGTAAACTGATGTGTATTTGTGTTCGCTTTTGTCGAGTCTCCCTTAACAATTTTTTTCTATTCACAGCAGCGGTAACACTTAATTTTAAAATCTTTGAAAATTGTTTTAAGAAATGTTTAATTGAAGTGCATGTAGAGAAACTGATTACCTGACATGAATTCCAGAATTCTGATACTCAAAACAGCTATTGTCCTTTACTATGGACTATTGTATTGAACTAGAATTTATAGTGCAAGCCATTTAGTATTAGAATAGTTAGCCATAATGGCTTTACAGTGTTTTTTTAGCCAGATGAGTAGTTGACTGCTAATCCTGCAGTAATAAAGGTTAACCATACTGTTAGCAATGCAATTTTCCTCTGTGGGTAACAACTTTGCTTATGTTAATCATGCATTTAAATATATAACACCTTGGTGTTATTTAATGCCTAATGAAAAGTTTATTATTTATGGGTATTCTAGCCTCCAATATTTTAGTCTGAATATTGTACATTTTGTGTAATATTCAGTTGAATATTATATCAATATAACAGTTGAACCCAGGCCTTTGGTGGGGATTGACTTGGCTAGAGGGGAAGTGACAGTTAAATGCAACAAAATCTGTGTCAGTTCTGGGGGATTTTGGGGAGGGGAGAGCAGTGGCGGCTCCACCGGAGGGGCCAGGGAGGCCGTGCCCCCTATTGAGTGCCTGCCCCCCCACAGTTGGGACCCTATACTTAATGCTACATACATTAAACAACAAATGGTTTCCCCCCATGATTAGAAGTTGCCACCCTAACGCCCCCCACATGCCAAATCCTAGATCCGCCACTGGGGAGAGAATTTTGAGGGTTTTATTTGTTGGGGTGGTGGGGGCATAATCTCCACCCCTAGCATGCCTGGATAAAGCACTGATCATCTGGGTGCGCTGTAAACCAGATCCAGTGCCTGGTTGTTGTCGATAGACGCGCGATTCACAATGGACTCTGGTGGCGCTGATAGCACAGGAGGCGGGGTAGGGGATGTGGTAGGGGACAGTTAACGAGGCCCTTAGCCCCCACTCGTGCCCCATACCCCCTCCCGTTCCCGACGGATGAAGAAATGGAATTCGGTATGAACGGCTATGTTCTCTAATCTTTTAATCAGGGCACGCTGTGAGAAATGCCGTCGATAAAGAATGCGCTTCATAATGCAAAGCATGTCCATTGGATGTCCTCGCTCTAATGCGGTTCGGATCATAGATTTATTATTATCTATGGTTTGGATTTGGTACGCCAAAAGATGATGATCTAGGCTTTATGATAGTGACGCCATAGAAGTTCATCGATTGATTGACTGACAAACAATGGCGTAGCTACGGGGTCCCAAATCGGATCGGGAGAGGTCGTGAGATTCGTCCAAAACAGGTGAGTAGTTGAGGGTTGAGGGGGTAGGGGAGTCAGAGGACAGTATTCAGTGGCGTCGCCAGAAATTTTTGGTTGGGGGGCAAAAGGGAATAGTGCGTCAGAATCCTTACCCACCCGTCACACCCCTCCACAAAAATCTTTCTTACCGGATTTGCGCGAATCTGGTAGGTGGTCTGGGGCAGGTTTTGGGGCGTTGCCCCCATTTGCCGCCCTCCGTGACGACGCTAAATTAATGATAGTAGTAATATGGAAAAAACCAGATTTTAGACTGTAAAGCATTTGAGACGACGACCCTTTTTTGCTCGTCAAGACTTTTAGGTCGAAAAATGTCGGAACCTGCCCCCCCTAATCCGGAATCTTGACTACGCCACTGAACAAAAGACTGGTTACTGTAGTTTATGAGCAACATATATGACCCTATTCTCATACCGGCATACCCTCTTTTCTTTTTCTTCCACTGTCTAGCCTCTTAGGGGCCGTCCATAAATTACGTCACGCGGTTAGGGAGTCCGGCCATTTGTGACGAAGTGTGACGACGGCGGGGGGGTCCGTAAATGTGTTGTCACGCAAAAAATTTAGGTCATGACCTTTTACCTTTTTTGCTTGTCTGACCTAGTTTTTGCTTGTCAGAGATTTTGGAGAGGAAAAATACATTTATGACCTATTTTTTGCTTGTCAGGGTTTTTCGAGAGGAAAAAATACAAGGATGGCCTTTTCTGCTTGTCGAGACTTTTCGGAAGACGAAAATGGGGGGTCGGCCCGCTGTGACGTCATATTTTAGGGGGTCCGACGTTTTGTGACGTCGCGTTACGTAGAGGGGAGGGGTAAAAAAGTGCCAATTTCGCGTTACGTAATTTATGGACGACCTCTTAGCATTTCCCTGTTCTCTCTTTTACCCTCCTCTATTCTCTGACCATAAAGTCATAAACTAAATGGCGCTACAGAAGTTTTCATATGGAGACATTAGGCGGCCTAATTTTCGCCATTTCACAGCGATACATTTCTCCTATCAGTCGATCACCAGGTGGCGTCACTTTTCTTTCCATCGCCTTCGTCTCTTACTCTTCATCGTCTGCTGAGTGCTGACCCACCCGCCGGGCGTTAATCTTCACCCGCCGGGGGTCATGACCACGCCGAAATGCACCCCCTCCCCCGCAAACGGATCTCACTTTTCGTCCCACACCTCAATTAGTTAACGGATTAGTGGCTCCGTTGATTAATTGAAAACAGGGATTGTTTCGAATGCTTCGGATTAACGCCAGTAGATGGCGCTTTGTGGCGTCAGCGATGACGTCAAATCCCGCGGGATTATTCGATTGAAACGTTGATTGAATTGATTGAATCATCGAGAATGATAATATTCGAAACCCAAAGTGAGTCAAAAATTTCATTAGAAAATTCAAATTCCGTTTAAAAGCTAAAATTATAACAAATTTCTCACGAATCTAAAGATTTCTGCTTAAAATCATCTTTTACATGCAGTGGCGTATCCATGGTATGGCATGCAGGACAGATGCCTGGGGTCCACTTGGGGGGGTCCCAAAACTTAGTGATCTTGTTCTCAATTCAGCGTAGAAATAGAAGAAACTGAGAAAACTGACTTTGAGCACGTCATATCATAGACCAGTTCGCATCAGTAAAAGCAAGAAAAGTGCATCTGTAGTTTTAATCTTGCATCAATAAAATGTCACGCGGTTTGTTAATTAAAGATTTGTTAACCCTTTAACTGGGGATTCCGGATATATCCGTCCATTTTACATTGAGTTACAGTTAAATACACGGTTAAGGGGTTAACCTGCCAATTTAATTTTCTGGCATACTGCCATGGGCACCAAACAGTGTTTATTCTAGCCACCTTGACATTGGGGGGATTTTGGAATGTTTGGGGGGATGGGGACAAGGTCTGAGTCTATAAAAATCTTGACAAGCAAAAGTTGTCATCCTTACATTTTCCCCTCTTCAAAAATAAAAGCCCCCGTCGTCACACTTTGGGGGAGGGGAATTTCTATCTCCCCATGCCATGCAAAATATAAAAATTTGGAGAGGGGGCAGCAAATTTTTTACAGGGTACTTTTTTCACAATCTTTCTTTGCAGAGAACATAACAAATTTGGGTTAAAATTAGAATAAACAATGCAGCCAGACGAGCTTTCAATGTATCAGTGTCGATCGATTTTGTCGATCGATTTTGTAGACATTTGACAGAGAATAGATTTCTTGAGACTTTGTCTTTGTATAGCGTCATTTCAAATGACTCACAAATTTTCGTGGCATTTCGAATGCTCTAGAATAAAATTGAGGCAGAATATATTGACAATTCTAGTACAGTTTGACTCAGCTAAGCTGGGGACACACAAAGTAGGCTTAGGTTTTAAGAAATTTATATGCCTGCAACACTCCACACACGGCTTAGATTAAAATGATTAGTGTTTTATCCAATGCATTAAAATATTACGTGCTATGATTAGGGTCGCGGCACGTTAATACAAAAGCGCTGAAGTGGGTCGCGGTTCCAAAATGTTTGGAACCCTGATCTGGGGACTCTCCCAGAGACCCGAATTGACCAAAACGCCGCTGAACCCCAGTAGAGGGCGTCCCAGCCCCTGGCAAATCATGCGCAGAATTCAGCAAAACAAAAGCTCAGGGCGCGAGAGCAGCCTACAGTAGACAGAGATCAAATGCTATCTGAAGACAACACCAGTCAGGAACGCCTTTGAGTAGAAATACAATAGGCGCTATACAAATCCTCTGTTATAAGTTACATTTCACCGCTTCGAAACGTGACGTATAGTTGATTCTTATGCAGCGAAATCATGACGTCAGATTCAAGACGACGTCATCGCTGTCGACCGAGTCGATGCATTACGCACGTCATCGACACGTCACTCAATCGAACGAGTGGCGCCCCCTATCCCAGTCCAGGTCACTGCGGGCGTCATTCAACTATTCCCCTGGAAGTTTCCCAGCAAATGGCCGGATGTGAGAAGATGATAAATTGGACATCGAAGTTATTCCACCGCCCCCTCCCCCCCCCTTCTGCCCGTCCCTCGAGGGATTCGGAGGACGGATCTGATCCATGGGCATTCTCAACCGGGGGGGGGTCGGGGCCTCCTCCTCTCCCCCGATCCCCGACGGCGTTTCTTCTGTGGTTTGTATCTCTCGACACGAAATCTGCGGAATTATAATTGATTTTTGTCACAGTTTCTTGACCGGCGAAGAGAGAGAGAGAGAGAGAGAGAGAGAGAGAAAGTGGGGGGGTCGGAGATAGGGAGAGAGTTATAGAGGGATATGAGGGAGATTGTTCTGGGAAATGTTCACAACTGACGGACAATGTAGAGTTGGACACCACGCGAACGTTCGTGCAACTTACGAAACACCCCCCCCGGAGGGGTTTCAGTGGACAGAATCAACGGGCAACTGGAAACTGGAGAGGGAGTGAGTGGGGCGATGGTGTGGTGGTGTCACGCGCTCAGACCCGGTGCAATTTCGCTTCTAAAAGCACCCATCTATCTTATAAAACCTCGAACCGTCATGGATTACATCTCTCTCTCTCTCTCTCTCTCTCTCTCTCTCTCTCTCTCTCTCTCTCTCTCTCTCTCTCTCGTTCAATCGTTGTTTTCTGGTGGTTCAGGAGGCATTCCACTGTAGGAATGAAGACAGCGACAATCACTCTTAACCTTTAACCCCTTAACTGGGGACCCCGGATATATCCGTCCATTTTACATTGAGTTACAGTTAAATACGCAGTTAAGGGGTTAATAATAATTGTTATAATCCAGTTTTCTTAGATAACATTTGACATTTTTAATCCATTTATTGTTTCAACGGCTACTGCCTCTTCGACTCCACGCCATCAAACAAGATAATTATCGTGAGGTATTCTCAAGAAAATGTCAGTTTATGCGTTCCAGGGAAATTTTGTCTGCTCTTCAGCATCTTGGGGTTGTTGCATGAGGGGAGGGTCCGGGGGCCCGTGCCCCCTATTAAATGTCTGACCCTTAGCGGTCTAAGCCGATTAATATGTCTGTCGCTGAACAGTTCTAAAGTCTTATTTTTTCTGTCGTCTGAAAATTTCGTGTCATTTCGAAATCGCCGAGGAGAAAAACGAGAAGCTGACGCACTGTAACGTAACAGAACATTTCTATAGCGCCACTTGTGAAGAATCACTCGGAAACCGATTACTGCATATTGATGAGCTCAGGGAATCCGGGTCCCATCTAGCGGTGGGTGAGCGAGAAACGAACTAACCCCCCCCCACGTTCGCCCTGGTTAGTATCTGGGGGGGGGAGGGAACCATTTCGCGACTCTGTAACAACCAGTTTCCGTGACAAATCATATTCTCAGTTTTGAAGACGTGAACGATTGGTCTTCCTTCATTTCTCTTGCACTCCTCATCCTCCCTCTCCTCCCCCTCTCATTCCTCCCTCGAACCTCCGTTTTGTTGTGCGAACGATCGAGGGAATTTAGAACCCCCTGGATTATGGGCGTCGATCAAGATCAAAGATGGCGACCATGTCCCGATTAGAACAGGAATTTATGGAACGATCCAGGTCAGAAGAGGAGACATCAGACATCACATCAGACATCGGATCAGACTCACTTCGGCTTCGATTCAACGTCTCATTCTTCTCTCTGCAAAGACAGAGAGAGAGAGAGAGACAGACAGACAGAGAAGAGAGGCAGAAAGAAAGAAATAGAGAGATGGCGAGAGAGAGACACAGATAGAGAGTGGGAGTGGGGAAACGAAGATGGAGAGTGAGACAGCGAGAGATAGAGTGAGAGAGAGAGAGCGCCATACACAGAGAGAGAGAGAGAGAGACAGAGACAGAGAGAGACAGAGAGAGACAGAGAGACAGAGACAGAGACAGAGACAGAGAATTCACAAATTCAACTGTTATTATTGGAGACAAAGGAAGGCGGCCGCAGAAGCGACGGCGTAACCGATCTTCATATAAAAATCATCGCCGATAGCATCTCGTACGCTGGTTCCCTGCCTCTCTCCGATCCCCTCTAAGCCTCGGATCAGCCGCAGCTCATCCCGGCATGCAACGCGCCGCCGTCTTCTTATTATCTGTTCTGTCTCCTTCGGTCGGGCCGGACATCGCTTCCGGAAATGACAAATTACTGCCCCTCCTCCTCCTTCTCCTCCTCCTCCCCCTCACGCCACCCCCTACTCCCACCTCTACGATCGTCCCATTTCGAAACGCTGCCTCGTTTTCGATCGAATTCTGGCGCTACATGAATCCGCTCGGCGAGCAACAGTTATCGTCGACGGGAGAGAGAGAGGGACGCATCACCGCGGATTGATACACTCGGTCGTTGTGCGCATGCGCGCCGCGGCGTCGATAAAGTAGTCCCGGCAGAGTTCGTCGTTCGCAATCCCGTGATTGCTGTCGCTATATAAATTCCAATAATTTCCGGAAGACGAGACGCCGCGGCGCCTGGCGTCAACTTCCGGTTGTATGATGACGTCATCATCGGTTTTGTTCGTTTTCTTCGAAACGTGACGTCAAGTATGACGTAAAGTATCGAGTACTTGGAGCGCAGTTAACGTAGCGATAATATTACGCGCAAAAGAATTAATAATTTTCTCGCACAAGTACCGGTTTCTAGCATACTAGGAAAATGCTTCGCAAATGCAACATTAATACTTATAAGTAAAAGTATATTTAAAAGTATAATTACTTATAAGTATACCATTGCGCAGTGAAATAGTCTACTGCATGTACTTGAAAGTTAGCTGCTGTTATAAATAGAATAGTCAGATCTACGTGTAGGCCTAAACTGTCTCACGTACTGACAGTACTGTCTAGATAACGATTAAGTAACAGTACAGAATTATATTGTCGGTACTTAATTTTAGATACTTATCATAGATATAGAGGCGTTACATAAGTGTTAGCCTTACTATTTGCGATATTTGCGTTGGAACGCCATTTTGATGCCGCGATTTGGAAGTTCATCAAACAAAATTAAACCATTTTTACTATTTAAAATTTAATTGCGACTTATTTTAATTAACGGCTGCATACATGCGCTACAAACGCGAAGTTCTTTTAGCGCTATTTTGGTGAGATAGAAAAACAAACACAGAATAATACCATGAGCAAAGGTTTCTTCAGAGTGGACGCCAAGATGTCCACCTGCGAATTCCACTCTCTCCTCGATGGGCTCCCCAAGAGGGTCCCGCACTACGAGGGGCCCCATCAATCGGGGCCGCCCGGATCTCGGCGTCTCGCCCCGGGATCCCTGGCCGACGAGAGGGGGCGCGAAAACAGAGGAGCAATTCGAGAAAAGGACAGACAGATGATGGGACTCACCTGCAGCCGCAGCAGCAGCAGCAGCAGCAGTGGAGCCAGCAGCAGCAGCAGCAGTGATGATAGTAACTGCTCGCTACCTAGACAGGCGTTCAGTCAACGGAACCAAGGAATCGGTCAGAGACACAGTGCTAGAAGTGACGTCCATTCTAACGGTCAGCTCTTGACGATTATATACTAGATTATATATGCTAGCAAGAGTGGGCTATGTTACTACAGTATGCTATACAGCAATAATACAGGTATCCAGGCGTATCTGTCTTAATTTAATTGCGCGATTGTAGAATATTGTAGAATGTAGATTGTAGGAATATTTTGTAGAATGTAGAATATTTTGTAGAATAAGCCTATATTTGAGGAAAACGAAGGAGTCAAAATGATTGCAATCAAAGAAATATGACAATGCTTTTGCTTTCTCCGCCCTTTCATTCATTCATTTTCGTTCATTATTTCATTCTATCGTTCTTTGTCTTTCCCGCTTTGCTTCGAGTGTGAAAAGGTTAATTATATAATAATTATAATATAGCAAGGCTTAAAGTGGTTCAGGAGGGTCTGCCCTGTGTGAGAACCACTATGTTTTCCCCATCCAATCTAGTATCCTATACTACTGTATATAGCACCAAGGTTTATTTTGAAATCGTTTATGTACTCTAGTAGACATTACCATTTTCTCGTCAAAATCATTCCATCTGTCCACCACTCCCGCACTAAAAAATATTGTTTGGATTTCCCAAACAGTTTCTTAAAACAGTTTCATTTTTCTTTGTGTATTCTCCTTCTTTGTCTTTTTATCTTTGCGCAGTTGCGTAGCAACATGCTCGGGGGCCCGTGGCGAAAAACGGGAAGGGGGCCCTTTCCAGAGGAGACGATCTGGCAAGTTTGCAAAAATGTTGACGACCTTTTTTCGCTTGTCTCGAGCTTTTCATGTGAAACTACATCGCGAAAAGTTGTTAACGACCTTTTTTGGACTCGGGTCGGGGGCCCTTTACAGGTCGGGGGCCCTCGGCATTTGGCCACGTTTTCCATGTGGTTGCTACGCCCCTGTCTTTGCGTCTACAAGATTAATACTGAGTGGTGCTTAGGCGTCCACTATGTTGGCGCTATAACAATTCATGTTTCTTGGCATTGCTGCTGTTGCCTGAAGACCTCTTCCCAGTGAACCTCTTGCGAAAACCCTTAAGGGGCGAACAATTAACCACAGCTGACGAAGAGGGTCTTTGCTTTGACACTTTTTGCAATTTCTAAAACGAAGTTCGACTTCAGAAATACTGGAGTCATAGCAGAGCTTCGTTATGACGTACACAGTGAGTGGATAAAATTTAGTAATCCCACGTTATATCCGAGGTGCGTTATGTTCGATGCCATTCACTATACGATAGCACATCACGCATCATACATTACGGTACTTTATACCGGAATATACGCTATAACCGAGTCCGTTATAACGAAGTTCTACTGTATTATCTCTTTGGAAAATAATTACGTCGTCGTAAAGAACATCGCTTAGAATATTGCGCAACAAAAGGGTGGACACGGGGAGGACACGGATAATCGCACCTATTCCAGGTGGGACTGGTCGTGGAATTTGCGCAAAACCGTTTGAGATGTTATTATTATTATTATTATTATTATTATTATTATTATTATTATTATTATTATTATTACAGTTATTATTATTACTATTACTATTACTATTACTATTATTATTATTATTATTATTATTATTATTATTATTATTATTATTATTATTATTAGTTATTATTATTACTATTACTATTACTATTATTATTATTATTATTATTATTATTATTATTATTATTACAGGGAGATTACTATTATTATTATTATTATTATTATTATTATTATTATTATTATTATTATTATTACTATTACTATTACTATTATTATTATTATTATTATTATTATTATTATTATTATTATTATTATTATCAGGGTGCATTTGTAGGGGAAGGAGAATCCCGCTGCCCAACTGCATCCCCTACTGCTACATCCCCACCACTACATCCCCTCCAGGCCTCCACTGCTACATTTCCCAACGACTACATCCCCCAAGCTCGACATATCCCCCCACAGCTCCAGGTCACAAATCGAACCATTATTATTATTATTATTATTATTATTATTATTATTATTATATTATTATTATTATCATTATTATTATTATCAGATAACCACCTGTTCAAAGGTGGATTGAGCCTCACACCAGAGGAGGAAATCGCCGATTCCAGGAGGGAGCAGCAGCGTGGATCGGAAACGGGCTGCCGGCCCGTCGGCGCTCGCGGTCTGTTGAACCTCTGCGGCGGCGGCGGTGGGGGCGGCGGCGGCGGTGGCGGCGGGGGCAGGAAGCACAAGGAACCGAAGATCGTCCGGCTCGGGATCAACGCCCGCGAGCGTCGCCGCATGCACGACCTGAACGACGCCCTGGACGAGCTGCGGTCCGTCATCCCGTACGCCCACAGTCCGTCGGTCCGGAAGCTGTCGAAGATAGCCACGCTCCTGCTGGCCAAGAACTACATCCTCATGCAGGCGACGGCCCTCGAGGAGATGCGACGCCTGGTCGACTACCTCAACCAGTCGGCCGCGGCCGCCATCGTGCCCCGCGGCGGCGGCCGCCTTCGGCCACTACGCTCGCCGAGGGCCCAGCGCCCATCAGACGCATCGGAGGCTGCCCGCTTTCGCCATGTCGTCCGTACCTCCCTCCTCCTCCTCCTCCTCCGCCGCCGGTGTCTGGTCCAGGTGGAGGCACGACGAATCCCCGGTCTCCCTCCTCCCCCGTTCCGATCCGCGTGACGTCACCCGGTTCGGAGGATACCCGGATGGCGTCCGAATAGATCCTTCGACGACTTACCTTACTCTATCCGATGCGAGTTTCGTTCGCATTTCTCGACGCAAAACGAAGAAGGTCTCAACTTGCCAAGTATGAGTTAACGTCGTAGAGTATCAAAGATAGCAGCTCCTCGGGACTAAAGTCTGGACTAAACAGTCTAACTCCCCGAGCCTAAACCGTTAAACGATCAAGGTCTTTTAAACATTCCAATGAGCTACTGTATTGGATATAACGAATACCTTCGAATACCGGGATGTAACTTAACTAAATTCTGCAGACCCTCTTAGTACGTTATGACGAAGTTCTACTGTATAATATACATACATACATACATACATACATACATACATTCAATAGATTCAAATTTATGTGGCGCAAACACAGGGGCGTACCAAGGGTGTTTGGCACGGAGGGTAAGAAAATTACAAAGTTATCTCAGTTTCTTCTACGCTGAGTAGAGCGAGACAACCGAACTTTTTGACGCCCCCTTCAGGTGGCGCCCAGTGTATGTGCCCCCCCCCACCTGCCACACCTAGGTACGCCACTGAGTGTAGGGCAGTGTCTTATCCGGGCCTGTTAGGGGGAATTCCCCACCTAAAATTCCCCCTCCCCCAAATCACAGCATTGACACACATTTTTGTATTGAACGTCTTCTCTCTAGCCACGTCAATTCACCCCCAAGGCCTGGAGTCTGGATAAAACACTGGTGTAGGGTTAGACAGACGTCAATAATGCAGAGGAAATATGCGTTCAACTTCTTAAGATGTAGCTTATAGCCTAATGCTGAAGTGTAGAATATTATTGTAGACCAACAGATGTCTTGTAGAATATCGTGCACAACTTTTGTAGACACTTTACAATCGCCTGTTAAAAGGCTATACGGTTCATTTGCTTAGCCCCCAAGGGCTCGGGGGTCGGCCCCTATTCGGGCAAAACCAATGAGAAATTTTATCGCGGGGTGGATGGGTGGGGGTGGGGTGAGTAGGGTAATTGCCGACAAGTTATAATTTAGCCTTCGAAATTTCTGGAAATCTCACGATTTGAATCGAATATTATTGTAAGTTTATTCAATTTTTCAGCGTATGTAGTCTTTAATGTGCGACTGATTGAGATATCGCAGACAAGAACATAGGTTGGGTCTACCCATGAGTTGGGTTGGGTTGGGTTGGGTCAGAAATGTTCATGTTTCTGGTGGGTTGGGTTAGAAAATAAGTCACGGTTTAAGAAATTGTAACATATATTACGATGGGCTCGGTTGGGTCAAGTAACTCTATTGCCTTCGAAAGTTGGGTTGGGTCTAAATCATGATAGGTTGGATTTTAAAAAATGGACCCAACCCATGTCTGGAAATCACGACACGATGGTAGGACATGTCGATATCTATGGACCAACTTTCCTACTAAACTATGATGACTTTCGAAAAGTGAAAGTACAGGCGTCGCAATCTGCCGTAGAAGTGCTAAACTGCTGGACCAACTATTGTTTGTTTACTTGACTACTTTTTAGTGTCGAAAATATTGTTTAGTCAGACGTGTATTAAGCAATAAAGATGTACTAAGTTTTGATACAAAGCTGTAGAACAACTCGACAAATGCTGTGGATTGTTCGAATTAGTTAATTAATTAATTAATGTGATATCGTTTTGATTTTCTGTAAATTAAAAATTAAAATTTAAATACAGCGTTGTGCTAAAGTTGGGAATAGATTCTTTTTGTTTAAATTCTTCTATTCTGTCTGTAAAAATTGCGAAGAGTGGGTGATTCGAAACATTTGCACAACGCTGTACGTTAGATCTTGAGAATATCGGAGCGCGACGTACGGAGATAAGGTACTTTGTCTCTCGTCTGATAAGATAAGGAATTTTGGTCCACCTTTCATAGGATGTGCTATGACGTCATTTAGATAGCGAGGGCCTGGTGGAATATTTTTCCGTCATTCTGTGACGTCACTAGTCGAGTCAAAATACGTTCCAATTTAATTTTAAACTTTAAAATTTAAGTTTTTAGCATGTCCGCTTTGTCTTCACGTTAAACCAATCTTCTGCGCAGCTTCTCTGAAACACAGTGGCTCGAAATCAGTGGCGTAGGCAGGATTTCGGAATGGGGGTGGAGGAACATCGACATTTTCGATTAGCAAAAAAAGAGCATTTAGTCACGCATTCTCTTCGATCATACTGCCTACCTCCAAGTTTCTCAGCAGCTTTTTACGCAAACCCTACGGCCGGGTCAGTCAAAATAGGGCCTCCCCCCGTACCGCCCCTTTGGCTACGCCAGTGTTCAAATTTTCCGTAATTGCCACGTGCTCATTCTTTCCACTCCAAACTACAGTAGAGCTTCGTTATAACGTACTTAGCGGCTGTGTACAATTTAGCACGCTATATCCGAGGTGCGTTATGCTCAACATCATCCAATACAGTAATACACCGGACCGTATACATTGCGGTACGTTATAACCGAGTCCGTTATACAGTGGCGTCATTTCACACTTTTCTTGGGGGGGGGCGAGAACATTTTTTGGCAAATTTTTCACAAATTTTGGCAAATTTTAGGCATTTTTTGCAGATTTTGAGCAATTTTGGCAAATTTTAGGACCAATGTTGGAAAATTTGCAATTTTTTGATATTTTTGGCAATTTTTGCATTTTTGCACATTAATACATTATAAATTAATATTTTCATTTCTTCCCCCCAATGACGCCTCTGCCGTTATAACGAAGTCCTACTGTACGTCAACTTCTTAGAACTATTCGTTCTTCGCACCGCGGTCTGTCGTCTGGAAATAACAAAACAAGGCAGGCGGTAAATTTACCTGCATGCCAATCATCATCGGGCTCTACCACCACCACCACCACCACCACCACCACCCCCCCCCCAACACCCCCATTCGCAGCATCAGCCATTCCTCGAGTGTCACATCCCAGGAGATTTTTCTGCCAAGTTTTTCAGTCGTCTGCGTCCCGTTAGTCGTTTAAGCAGACGTCTCGGCGCGCGCGTGTTCTCCCCCTCTAACGGGACGGGCGACACCGCCGACACCCCCCCCCCCCCCCCGGTCCTCCCATTCGCCCGGCCCAAGATTCAATTTCGCCCGATCGGTGGCGAACGTGTAACAATAACACATCGCCCCTTAACTCACTTTGCCACTACGCCGGCGACGCGGACCGGAGCTAAATCATCGCGGTAAGGAATCGGTTAGTTCTCGGGTCCCCCCGTTCCCGTGGCTTTGCGTTGGCCGAGCGTTGGCCGAGCCTCGTTCTCGACACGAGGCGGTGTATTATCGGTATTCGAAAACGGGCGATAATCGAATCTTGTTCGGGCAGAGAAAGCGACCGCTTTATCGAGTTGTCGCTGATGGACCCCAGATGGCTACACATTAGACTGCACTAAGTCTAACGGCGCTCCGATGAAAAGCCTACACTCGCGTCTGTATGTCCCAGTGCCTGTGTGTGTGTGTGTGTGTGTGTGTGAGTGGGTGGGTGCGTTTTTGATGCGATTACGGAAAAGTTCTCTTTTATTGAATTGAACGTGTAAACTAATAAGGCGCCGTATAATCTACCGGGTCGTAGAGCATTAATGAAAAGCATTGCTTTATAATGAAAAGAATGTACATTTTCCATGGAATGGTGTACTTCCGTTGGGTTGAGGTCGAACCCTCGGCCTATGGGTCAACCAATACCTTGTCAGTATTCAATGCGTTCTAGCTAAATTCTACAAACCCTGTCATAACCATGATAACCCCTTACAGCAAATGAATTTGATTGTTTTCACTAGACAATAAGGCGTTACAATACGTTAATTTTCTTCAGTCAGATTAAATACCCCCCCCCCGAACCAAGGAACACAAGTTTTAAATATTTTAGTGTCACACCACCTACCAGTAGCGTGCAGAGGGGCGTGCAGAGGGGGCGATGGGGCGGTGGCCCCGGGTGCCGACCCAGTGGCTATTCTAGCCACCTAGACATTGGGGAGTTTAACATTTTTTGGGGGGTAAAAGACATTGAGGAGGTCATACTACTTACCAAAATGTCAAAATTGGGGGGGGGGCAAAATTCAAACTTTTGGGGGAATTCCCCCAGAAAAGGCCTAGAATAAACACTGCGCCGACCGGATGGGGTCGCAAAAATTGACCCGGTCTCTTTTTGCTCGTCAAACATTTTTATCGACTTGACCCCGGTTGACCCCCGGCGCCCATCACTCTCTGCATGTCACTGTCACCCACACACTCATTGAAAATTTTGGGATGCTATTATTTTTCCCCTCTTTCCACTTTATACGCAATTGAGTCCGTAAAAACACAATTTTTAAAATCTCATATTCCGAAGAAATAAACAGATTTCTATTTAATTTTATATAACTAAACTTCCAAAGTTGGATTTTTGTACCAGATATGGACGCCATTTTTGCGTTAAAGTCACGCGTTCGTGCCATGATACATTTCACTCTCTATCAGTTCAATTCACTCGAGATGTTTCGTGCATTCCTTTTAAACGCGTGCCTGTATGTATCAATAGAACAAGAGAACCAGCGTAAATGATCGACGATGCAGTGGAACCAGCGTCGCCGATCGTTTAGTTTACAAGGAACGCGACGCGCAATATCTCTGTGGACAGAACCGGTCGAGTCTGGAGATCGTCTTTCGAAAAGGCGTCTCCTGCGACGGCAAATTGGGGTCAGATCTCCGCGTTGGTCTTTAATTTAGTTCCCGGTTCGATCGCCAGGAGGCTCCGCCGGTTCTCTCGGTCGCGTCTTGTCGGCGTTTGATTGCCTCGAGGGAGAAGACGAGGGTGTGGGGTGGCGGGGGCGGGGCGGGGGAGGGGAGCCGAGGAGGGCGAGAGAAGAAACAACGGGGCGTCCAATGCGACAAAACGGCGAGAAAACCGAAAAACAAGGGGCAGGGAAGACAAACTCAAAGGCACAGAAAGACTGACGGACAGTCTAAATCACTGTCCGGTACAAACCGAGTCTCCCGAGTGGACTCCTTATCTCGAACAAATCCCTTCCCATCAACATCCACGCGTTCATATCTTCTTCGCCCGGGCGCCGCTAGAGGACCGAGACGATGACGTCACGGTGTGTATGCATCCTGAAATGAATGGTCGCTGCTAATGGCGTCCTCGACGACGAAGTTCTTTCTCGTCCGATCGACAAAACGATCTCGAAATATCTTCGTCGATTTTTCGCCGAAGACAAATCGTTAAATACAGAGAGTTTTTATCGACCCAAGAAAGACATGGATACGTGGAATCGACGCATAGATATCTGAGATTAAACTGTGACCATAGAATTTTATATGCGTAGAAACTAGGAAGGAGTCTAGAGTCTAGAGAGATTAAGAGATTAAAGTTATCATTATTATTATTATTATTATTATTATTATTATTATTATTATTATTATTATTATTATTATTATTATTATTATTATTATTATTATTATTATTATTATTATTATTATTATGGTTAAACTGACAATTTCTTGTGCGTCATATTATCAAATTATGTCAACAATTTTTGGGCAAATGTTGACACCTTCCCCTTGTCAACAACTATCAACTTTCAGTGACCCCACCCCTATAATTATGTAAAAACACTTTTGACCCCCTCCCACAAAGATCAGTGATGCCCCCAAAAAAAAAAAAAAGTTTAGAAGGTGATTATTTTTGCAGTGATGACCTTTTCCCTTTCTTTTGTTCATCAAGTGTAATAATGTGGTGATGATGACCTTTTTGCTTGTCAGGCTTTTTCTGTTGTAATAAATAGCATTCCATGAAATTTCCTATTTTTTATCATTTGTAAAAAATGAAATTGTTTACGTCAACTTCTTGACCCCCTCTTCCCCTGTCAACAACTATGAAACTTTTTCAAACCCCTCCCCTATTTTGTTGACGTAATTAATGGACAACCCAAAATGTCTGGAGTAAGGGCACATTACAGAGCCAAGTCCAGCTAAAACCAATTAGAAAATAGTAATCGTACACAAAGAAATGAATACAAAACAATTGCAAAAACATTTGCACCTCCTTTCAGTGGCGACCCTCTCGACGTCTCCATAGCAACCAGTGGCGTAGCCAAGGGGCACGGAAAGCGGGTCCCCATTCTGGTTGAGACCGGTCGTGAATTTACGCAAGACCATCAAAAAATATGTGGAGGATGATTGGAGAGTGTAGGGGCCTACACGAATGCGCAAAGAATTCCTTGGCGACCTTTTTTGCTCGTGACTTTTTTATTCGAAAATGTCGATACCCCCAGTGTTTAATCTAGACTCATGGACTCCAGGGGGGATGAAAAATCCGGGTGAACTGACAAAGCCGGGGGATTCTGCTAGGGGCTGCTGTTAGTCCATGTAGTATGCTAAAAATTTCCGGGGGAATTTGAAATTTCCGGCAGAAAAGGGCAATTTCCCTCCGGAAACTGCCTAGATTAAACACTGACCCCCACTATTCCGGAACCCTGGCTACGCCGCTGATAGTAATCATTGTCTTAGCTTTACCAGTTTGTATGTCTTCGCTAAGTTCGCTGTGGAGATGTCTGCGAGATCACCACCGAAAGGACGGCGACTGTCCCGCAGTTGAATGCAGGCCTATTATCCAGCGTACCTGGACTATGTTTTGTGCCCGTAACATTTAGTTTGAATCGTTCCAACCAACATTGCCTCCGACGGGCCTCCAAAGTATTATATGGAAGAAGGCCTGTAGTTGGTTTAATTATCGAGAGTCAACATGATCTGTTAAAGCACTATCTAGTACTCTTAAAAACACAAAGAATCCAACCATTTTGCTCTGAAACTCCACTAACAATAGGGAATCTCACGTGTTTGGACGTTCCACTTAAAATTTAAATTTCAAATGTTTAATGTTTAAGCGTTTTGTCATAAGTATAGGATTTTTGAGACGCATAAAAAGGTATGTTCGTGGCAAAGTTTTAAAAAAGTAAATGTTCAAGAAAATTTCAATACTTGTAGGGATACCAGATCAGTTTGGAAAGAATTTAAGGAACACAAAACACATTGGCTTGTCCGACTTTTCATGACGTTAAAGAAAAAAAATAGCTAGCGATGACCATTTTATTGATTGTTGGACTTTTTTTTAGAGAGTTAAAGATACAAAATAGCACAAAAAACTGGTGATGACCCAGTTTTAATCAATTAATATCAAGTCTTTTAAATGTAGCGCAATATCTAAAATCGGTTATCACTATTTTAAATGAAATTTAAGGACATTTTGTGTCCTTATTAAGGACAAACGTCCATAAGGCCCCTCAAGGACTGTTCTGATCATTTAATGAAGTCTGGTAAGTGGTAACCCTAAATACTTGTCCTTTATTTTCTTATTTGGCATAAATGTGAATAATTCTGCCAACATATTAGCCTTGTTTTCATTCAAATTGATCCAAAGCTTTTGTGTTGACATTTACAGTGTATCTAAAATTCAGATTATTTTAAACTAACGTTCGCCAGATGGCCTAATGCATTTTTTTCACGTTACAAAACCGCTGAACTGGGCCACCATTCAAAAATGTTTGGGAAAAATGCACTCGGCTATATGAGCTGATGGACTTGATCAAACTATTCAGATATACTGTAAATGCATATCTATGATTCTATTCTAGCGAATATCACTGTACAGCTTTGTTACAGTTGAGGCTGTATCAGCACTCAGCTCCATTCCACAGTTGAATTTCTTTGGACCCTAATTCCCTGAAAAATTTCCCACATTCTTTGAAATATTTCTGATAGCCATGTTGCAACTATCGACGACTGCTGCTCGCCAAAGTTCCTTAAATGTTCGCCAGTCTTCGGCAACATTTGGCGAAGTTCAAAATCGTTTAACATTATGAAAGTTGCATCTGTAGTAATTTGCTGAGAGCTGTTAACTATAGGCCTATGCTTTAGTACTGTATGTGCTGTCTACTGTGTTGGTTCATCAGACTAAGTGTTTCAAAAAGGAACTTTCAACTATAGTTTGTAAATTGTAAAAGAAAGTTTAGAGTTACAAAATACATGACGTAACCAAAGCTTGACAAGGACACTAGTAGAAGATATGCTAATTTGGCAACATAACAAAGTGGACAAGGAACAACCGCTGTTCGTCCATGCAACAATGACAACACAACACAACATACACACAACGCAACCACAATGAATGCCAACAAGAAACACATGTACCTATTCAGTTATACGCAAGCAAACACATGTTTCGACAGTTGCGACAGTATGGAAAACAGAATATATTTAAAATCACATCAAAGTTTCTTTACAAGCAATGATTGATTCACGCAGCACTGCATTTGAAATCAAAAAAACACACTTATATAGACAATCCTAGCACTATTACTCACTTTAAACATCAGGATAACCAACGATGAAATTTCTACGTTACGTAAGCCAAATGGCAGAAAGCTAAAAGCAGATCTAAATGCATAACAAAAATTACTAGAAACAATTTAAATTACTGTATACAAATTCCAATTTTAAAAAAGCATGAATACACAAAGTATTTGCTTTAATACTAAACAAATCTCTATTTATAAACATGCAGAATATAAACACACGGCCAAATTGGTATCCTGTACACTATTAGAGGCATTGGCAAATTTTAAGGGGCCACAGACCACCAATTTTAAACATTCCCTATTTGCCCAGCTACATTTGATTGAAATTGGAAGGTCACTGAACCACGTTTACACATTGTACTGCTATACACAGCAACAACTGAGTGAATTTGCTTATTATTTTCTGTGGACAGTAAACACAGTCTGGTGATGTCACTAATTGCTGCATGTTGGACCCCTCTGCTGGAAACAATAGATTGGCTCTTCAGGCCTCAGACTTCTGTCCTGGGGCCTCCTCGCATCATCAGCCAAGGGCCCCTAGTGTCATTCAGTTCCATGGCCCCCACACCGCTTAATCTGGCCCTGCTTGGGGAACGTCATAAGCTCCACCAAAGTGGTGCAAAAAAATTTAGGGCAATATTAGATCCAAATATTGAGATCAGGAACATTTTGTCACACTATACAAGAGTCTATTATCTTACCCTTCACCTTATCACCTTACCCTCCTTCCATCCGGTAAAAGTTTCTCATTGGATTCGAACAAATCCCACAACCCACCTATTTCCAATAGGGAGGATGGCTCCTCCAAGTCCCCTCGTGGCTAAACAAATGATTAAAAGCAGTAAACAAATCAAAGTTCTTGTGAATCAAAAATTTAGATTCACAGTTAAGCAACACAGCACAAGTGAGTAACGACTCCGCTTTAATAGAAGTGCATCGGAACACGTTGTTCTGTCTACGTCACCATCTACTGCTGAAGAAATCATCAGATATTAAAATGGCCAATTGCCTTCAATAGATGAAACATCTGAAAAACCAAAGTCGTCGTTTCAATCAACGTCCGCTACTTGTGAACCAGAGCCAAGCGCAGGTTGATGTGTTTGGCGGCCAACAGTTGATTGCAGTCAACCGAATCCGGCAAGGGAAGTTCCTGGAGCGGAGAATCGGTCACGTCGGCGGTAAACTCGAATTCGTAGATGACTGGGTCGATGTGTGTCTCGCCGAACGGACCCTTTAGCGCCACGTACGACAGTGTCACGGGACTTTGCGGGTGTGTCTTCAGAATCAGCTGGTAGCTGAGAGTTCGAACCATCGAGTTAATCGGGTTCTCTTGGTTCTCGTTGATGCGCGCCTTCACGGTCCACTGAAATCCGTGGGCGGTGAAACGGTTCGTTTCGTAAAACAGCTTCGGAATGAAGTCGTCCGTGCGTTTCGGCAGCAGCTGAAGATCTGACGAGAAAAGCAGAGATGCTCAAAATATCTTGAAACTATATTGGCTACAACCTGATGTTAGTAACAAGAAAGGTTGAAACAGCAATCAGACATATAACGATAAAGGCATAATAAAACTTCATTCAAATGGTTGTTACGTTTGCATGGTTATCCAAGGACAAGCAGTAAGTCCCCAAATTGTGAACCACAGCACCCTGGGGATCATGACTTCCTTCCAGGGAAGCCGTGAGCTACTACAAATCAATCAGAATAAAATTTCACTTCGCTGTCTATATAGCATATTCTATATTAAACATTTGCAGCCAAAATTTTGTTGTAGCGTTATGATATTAGTTGTGACAGATCAGTCCATCCCCTAGGTGGCGCTAGCTACTTCAGACTGCCATTTCGCACAAACTTTGAAATTTTTAAAATATATTTCATATATGATATGGACTTTTAAGAAATTGATTGATTTTTACTAAACAGCAACAAGCATGATATGAGTGAACATGAAGAGGGCACATCGTCAACTAGGAGTGTGAAGAAGAGCAAAATTCGAAAAGATGATGATAGCTATTTGGACTGCCATGATTTTCAAAGTTCTTTTTAAAATTTGATACGGGGAGCCTTGGAAAAATCTGAACTTGGCAAGGCAGCCGCAGATAGAAACAGTTTGGAAGCCACTGAAACAAGGGTCCATCCATATAGTACGAGTGCACTGATGGGGGGGCAAGGGGTTGGATTTAGGAGATTTTGCATGTGTACAGTGTGTTCAATGAGAGAGGGGGTGAAAATATGTTTTTTTGCATATGTACTATATGGATGAGCACTAAATAATAAAATAATGGAATGTTGCAGAATGAGGAGTTGCCACACCTACCCACAAATGCCACTCTCTCAGCAGAAAGCAACTCCACGATATGTCTGTAGACCTTGATACTTTTCTCCTTCTGATCGCAGAGTGAATGAACATTCTCCAACACTTCCAGTCCAGATTTCTTTGGAAACGCGCAAGAGCATTCGTGAACGCTTTGCGTTCTAAACGGTCCAATCCACTGGCAGCCAATGCTGCGATATTTGCACGGAACAGGTCTAAAAGATAACCATAAAGTAAAACACAGAGATTGATACAAACGCTTTAAGATTTTTAAAGTTACCGTTTTGAAAACTGCCTGAAAATTACGCAAATTCAACAATACTTTAAGCATCATATTAATTCTGACCGTTCCTGACACAACTGTATCCTGTGATCCGGTAAAGAGCTGCGGGGTAGTTGACGCCGGCAGTGAGGACAGATGGTCGGCATCTCGGAAATCGCCTTCTCCACCGCCAAATTACGAACACACTGGGTCCTGCTGATTTCACATCGGCACTGCGGGCACGTTGCACTTTCGCCTCTGATGCACGCATCTGCTAAAAGATGCGACAGACAGCTGGCACACAGCAAGTGACCATTTGTGCACTACAACAAATAAAATGCTCAACAGTCAGAATTTCCGACTTCCTCTCTAGAATTTCAACATGATCCATTGATTTGCTATTAAGAAACTAGAAAACGAAAGCGACTCGCACAGTGAGACCATACTAAGCCACTCTAAACCTTATGATTATTATTATTATGATGATGATTTCTATTTTTATTTTAAATTATTATCATCAACATCATCATGATCATCAAGAGAGGAGACAGAACCTGATAGAAGGAGAGACTTGGAAGATCGAGGCAGACTGCACAGCAGAGAATGCCATTCAGTCGTTCCTCGAGATTGTACTGGACAATGTCCGAGTCCCGTTTCTGTTTCTTCGCTTCTGGCTGCTGCGTCTCGGCGTTCGTGTCCTCTCCTCCGGCGTCCATTGTGTTGTCCAACGGCGACGGATTCTGTCCGTTGCCTCCTCCAGCAGCTGCCATGTTCTCCATTGCGACCACAACGCTCCAGCCAATCACAGGCGCCGCCCTAAATACGGCGGTCACGCGCAGCCAATCAGAACACGTCGACTTGGTGATCGAGGTCAAATCTTAAAGCATGTTGAGTAAGTAAGTGGATCAAATCGTTCTTGCAAATGCTGCACCAGAACTTTAGAACTAAATTCCAGCATCTATCCATTGTCTACCCCATGGCCAAATAACAAATTCTTGGTCACAATTTCCTTTACTTTTTGTAGCATATCCTCGAGTTTTTTCTAAACTCAAAGCATTTCTCGTCACGGAATCGTTTTCTCCATAGCTGTAACGTCTCAACCACAATGACCCTTTGGATAAAATAGCCCTGCATAAATAAGTCAGAATGACACCACTTTTGGCTATAGCTACTTCCTACTAAGATTAAGCGCCTAGGGATAAGATGCTGTGCTGCACCTAAAGCGCTACAGAAATTAACAAGATTTTACTTACTTACTTCTGCATCTCCCAATTGTGTAATATTTAGATGTTTGCGGGCGCGATACGAGAAAAATCTATGAATAAGTTTTCTAAGAGCCGGATGTTTACAATGAGTAGATCATAGTCTATGATCTACTCATTGTAAACTTCCGGCTCTTAGAAAACTTTGAGTTACTAGATAAGAAATGATATCAATTCTGTATTTATTTGAATCCGTCGTGAATCGAATGCCCCACGCGGGCGTTGGAAGCGGGGTCAACGACCCCTCTGACCCTGGTCAGAGTTCAGAATCAACTGCCAAGGTTGTTGTGGACGAGACGAAGGGCATTGAATCGGGCGCCCAACTCCATGGGTGCCCCCATTATCAGACGCGCTGCGCCTACGTGGTAAGATCATTCGTCAAACTTCTTTAGCACCATTATAATAATAATCACCTGCGCCAGTCTGCGGTCGTTAGGTAATACGATAGTAGACGGTCGCCGGTAAGATAAAGATTACGCGATAGAATTTAAGAATCATCAGGCAGCAGATCGGACGAAATTGGATCAATGTCTGTAATAGGGGTTTGTCTCTCCTGTTAAAGGAGGCATGGACGTCCGCTAAGCAACATATTAGCTGTCTTAGCTATAACAATGATCATGGCATTTAGCATTTTCGGATAAAGAAAAGCATTTAGGCCGTCTGAATCTGTTCTGATTGTAAAACTTTGACTGTTTTAACGATAGAGTCCCTGCTGTAAGAAGATATATACATGTCGCTTCTGTCACGATGAAAATGAAAGTCACGAATTAAACCGTCATGCAGTCACAGAAATCATTTGCCTCCTCTGCAATACAAAGCAACCAGTAAGTCTTGCCAACAGTGGAATGTTAAGATATTTAATGAAATAATTGACAAAATAATTAACTTTAAGATTGTTATAATAATTTCAGTCCATTTGGCATATAATGTCTGCACAACTGCAATGTGTCTACTGAGTTAAATGACTTGGATATTAATGATATATTTGCATGATAGCTACAGCAGACCGGACTTGCTGACTTATTGATATACCGACCCTTACCTGTCTGACCATCACACCTTGCCTACAGCTGTTTCAAGATAGACTAGGCACTTAAGAATAAGTGATTTATTCAGTACTACCTCCAAAAGCACTATATGATCAACAAGGTTTTGCTTACAAGTGCTACTTAAATTGACAAGGTTTTACTTACTTAGTTATGCTTTGTTATACAGTGTATTTAGTTATGCTTAGTTATACAGTGTATGCTTATGTTATACAGTGGTTGCTTATGTTATGCAATGTATTTAGTTATGCTTAATTGTACAGTGTATTTTGTATGTTCTTTTTTAATTATTTTAAAATTGAGATTTGTTTTTATTCCAGGTTGCCAGGGCGTGCGTTAAGTGCGGCACTGAATTTGGAAAATATTTCTGTTCGGTTTGTCGGTTGTACGATGACAAGGACTTGGGACAGTTTCATTGCGATCAGTGCGGTATCTGCAGGTGAACTGAAGCTATGCGCAAATTGATCATATAATACGGAATTTTTGTGCGTTTCATTTGTGAATGAGGACTTGTTTGGCAGAAGAAAAGAAAAATTCTTTGGTCTTTCTTCCACAGTTTCTAAAATTGCTGATGAGCAAAGATGAGATCAGCACATTGCCAACTACTTACTTACTTACTTATTAAAATGACCCTGCCTGACTGACCCCACGTTTTGGACTTGTCTGTTTCAAATTTACACTAGGCGCCAAAGTCCATAAGAATTTATATAGTGATTTCAAAAGTAGCACAGATTTATGTAGAAATGTCACAAGTAATACTGCTGTAGTTGTGGTGCTACTTTTGGAATCTCTATAAATTCATGAAATTTTGCTTACTAACTTACCTACTTATTCCCTCATGAAATGGCAGTTTTGAATAATATTGTTCTGGTGAGTTTCTCTTGTGTTTGTAAGGTATCTTTATTTCAACTACCATTTCTTTCCAATATTCTCATAAAAGTTTCCCAGGATCGGGGGTTTGCGGGCGGGGTAGACTGAAGACTGGATAGGATAGCCCTCCAATAAGTAAAGTAATCTTGACTACAGAATTTGGTAATAATATTCAATGATGTGCTTGTGGAAACAAAGCAAGACATTCTAGTCACAGGTTTTATTCTCACTATATAAATTGGAAAGACTGTTAATCCTGTATTTTCTTTATTTTGTTGTTACCCTAGAATTGGAGGACCTCAGAATTACTTTCACTGTCAGAAGTGTGACCTCTGTCTTGGCATAGAAATAAAAGATTCGCACAAAGTGAGCAACTTTGGTGTCAATGGCCATGAACTACTTACTTACATTCATGCATTTATATACTTGAAAAATCAGATTGCCTTTTAAAATTCATTACATAAATATTAAAATGACTTTTGCTATCTTACTTGTTTAAATAATGATATCATTGGCATACTAACAATACGGTGCCATAAGTGAAACTTCCAAGGCTACCAGTACTTCAGAACAAACAGACTTCATGGGCCCTGGAACCAATACTGTTTTAACAGCCTATCTTTTATACTGTATTTTAGTTTGTTGTGTAATGAAATGCTTCAAAACTGGACCAGAGTTCAATAATAAACTGGAATATAAATGCTGCAACCATGACAACAATTCATGCCCCCCCCACCCGTCCTGAGTTAAAAACATTCCAGGGCTACACTTTGTAACCCGGCGTGCCGCTGAATTATATTGTAAAATATGTTGATATGCTGTATTGTGTTTGTTCTTCAGTCAAACTAGTGAAGGTGTGAAAGATGTTGATTTTAATGGGGGAATGTGTTTTTGTTTGTTTGTTCAGTGCATGGAGAAACGTACCCACGCTAACTGCCCTGTGTGTTTGGAAGACCTCCACACATCACGCGTCAATCTCATGTGTCTCCCTTGCAGCCATCTCTTGCACAAGTAATAGCATAAGTAAATTTAACTCCATCTGCCACATTGTATTAACCCCTTAACTGGGGATCCCGGATATGTCCGTCCATTTTACATTGAGTTACAGTTAAATACCCAGTTAAGGGGTTAATACAGAAACCAGTTTAAAATGCAAGAACACGATGTACAGTAGAGCTTCGTTCTAACGTACTTTTACAGGGTCTGTAAAACTAGCACGTTACGTTTTATCTGAATACCATCTAATACAGTGCCACATTACAAAGAACCGTACATTGCGGTATGTTATAACCGAGTGTATGCTGTAACCGAGTAATGTAATGAAGTTCTACTGCTTATAATGTGTGACCTTATACAGGACACTGTAACAGAATCTGGGCTGTAATGTATTGTATTACAGTGCAATCCTGTTAAGACACTTGCAGTGGATTTTGGATTTAGAGAATGGATTGCGCAGTTCTGTAGATGTTGGCTTTTCTGGAGTTTAGCATCTGTACTAGTTTATGAATCTGTATATATATTTTTAAAATATGTATTTCTGCTTTAACGTAATTTTATTAATTTATTTTCTTTCAGAGAATGCTGGTTGGGGCTTCTAACTTCTGGGTCAGTAGTTAAACGATTATCATAATTATTATTATTAATTATTAATTAATTGAACTCGTTAATTAATTAGCTTCCAGTTTGTTTTCCCGCTAAAAGATATACATCTGCGTGTATTTTATTTGGAGCTCATGTTACTGTAGCGTTCTGATATTGCATATCTATGATTTTTTTACCAGCAACTATGCATGTCCTGTATGTTGTCAATCTATGGTTGACATGACGAATCAGTGGAAGGATATGGATGACGAAGTTAGCGCAGTTGCGATGCCAGATGAACTAAAGGACATGAAAGTCTGGATTCTATGCAGGGACTGCCACCAGGTGGACTTGCTTCTGTCACCGTCATTGTCAACATCATCATAACTGTCATGTTCATTGTTGTGATCATCATCATCATCATCACCATTGTTGTTGTCGTCATCGTTGTTGCCATCATCGGATTGAAATCCATTATCGCCCAGTTTCACGGCACGAATTTCTATAGCTGCTTTGTTATTTCTGTTCTTTTAAATTCCAATTTTTTTAAGTTTTTAGAATCTTGATTTGTCTCTTCGTCGTAAAAGTTTTACGGGTTTTCTTTGTGGTAGTTTTTATGGAATTTTAGACGTTCGTTTTTCAGGTTTCTGAAACTCCATTTCACGTGATCGGTCTGAAGTGCTGCCACTGTGGATCTTACAATACTTGTCGAACGGAAGAAGAGAGCGCAAGAGAGGGCGATAGTTCGGCCGCTGTGCTGCACGACTCTAGTCACAGCACTTGAATAATGCCAAAAGCGTCGTCCAGAATCCCTTTTCGGATCGGGGGTTGGGGGGAGGGGGGTAACTTGATGTGTAGAAGTGACGGACCCCTATTTAAGTAAGCGAGTAAGCAAAATCTCGTGGTAACACTTAAAACTGGGGTGTTTTTTATTTTACAAAATATAATATAATGCAATATAATTGCAAAAGAAAACTCCATTTAGACCTACTTACAGGGGGCTGCAACCTCAAGCTATGGAGTTTAGTGATTTTGCTCTTAGATACAGTAGAACCTCGTTATATCGAACTCGCTTATATCGAAATCACGTTTATATCGAAGTTTGAGCGCCGGTCCCGCCAAAACAGTGTTAATGATACAGGAATCGGATATATCGAACCTTGGATATATCTAAGTATTTATCACGGTCCCTTGAACTTCGATATAACGAGGTTCTACTGTAGTTGAATATGTGATTGCCAGAGATATTGAGGCTTTAGTTTAATGTAACACTCTTAGATGTTACAGATGTATTTTGTAATTATTTTTAGTGCTTTACATTAATTGGAGATAAATCTGTTTTGTGTACTACTGTATGTGAGTTTGTAAAGGCTGCTACATATCTATTTCACTTGTTACTAGTGTATTTGTCTTGATTATGCCATATATTTATTCTACTGAAGACACTATAGTCTATATTACCATGGTAACAGGGCCGGATAAAGACCTATTGAGGCCCTAAGCACTTAAAGATTTGATACCCATAATCCTAAGCCCTAAATATATGTACAGCTGTAATTCCAATTATAAACAATAATAAACCATGAGATATATTTTTATTTTTCAACACTAAAAACCTACAGTAAGATGGAAAATAATGTTCAATTTCACTTCATTTAGATTTGAAAAGGTTTTCTACTTTTTTTAAAATTGCAAAGTTTTTGATCAAATCATCAAAGTCAATGTAATAAGGAACAAAGCATTGATAATTATTAAATTTACTAAACTAGATAGCAAAATATTTGAATGTGAAAATAATAAAAGAAAAAATCGTTGTGCCCCCTTCTCTCGTGGGACCCTAACACATGCTAAGTGTGCTTAATGGCCGGTTAATCCAGTCCTGTTATAGTCTATATTTCCATGGCAACGACCATTGGTGTAGGGAGGGGGTTGAACGAGGGGGCCCGGTCTTCCTACTCGGATGGGGACCGGTCGTGAGATGCGTCCAAATTTCCAAAACGGGCGAGTACCGGTAGATAGGGGTAGTGGGTGGTAGGGATAGTATGAGATCAAAGAGAACGCTATAGATTTTAAAGAGACGGCAGCCTTTTTGTTCCTCAAGAGGACACAGATGGGTTAGGTACCCTAGATTAAACACTAGGCTGGTCTTAAAATTCGGATCGAAAACCTATGGTCGAGACCTTTGTCCAAAATGGGCGACTGTTATAGGCTACGGTCAGGCCTGAGGAGAGGGGTGCAGCCGGTACATTGTACCGGGGCCCATGGAGTTTTCAGGGGCCCAGATCCGGCGACGATAATTAAGGGTTTTTTGCTTGTCAAGCTGCTTTTGGTTTTTGGAAAGTTGATAACGTTTTTTTGCTTGTCAGGTTTTTCGGAGACTTGAGAAATTTTTCTTAAGCCCGGAAATTTTTTTGTTCCCGGGGCCCGGAATTTCTCTCGGCGGCTCTGGCTACGGTAGTCGTACAGTCTGTAATATTGCCCGACCCAGAGTTCAGGGTTTGAACCTACTGGTAAATTGGTAATGTCAACCAAAATCGTTTGGCAGCTGGGGCTTCCCCAGGCGGCGCTGATGACGTCCAGGCTCCTTTTTCGGATCGAAGGGTTGGGGTGGGAACTCGATGCGTAGAAGTGGCGCCCCCTTTATTTCAGAGGAACTTCTACAGGAGGCCCTCTATTTCAGGGCTTTCCAAACATTTTGGACCTCCCATTTCACATGATTTCAGCGGTTTTCTAACGCCGCGAGCCCGCCCGCGACCCTAATCATAGCACGTAATATCAAACAAAATTCATTAGGCCATCTGGCGAACGTTGTTTGAAAAGAATCTTAATTTTCATCAAGTGGCCAAAATGAACCACTGTTTCAATTCGAATGAAAATATTGCGAATTAATTGAGCAGAATTTTTCATTTTTGTGTCAAATAAGACAAAAATGAGAGAAATAGAGAATGAAATCTCTTTAAAATTATCTTTTTTAACAGTTTGCCAGAAACATACCTTTATTACGCGTGTGAAAAATCCTACGAATAGGGCAAAATCGCTTAACCGTAGGTTATCGACATTCTTGCGCTTTTAGTGGCGTTTTAGAGCAAAATGTACTCGTATCTTTTATGACCTGGTAACGCCACCGATAATACAAAGAGTTTGGTTAGATAACCGCAAATGACGAGGGTATGAGAATAAAGGGTTACGTAAGTGCGGAGCAATTAAAGGTCAAGACCTTTCCCATTGTTAATAAGCAGTGTCTGAGGTCTGGTTCGAACCCGCTGCCCTCCGGTCGGTAGCGTGGTAAAAATCCTGCCACTATTCCACCGCGTGCTCTAAACGTCGATACCCGGAGGGCCTTGGTAACGAGCCGCGTTCACGTGTTTCGCTATCTTATCGCCGGAAAAAACACGATTCGGATACCAAGAACCGGCCGCAAGAGGGCGAATCATCGCCGGAGGCGAAAGCTTCGCTGGCAGGCGATGATTCATCACCTGGTTTGCGTCATTGCGTATCTTGGGTGAAATACAGAGAGAGAGAGAGAGAGAGAGAGAGAGAGAGAGAGAGAGAGAGAGAGAGAGAGAGAGAGAGAGAGAGAGAGAGAGAGAGAGAGAGAGAGAGAGAGAGAGAGAGAGAGTTTTGGAGAGAGAGAGAGAGAGAGAGAGAGAGAGAGAGAGAGAGAGAGAGAGAGAGAGAGAGAGAGAGCAGACACCAGATGTTTTGAGAGAGATGTCCAGAATTTTCTAGAACCCATTTCAGACCATCAGCTCAACCAGAGAGAGAGAGAGAGAGAGAGAGAGAGAGAGAGAGAGCCAGTGCAGAGAGAGAGTCCAAGAGAGAGAGAGAGAGAGAGAGAGAGAGAGAGAGAGAGAGAGAGAGAGAGAGAGAGAGAGAGAGAGAGAGAGGAGAGAGAGAGAGAGAGAGAGAGGGAGGAGAGAGAGAGAGGAGAGAGAGTGAGTGGTGGTGGGAGCAGACACCAATGTTTTGGCGGTTCGAAATTTTTCGGAAATCTTTAGACCATCGCTCAACCTCCCTTTCTGCAGCAGCAGCAGTAGTGAAATGTCCAAAATTCAGTCTGGAACCCAGTGGTGGTCAGCAGCAGCAGCAGTGGTGGTGGTGGTGCAGTGGTAGTGGTGCAGTGGTGGTGGTGGCAGTGGTGGTGGTGGTGGCAGTGCAGCAGCAGTGCAGTGGCAGCAGTGCAGTGCAGTGGTGGCAGGTGGCAGCAGGTGGCAGTGGTGGTGGCAGTGGTGCAGCAGTGGTGGTGGTGGTGGTGGTGGTGGCAGTGTGGTGGTGGTGCAGGTGGCAGGTGGTGGTGGTGGTGGTGGTGGTGGTGGTGGTGCAGGTGGTGCAGTGGTGGTGGTGTAATAATGGTAGTGGTGGTGGAGAGAGGTGAGAGAGTGAGAGTGGTGAGAGTGGTGGAGGTGGCAGTGGTGGTGAGAGGTGGTGGTGGTGCAGTGGTGCAGGTGTTTTGCTGGTCAAATTTTGGTGGTGCAGGTGGTGGTGGTGGTAGTGGTCCTCCCTCCTTCCATGTGGTGGTGGTGGTGGTGCAGCAGCAGTGGTGGTGGCAGCAGCAGCAGCAGTGGTAGCAGCAGTGGTGGTGGTGGCAGTGGTGGTGGTGCAGCAGCAGCAGCAGTGGCAGTGGTGGCAGCAGCAGTGGCAGTGCAGCAGCAGCAGCAGCAGCAGCAGTGGCAGCAGCAGCAGCAGCAGCAGCAGCAGCAGTGGTAGCAGTAGCAGTAATAATAATAGCAGCAGTAATAATAGCAGCAGCAATAGCAGCAGCAGTAGTAGCAGTAGTAGCAGTAGTAGCAGTAGTAGTAGTAGTAGTAGTAGTAGTAGTAGTAGTTAGTATTAGTAGTAGTAGTATTATTAATCGTCATTTCCTGCACTACAGCACTTGCTGCACACAAGTAGGCCGGTCTATTACTGACGGTCATATTGCTGTCAACTCGTAAAACGAGCAATAATAATAATGACTTTATTTTAAGTGGTTTATTAGAAGTTCCCCCCGTGTTGAAAACCACTGGAAGACAAATGGGTGGGCACTGTGAGGAAGCCTTTTTGCAAAAAATTCCTGTGGTCGTAAAAGGAATTAAAACTGCATAAAAATCCAAAGCGTAGTGTCTTAAAATTCGTTTGGCGTTCCATCAGCGTACGTAAAATGTGGGACGATTTTAGGGCCGAAACATGGTTTAGTCTAGGCCGTTTCCGGGGGAAAATTGCCCTTCGCCACCCCCTTCCGTGAAAATTTCAAATTCCCCCGGAAATTTTGGCATACTACATCAACTAACAGCAGCCCCCTAGCTGACTTCCCCCCGGCTTTTTCAGTTCCACCCCTGCTTTGTCAGTTTCCCCCTCCTCTGGAGTCCAGGAGTCTAGATTAACCCCTTAACCGTGTATTTAACTGTAAATCAATGTAAAATGGGCGGATATATCCGGGATCCCCAGTTAAGGGGTTAAACACTGGGCTGAAATGAGGAAACGAAACAAATTTACAGAAAAGACGATTGGTCGACATTTTGAACCCTCTTAGTTTTTGTAGCAATTACCCTGTTCTTGTGTGGTTAATATTATAATAGATTCAGTTCTTCTGATGCCGTTTTCACTGTTTAAATCTAGACTCTGGACTTCGGGGAGGGACTAACAAGGCCGGGGGGGTGAGTCAGCTAGGGCCTAGGGGACTGCTGTTAGTTGATGTAATATGCCAAAATTTCCCGGGGGAAATTTGAAATTTCCGGGGAGGGGAAAGGGCAAATTTTTCCCCGGAAACGGCCTAGATTAAACCCTGGCCGTTCTCGACGGGGGATGTCAAAGGATCATTAGAAAAGTAACAATCTCAAACAGATAAAGACAGAATTGAAAACGCTGAATAAAATACATCGGCCGCAAATACTACAGTTATGCGTAATTTATTTTAGAGTTGCGTGGTTCAGAAGAAGTTACTGTACGTCTGAGACAAATAAACTGAACGTAAATTTCCCGAAGTCCGCTTGATAATATAGTTTAATTAACTGTTGTTGACGGCTTCATTCGCTTCATTCGCAGTGTGTGAGAGTTGTCCACGAGTGTCCAAAGATGAGATTCAAAATAGGCCTAACTGCAAAAACGAAACATCACCAGGAGCTCTATTGTCCAACAGTTGATCTAGCGTTTTATTCACAAGCAAATGCTCATACTTAGGCCTATATATGCAGAGAAAAACTACATTCTATCATCGTTGAAAATTTAAAAAAATAGTCGTCTTCAAAAAAGATACTCTAGTTGCCGTGAACGTTTTCAAAATTTCGAAACGCTAAAACACATAAGAGCTCTCTTAGCAAATCTACTGTAGAGGTTCGCTCAATTCTGTGCAAACGGGTAAAAGCGTTTGCTGATTTTCATTGCAATTTTCAAAGCAAAGGAATCTTGGCCGGTCAGAGGTTAGATGGCTGGACTCAGGGGCGTAGCGACGGGGGGGGGAGGGGGGAGTATATCGGTATATATACCCTCACAAAATCAGTCTTTTATGTGATTTACATGTGGTTATAGGCTATGTGGTTTATATGGTTTATGCGGTTTATAGTTAAGATTTATACCCACCCAAAATATTTATACCCTCCCAAATCAAATTCCTGGCTACGCCCCTGGCTGGACTGCCAAGTCGTGACGTACGTGGTTAAAATCCCAACTGCCGCAGAAGCCTTTCGACTGTTTCTGTCCCAGACGACCAACGATTCTACTCAGTCATGAATGAAAACACTACAAGTGCTTACTCAATGAAAACGAAAATGACGAGTGGAAAGATTGAAGCCTCTGTACCTTCCGTTCTCCGGTCTAATGCCAGCGATCCCTGATCGGTTTCATAGGCTATACTCTGTAGCATGGCGGACCGGTATAGGGCTAGATTGAATAAACGAAAATGACAGTGGCGGTTCCAGGATTTCTTGGTGGGGATTAAATTAATTCATAGGAAGTTGGTGGGGGTATGAAAATAGAAGAAAAAATTCGGTACTTTCCCGTTATCCGGACCCCAGTGAAGAGATACTAAGAAATGCTTAGGGTTAGGGTGGCGGTTAGGGTTAGGGTTAGTGTTAGGGTGAGGGTTTTGGTTAGGGTTATGGTTAGGCTAAAACTCTAACACTCACCCTAACCTTCACCTTAACCCTAACCCTAATATCTCTTCACTGGGGTCCGGATAACGGGAAAGTACCAAAAATTCAATCAACTTCGCCGAAAAGGCTGACAAAAGGGGATTTTATCTTTTATTTTAATACACTTTTACCGAAAAAATATAGTTTAACAAGCAAAAAAGGTCATCCGCAGTATTTTTCCGTAATTTTACTAGACTTTTACCCAAAAATGGGGTTTCACGAGCAAAACAAGTAAAGTAACTCCGGTGGGGGGATGCATCACCACTCATCCCCCACTTGGAACCGCCACTGGCAAAGAAAACGACTTGATATATAGCGGAATTGAATTTTTTAACAGACTAAAACCACACAGAGGACAGGTTGCAGAAGTACTGCAACGCCCCATTGCTGTTCAATTATAAATACAGTAGGGCCTAAGTCTTAACCCCTTAACCGTGTATTTAACTGTAACTCAATGTAAAATGGACGGATATATCCGGGATCCCCAGTTAAGGGGTTAATTAATTCTGATTCCTTTCCAAAACATTTGATTCGCCATTTCCATTTCATCTTTAAAGACTGATTAATTTGCAAATAATAATAATAATATGGCGCCCGAACACAGCTAACTCGATTAATGCAGTTGTCTTAAAAATCAGACCCTTATTCTATACTTTACCTTAGTGCTTATGCAGCCACACCAATCACATTTGCACTTGGTGTCACGTTCACAGAAGAAGACTTTGGGGCATTTAAAACGAGCGTGGCAGCGACAACTCTTACGCTTTTTAGCGGCGGTAACACATTCGAGGAGGAAACAAGCACAAAGAACAAGGACCAAGAACTTCATCTTCCACTTCGATTATGACCTGGAGATATGACAGGAAAATTCCGTTTAGCATACGATATCAATCCATCACATGCACGCACGCGTAAAAACTCAGGTGATGCAATTTATGCATTTGGTCAGTGTTTTATCCAGACTCCAGGCCTCGGGGGGGAGAGTGGGAATTGACTTGGATGGAGGGGTAGAGAGGGTTGAGACACAGTTCAATGCATGTAACAAAAATTTTAGTGCCCGGAATTTCTTCTGGGGGTGATCTCCCCTCCTAACAGTCCTGGATAAAATATTGCATATGGTGTTCGGGTATGAATAAATCTGCACATGTCCCAAATTTTTATCTCTATTAGACCTCGTATAGGCGTAAAGCGCTCTAACCTTTGGCCCTTCCTCTATGTTTCTGCGCTATATAAATTGACTTATTAACCTAACCTAACCTAAGCTGACCTAACCAGAAAATCAACTTCAGTATCTTGGTTAATCTCAAAGCACCCTAAGACAATGCTACAATCACATCCTATGGTCGAATTATATATCAAAGCAGCGTTTGCCGAGTTTAGCCATACTTAAAACTTAGCATGATTTAAAGTGGCTTAGAAGGCATTACTGCCTGTGTGAAAGCCACTAAAGGCACTGACGGGGCTTGAACCCGCTCCGTCAGCCAGACGCTCCAGCACGTAACCCACTCTGCCATCTTCCGCCCCATACCTGTAACAATTTTGCCAATCGTATTAAGTGCCTAGCCAAGCAACAAAATATATGAATAAATCTTCAATTCCAGTTTTAAGTTATCAAACCGTACAATGAGAAAGATGTCTATCGCCAAAACCTTGACAAATCGGACCTTGGTTGAGACGTATGTATACTTATCTAACGTCAATTGTATGGTATTTCTCAAAAAGTTGGACTCGGAGCCATCCACTGAGTGCTGAACTACAGAGTCTAATCTAGACTCCGGTACTCCGCGGGGAAACTGACAAGGTCGGGGGGAGTCAGCTAGGTGGTTGCTATTAGTTGATGTAGTATGCCAAAATTTCCGGGGGGAATTTGACATTTACTGGAAGGTGAAGGACAATTTTCCCCCGGAAACGGTCTAGATTAAACCCTGCTGAACTGTGTATACAGACCTGTTCAACGTCACCAAGAAGAAGAAGACGACTTGAACCAGTAAGAACTGTCTATTGACTCTATTCTAGTCTTCCTTGGAAGTTGTCAAGTCCAAGCCAACTGCTATGCATAATGAGCTCAGTGTTGATCTTAATCGAGATGGCTTTGTACTTGATGAAAGAATGCTAATATATAATATATTGATGAAATTCAAATAATGATTTTAAAATACAGGTCTAACATCGATTCGGTTATCATCTTCAGAAATGTTTTATGTATTGACGATTGGTTTATACATAAAATTAATTTATATCTTAATCGCTTTAAAACTCTTGAAATTCCGAAGAACAACGAAGGCTAGGTTATCAGCCATTGATTTCACCGTTAAATTAGAGATTCAAAGCGTTTTCAAGTCGATGTCTAAAATTGTTTCTTAATCGTTTTAAACTTTGCAAAACAGACAACGACTTACACTTATATATATATATATATATATATATATATATATATATATATATATATATATATATATATATATATATATATATATATATATAAGGTAGCCAGGAATTTGAGTTGGGGTGTATAATGTGATTTGGGGGCATAAATCTTTAAACACTTAGAAAATCTTAAAAACATTGAAAATTTTAAGGTAGCCTGATTTTTTTTTTTTTTTGGGGGTATATATACCGATATACCCCCGTCGCTACGCCCCGAGATATATATATTTTTTTTTGATGAGGCTGATAAACTGGCGTCTGCTACATTATTTGGATCCCGACTTTGGATGCCAGATATAGGAAACCATAGCGTGATTTAAAATGGCTTAGGGGGCACTGCTGCCCTTGTGAAAGCCACTGGGGCGCCAGAACGGGGGCTTGAACCTCGCTCCGTCGGCCTACCGCTCCAGTGCGTATCCCATTCTGACGTCATCCGCCAACAATCAGGAAATGAAACGGATTTTTGATTGGAGCAACCAAATTCACTCTTTCCGAATGTGAGCTTTACATTCTGGACAACATCTCTAAAATCCGGTCTAATTAATTAATTAAATAATTATTTAATTGTAATCTCCTTATTTTATGTAGAGGATTTTTACACTAAAGTAGCTGTCCCTATATTCTTATACACTTATGACATCTTTCCCGCAAGTCCAAGTGTTTTATACAGGCCTCTTAATTAATTTTTGCATTTGAATTGCCCCTCTTTCCCTCCAGCCAAGTCAATCCCCCTCCCCAAGGCCTGGAGTCTGGATAAAACATTGCCCGCAACAGAGTCGAGGACTTCCATGCATCAGGGGCGTACCAGCCATGTGGACAACCTGGTCAAATGCCAAAGGCCCCCGACCCGCAAAGGGCCCCCGACTCGCAAAGGGTCCCCGACCAGAGCAAAAAAATTTGTTCGCAAAGTTGTAAAGTCGTAAGATCGAAAGACCGACAAGCAAAAAAAGATCGTCGACGTTTCCGCAAACTTGTCAGATCGTCTCTGGAAAGGGCCCCCTTCCAGTTTTTTACCAAGGGCCCCGAGCATATTGCTGTTTGCTACGCCACTGCCATCCATCCAACATCCAAACAAGCATCCATCATCATCCAACCGGGAAATATCCAATTCCAAACCACCTTTCAACCCGTTCTCGCATTTTCAGCTTCTATACCGACCGACTGCGTTTATATTATAAGACTGATCTCTACACAACACCCGCGGCAAACGTTCGTCTTTCCCGCGAACAAGTAAAACGATGCTTTTAACCTTTCGCTAGAATCTTCGTTTCTGCATCTCTCGACATAAACACATTCGATCTACAGTATTTATTACATCTAGAAGCGGTATACATAATGATGTTAATGGCCTATTCAGGATGACATATGTGAGTGATACGAAGATGTAACTGATGGGATCCGTGTGTGTGTGTGTGTGTGTGTGTGTGTGTGTGTGTGTGCGTGCCAACAGGTTGGTTGTTTATAACATTCGACGATTTATCAACGACGGTTACCGATCGACTGCCACCGGTGAGATAACCCTGTGCATGCCGCGCTAGACTTTATACGTAAATCGTGATGTCGTTTTTTTGTACAGGGTGGCCGAAAAATCGATCGCCATATCCGGTGTCAAAAAACTGGTCCCCGCCAGGAAACTGCTGTGTAGGTAAATCAAATGAAACGGTTTAGGACGAAAAGACATTTAGCAGTTGAAACAATAAATGGATTCAGAAATTGTCCAGGATATTAAATGCTGGAAGTCATTTATAAAAGTTTTCAGACAAGCTAACTTAGCCTAGTAGACCACATGAAATCACGTTATTAATAAAAGGCCGTGGAACATGCAGAAGTCTCAACGTGATTTAGACTAAACTATGCAACAACATATCGCCCCCCCCCCCACCCCACCCCACCCCCCCCACTGAAGAAAAATTCTCGTCTGTTTTGTGACAATCTCACGCCCAGAATAAGCAGCGCCTATGAATAAGCAACTACTGTTGTGCTGCTTTCCAAGGCGCTACAGAAATCCACGAGATTTTACTTACTTACTTGCTTAGTATAGCGCCAAACAATGGATGACAAACAGAGGGGGCTCTGCAGAGAATTGAAAATGGGCAAAGAAAGAGGCTCAGTTGTTTATTATCCGGGCAATACCAATGGCGGGAAATCTAAAATTTAATGCTTTAGTATTGGTAGAATTCTTTCATAATTGGATTTTAATTTTAATAACACTTCTGCCCACAGTCGCCGTCGAAAAACAGCTTCGCGTCAAAAAAAATTAAACCAGTTTAAAATGCCATTTTGAAATAATACTCTCATTAACTGACACATGCCAATGGTTACAGCTGTGTCAAGTCTTGATACGAGATCTAGTCACCTGTGCAGGTGACTTTGTCTAGAGAAGAAGACACCGTAAAAAGAATGTTGATTCTAATCTGTTAATCGACAAATATAATTCTAAAAATCACGTCCAGATGGAAAAACTTAAATGTATACATGTACTACATCTCCATTTCTCACTTCTAGAGAAATCTAAAATCAGTGTGGTGCTTGTAGTGGGAGGGGGCGACTTCGCTTCCCCACTGGTTAACTCTACACATAGATAAAGAGGGGAAGTTTCATGTAGTTTTTAACTTATTTAATTAACTAACTTATTTATAATAACAAAGCAATTAAAAACTCTTTTCCCCACGGTCCACTTTATACATCGCAAGGGCAATTTTCGCGCTGTCGATAGCCTATTTAGGCCTAACTAACTTATTGAGCATAATGAAATAATAAAGAAATTCAAACTCTCTCGAAGCTTGATTCTTGGATATCACCATCTATAAGGGCTGAATAACCTAGATTTGTCTAGAAATAAAATAAAGGTTTTTAAGGGTTTTTTATGTTTTAATGCTTGGCATGTCAACACCCAAAAGTCCCTTTCTACATTCTTGTCACCTATGTGTTCTGCTGTCTGCAGAAACGAGCACACTTTTTAAACATTAAAATGTGATTTTTTTCCGTCATTTTTCGACTTAAAAACCAAAACCTCAAAAACTTAAAATTCGACTTTTTAAAAACCCCAAAACCCTAGGTTTTTACAAATCACATTTTCAGCCATGCTCTGTATCCAATGTTTAATTCCCCGTCCAAATTGAGACGACTTTTTTCCGAAACGCCGGGTACACGAATAATACGCATTGAATCGTGATAATATCGCATCGCTGAGAGTTCAGCGCCGGATGGACGTTTACAGGTGGACGTCATTATGAAAGACGCATCTAGACACCCAGGCGGAGAGAGAGGGGAACGAGGAAGAGGGAGGGGAAATCGGAGGAGAGAGGAACGGGAAGAAACCGAGAAGAGATTCAAGGACGACGAGGGTTTCGCTACATTTGCAGACGCTCTATTTAGGAAGACGGAGGCTATTTTTAGCCGCGACGCGCTATTTTTAGACGCGGCACGCCGTCCGGGGTCGAAGGTCGGCGAACGCACTGTATTCGCCTTCCCAAAAGATAGACGCCGTATAGCGCCATCTGCGATCGTTCGCTTAATTATCTTTCATCATCTTCCCAATCATCAGATAACTGTACGTCGTACAGCGCCATCTGCGATCGTTCGGATTAATTATCTTTCATCATCATCATCATCATCATCATCATCATCATCATCATCATCATCATCATCATCATCATCATCATCATCATCATCATCATCATCATCATCATCATCATCATCATCATCATCATCATCATCGTCATCATCATCATCATCATCGTCATCATCGTCGTCGTCATCGTCATCATCGTCATCATCGTCATCATCAGAGACGTCATCATCATCATCATCGTCACCGTCATCATCATCATCATCATCTGACGTCATCGTAATTTATTTAGCGCCGTAGTTGTCTAGCAGCTGCGTAAACACGGGTCAAACTAAACGTCCAATTAATTATATTAGCACTCCATTAACCTTTGACTTACTTACTTACTTAGTATAGCGCCAAACAATGGATGACATTACCCGATCCAGGCTCTCTTACCCGATCCAGTTGTCCCATTTATGTAGCGCCATTTCGCTTCCACCATTCCTCTCCTATTAAGCAGTTTTGTAGCTTCTACTTTCTCGCGGGCGGAAACTTTGTTCCCTTTTGGTATCTTTTTTCATCTAAACTAAATTTGATGTGTTGAAAGTAGACTACATACACATTGTATAATGCTATAATTAAAGATGAATTTTTCTTTATTCTGGTACTAGTTATTCAACTAATCTAGGATTCCGATCCAGATTTGTTGACACTGCCTTGCCATTAGGCCTACCTTGAATGGAAAAATTATGTATCATTAGTTTTGTTTTGATTTAAATATGTTGTGGCCCTCTTTGCTAACACTCTTTTCATTTGTTCCACTAAGGTTCCATGTTGCCCTGTTATTTTAATGCACGTTGGTATATTGTATGTAACCGCTTTTGAGTTGAGTTGAAATAGATCATCAACCATCGTCTAAACCAACCGAAAGAGATCCTCAATTCGATGCTCCTACTTACTTACTTACTTACTTACTTTCTTACTTACTTTCTTACTTACTTACTTACTTACTTACTTACCAAGCTAACTATCCACATCAACCTCCTTCGATACCCAACCGAGAGAGAGAGAGAGAGAGAGAGAGAGAGAGAGAGAGAGAGAGAGACAGAGACAGAGACAGAGACAGAGACAGAGAGAGAGAGAGAGAGAGACAGAGACAGAGACAGAGAGACAGAGAGACAGAGAGACAGAGAGACAGAGAGAGAGAGAGAGAGAGAGAGAGAGAGAGAGAGAGAGAGAGAGAGAGAGAGAGAGAGAGAGAGAGAGAGAGAGAGAGTGACTTCCGCCGGATAGGGTTGGGGTGGGGTTGGGGTCTTGAGTGGGGTGGGGGTCTTGGGTGGGGCGGCCGGTGGTGTACGTTTAGCAACTAACGGAACCATATGCGTGACGTCAGAGTGCAAACGCTGCATCCTCGTGTAAAAACCATCTCAGAAGAGTGCAGGCGGAATCAGATGGTTGTCTAAGTGGCAGAAAGAGACACAGGAAGACGGACAGGCAGGCAGGCAGACAGGCAGACAGGCAGACAGACAGACAGACCGCTGTGTTGGTGTTTTAATATTTTTCGTCTGCCGGTGTCTTCCTTTTCGTCAGCAGTTCGTACATCAGTCGGCCCCTCCCCCCGGCCGCCTCCCACTTGGCCACCACCGACCATTGCCTCCCCTCTTCTCTCCTGGACGGAGGGACGGGCTCCCCGTTCCCCTTTGACGGGCCCAGACGCCGCCGCCGCCGCCGCCCCCGCCGCCGCCACGGCGGAGCAACGATGCCTGCTCTTCGCTCGTTGATCGCGCGGCGACCGGCGGCTGACGTGAGCGCTCTCGAGTCCGTCCTTCGGGAAAACTAGAGCAGGGCCGGGGCTACCTTAGCACGGCGGCCGGCAAAAGTTACGGCGCCTGCCTAAAAGAAAACGGACTGACTTCTGTAGCGCCAACATTCGAGGAATTTACCGTAAATCGAACAGTTTTCACGTGATCTTTTCGAATTAGAAAATTTTTCCGAAGAAAATATTTGAAACGTTAAGAGTTTTTCTCTCTCAAAAGATAGCGCTCTTCGGGAAAACCTTAGCAAGTATTATCAGTGAGAGAAATGCGCAAAATGAAAATTTTTGGCGATTATAGTGGTTCTCGCACATGGCAGAACCTCCTGAACCATTTAAACTTTGTCATAATAATAATAATAATAATAATAATAATAATAATAATAATAATAATAATTATTATTATTATTATTATTATTAGTAGTAGTAGTAGTAGTAGTAGTAGTAGTAGTAGTAGTAGTAGTAGTAGTAGTATTAGTATTAGTAGTAGTAGTAGTAGTAGTAGTAGTACTAGTAGTAGTAGTAGTAGTATAATTGTTATTAATATACCTATTATTATAGTGAGCAGTTTGTTTAAAACATTTTAAAGATTTCATTGCCCGATTCATGATATAATAATAATAATAATAATAATAATAATAATAATAATAATAATAAAATAATAATAATAATAATAATAATAAATAATAATAATAATAATAATAATAATAATAATAATAATAATAATAATAATAATAATAATAATAATAATAATAATAATAATAATAATAATAATAATGCAGCGAATAATGAATTTAAAGTTAATTTGAATAAATCAGAAGTTCAGTAGGCTTCGTTTTAGCTTCGGGCATAATATATTTTATAGCACTAATTTATTTTAGAACAACAAATCGCGCGCGGCAACAGTCCACTCGACGGAACAGCGCAGTCGCAGCAACCGCGGGTATGGGAGGGCGTCTGAAGTAACAGCGGTCGCGTCGGGGGTGGCTAAAATAAGAGCCCGAAAGACTTCGAGAGTTTTTGCAGCTCTTGGTCTTAAGTTAAGTGATTTCATGTCCTGACCGCGGTAGGAAACAGTGCGATATTACTGACAGAAATATTGACAGAAAACACCTGTTTGCGAACATTTTGCGCCCCTAAGGTTTCATTTTGATGTAGTAAGAGGAGCTTTTGGAGTTTTTGTAGACCTACCAGAGATACGGATTAAAATTCCTACTAAAAGAGGTAAGTTTTAGCGAAGATTTAGGCCATAACTGCCCTGGGGGGGGGGCAGTTAGGCCAGTTAGTAAAGGCATGTCCTGCAGATTAATGTATTCGATCCTTTGCTTCGAAAGCATAAGATGAAACCAGTAATTAATTGGAACTTATTTGCGGATTCTTCTGACCTTCGACGAAGTAACTTATATAGCGTTTATTTTTATGACATTACCAAAGGGAAAAGGCGATAATTTTCACAGAGTCGTAATAATAACGGGGTTTAGAGTGGTTCAGTAGGGTCTGACCTGTATGAGAACCAATATCAGGGGCGTAGCCAGGAATTTGATTTGGGAGGGTATAAATATTGGGGGGTGGCGCATAAACCTTAACTATAAACCATATAAACTACATATAACCACATATAAATCACATAAAAAACTTTAAGGTAGACTGATTTTGGGGGTATATATACCGATATACCCCCCGTCGCTACGCCCCTGACCACTATGTTCCACCCATTCATTCATTCATTCACATTATGGTCTTGCTGTGTAATCTCATTCTTTGCCCTCTTGTCCTCTAGTGGGTTTGTTCCTGTATTTTTCCTCTGTGTCTTTTCGCGTCTGTGCATCCATATACAAAATAACAGCAAAACAAAACTTGGCGGTACACAGTGGCATTAATGCCATAGTTTTAGACAGAAAATCTGTGAGCATTATTCTTCGTGCTATCAACAGAAATGGTGACTATTCGACCAACCACTTTGACGCGCATGCATTGTCTGCCACGTAATAGCTTGAATATGCAAATGTTCAATTTATGCAGCGCTTTTGTTGATAAAGCATTAGTCATCCGTCTGAAACTCTACACAGACCACGCCAAAGTAAACTCAGAACCAATGTACAAGTTAATTTCCAGGGTTCGAACCCGAGTTGGGCCGGCACTCTACCGAATGAGCGATTGAGGCAACGATGGGTGTAGTCCCAGGGGCCGGGTAGGGTGCCCATTTTCACCCTCGTAGAACCCTCCGATTTTATGAAAATACCTTTTCTGCAAAGCTGACAAAAACGGCAAACAAGTGTGCAGGCTAACTTCTGTGCATGCATTAGTACAGTCGAACTTCGTTATAACGTACTTAGCGGGTCTGCAAAATTCAATACGTTATAACCGTTCCCGTTATAACGAAGTTCTACTCTAACTTATGACTCTTAATGTGGTCTTCTTGGCTCAGAAATTCTGAAAGTCGTCCGAATTTTCCCAAGAGAAGCTCCAATTCTACCCCAACCCCCCTCCCCGTCGTGCCTAGAAAACATGCGTCTAAACGAGATTTACCTGTTGCAAGGGACGAGTCCAGACAGCCTCTGGTTCGATGCCTATTTGCCCATTTGCCTATTCGACTGCTCTACAGAAGCATACCCGACGGACAGTAAATCGGAGAAAATGGTCGCACGAAGAGAAACTTAGCAGCCTGTTTAACCCCTTAACTGAGGATCCCGGATATATCCGTCCATTTTACATTGAGTTACAGTTAAATAAACGGTTAAGGGGTTAACAGTGGCGCCAAATTAGCCATATATACGAAAAATATTTACCCCTATATTTACCCCATCGTTTTAGCCACACAGCCATCGAGGATTACCAACAGCATAATAATTATTGGCTGTAATTCATCAGGCTGTTTGTATATACCATGCACATACAATGATAGGTGTGTGTGTATGTGTGTGTGTGTGTGTATACGTGTACTTATAAATCAGAAATGTTCAATGATAGTTCAATTTTAATGACGCTATTTTTAAGTCCATGTAGAATATATATTTTAATTAACACATCGATATATATATATATATGCGTAAACTTGGATGAAAAAGTGGGGGCCCAGCCCCTCTGCCTTTCCTCTTCCCTAGCTTAGCCTCTCAAGAAGTGAGAGCCTCGAACCTAGTGGACTAATAGAAGTTTACGCCTATGTATATAGACCTATTCCACACACACACGCACACACATGCACACACGCACATATATTATTTTATATATGATGTTTTTCAATTCCAGGCATCAGACACCTTCAGGCGTGGTCTCTCCGGATTTAGCTCTGCGCCAATCAACTTTAAATTTCTTCGAAAGTTTGTGGAGGTTTTTTATAGAAAGCGTTGCACAACAACAACAACTGCGCTAGGTCAGTCGGTCGGAATAGCGCCTTTCGACGGCGATAGATGGCAGCGCTAAGTTAGCGGTTCCTCTCCGTTGGCAAGATATCGCCGAGGCTTCAACGGCGAATCCGAATAAACTTCCGATCAAAGATAAGGACCAATCAAACCTAAGATAGCTCACAAGATGGAGCAACAGTCTACCATGATGATGATGATGATGATGATGATGATGATGATGATGATGATGATGATGATGATGATGATGATGATGATGATGACGATGAAGTTCGATATTCTTACGGGGTGGCAACTGGATGTAGTCTTGAGCGATAATAGAGGAACCCTTGCCAATCCAATTAGGCTACCGTCTGCCTGGCTTGTCGGACGAAGAAGAGGAGCGGCGTACATCTATAGTTTGCCCGCTCTGTGCGGTGCGCGCACGCCTCAGTAACACGTGTCAGTGGCAGACGGACGATGACGTCAGTATCTTAATCATGGATACGGAGGAATACGAATATGACGGAGAAGGTGAGTGGCGGCGCTTTGCTACTGGTTTCTTGCGTATTTTGCCACGCACAGAAAAACTAGTAGAATTAATTATTAAAGACGGAGGCTGATTGTATTATTCTGTTCTGCACGATTGTGGTCTGTTCTGCTGTGTTCTGCTGTGTTCCGCATTCTGCTTTGTTCCGTCTGCATCGCAACGTGCAGTGTTCGAATAATATGTTTCTGTCATGTTGGCTTTGTGTTTAGCTATATTGTATACCGTGTCATCCTCTGTCAGTGTTCTATCCAGACTACAGGCCTTAGGGGTAAGGGGGTTGACTTGGCCGGAGGAAAAGAGACATAGTTCAATGCAAAAAAAATGTGTCAGTGCTGGAATTGGGGGTGGGGGTGGGGGTGGGGTTATGGTTTGGAGGAAATCCCCTCGCCCCATCAGGCCCGTATAAAACACTGACCTTTGCCCGGCCGACAAACCACCTTGTCTATAGCTATTTCAAGAAAGATTAAGCGCATAAGAATAAGCAGCTACTGCTGTGCTGCTTTCCGGGGCGCTGTAGAAGTTTACGAGATTTTACTTTACTTACTTTACTTTACTTTACTTTACTGTCCTCTTTACACTAATGACACGTCCTCTAATCTCTCTTCGGTTCATCCACTTTCTAAACGGCTCGTGTATAGAGGAGATAGATTTTAAAATCGCAAGTTTTTACCCCCCCCCCCCGGGCCCTTCCCACCTCCCATCGGAGAGAACGCAGGCGGTATTTAAATGGTCCAAGCACGCGACTTTCGTGTGTTTCGCCACTCAACCTGCTTCGTGCCAACGGATTTCGTTTACAGTGCAGTTTCCTGGAGTTTCCTTCGTCGTGGAGTGGATCGGTTGGTGCGTTCCGTAACGAAATGTCGATTGAAAAGTCCCGACAATAATCAGACTGATAGATGCTGCATTGGAGATAGATGGATGGAATTCTGCTTGTCATGGACTGCCTCTTCTCTTGTCTTGTCTTGTCTTGTCTCGCGTCTTCTTCTCTTCTCTTCTCTTCACTTCTCCTCGCTTTATGACTTTCGATTCTTTTCCATGAGAGTGATTTTCAACAGAGTACGAGTCCTACTGAACCATTTAAAATTCAGTTATGATGACGATGCTATTATTATTATTATTATTATTATTATTATTATTATTATTATTATTATTATTATTATTATTATTATTATCGTCATCATCATCATCATCATCATCATCATCACCATCATCGTCGTCGTTATTATTATTATTGTTATTGTTTTTACTGTTATTATTATTATTATTATTATTATTATTATTATTATTATTATTATTATTATTATCTTCTTCTTCTTTTTCTTGTTCTTGTTCTTGTTCTTGTTCTTCTTGTTCTTATTATTCTTCTTCTTCTTTTTATCTCTGTTTCTCTCACTTCCTTCCCTCCCTCATATATCGTTGAATCCTATGTTGTTCGCTGGTGTTTCAAAGTCGTCTTGTCGTTCAGTCTTACTCGACTGAAATTTAGGATATTGGTCGAGGATTGCAGGATGGAATAATGCTTCATTCAAGAATAATTAATGGGTCACGATTTTCCGACGAAGCAATTGACAATCTTGTATTCTTGTAACGAAGTGTCCATTCAGTTGTGCAATTTTCACGTGAAAACAGGAAAGCAATGTGCCTAATATCATCTGTTTTCAAAATTCGTCATCGACATTTGAGTTGATACTTTTCCGTTATAGCGCTATATAAATACTGCTGCTGCTGCTGCTGCTGCTACTACTACTACTACTACTACTACTACTACTACTACTACTACTACTACTACTACTACTACTACTGCTACTGCTACTACTACTGCTGCTGCTGCTACTACTGCTGCTGCTACTACTGCTACTGCTACTGCTACTTACTGCTACTACTGCTGCTGCTGCTACTACTACTACTACTACTACTACTACTACTACTACTACTATTACTACAACTACTACTACTACTACAACTACTACAGTTCCTGCTAGAATAACAACAATAACTACTACTACTACTACTGCTGCTGCTGCTATACAACTACTATTACTGCTGCTACTATTAATAATAATGCAGAATTGGTTAGGCCCTATATAATGGCGATCGGGTTGGACGAGTTGAAGGTAGTGTAGGGCCTGCAACCGTCTTGTTTAGAAACATGGTATCGCTCCTTATCTTGGCATATCGAGGCAGAGTCGGTTGGATGCGCTGTCTTATCTCGGATTCATCAGACGTCAAAATTCGTCAAAAAGTGATACGGAGTATTACGCCCGGTTCGCTCGAACTCCGACTATCTTATTTGCAAAGAAAACGGCGAGAGTCAGAAAATATCCGACTCTGTTCCCCGACCTGTTTGTGGAAGTAAGGTATCGGATTTCTCCGGGGGGGGAGATAAGATCTTAGCCTCCTCTCTCTACTCCCCGCCCTATTATTCCTTTTCGAAAGACTACTATTTTCTTTTGCCTTAAAAGAAGGCACCCGAATGTCTATCGGGTAGCGGCTCCGATTAGACTAAAAACGTTCTTTAGTGTTTGGGTATTATGTCGCTTTTTAGATATGCAATTACTTCGAGTTTAATCAGAGTCGTTTCAGACAGAAGGAAAACGAGACATAACCATCCAAGTCTGTCGGCGTAACTGTCTTGAAACATCCCAGAAATTATTTTATTTTTCCCGAGGGCTTCAATCGAAACCGTGGCCTGTTTTGGCGCCGCGCGAATCGGATATCAGGAGAACATCAGAACGAGAGTCGCCCTCGATTTTCTTGGCATCGGCTGAATGCCAGTCTTTTCCTCGCCGTCTTTCCTTCCACCGAGTGAGGTCTGAACCCCAACCGCCCATCTCTATTTACCGCTGAACCAGCGCGCCGTGAGTTAAGCCTACCATTAACACCATCCAAGGTTGTCGCTTATTTATGCGCTGTGACGCTGTGCAAGCGAAATCATTCTACACAGGTCATGGATGACTTGGTCAACTCTAATGGTTTAGAATGTATTTCACAGCTCCAAATTTGCGTATTAGTTGTGATTTTTATCGTTTGGTGTATGCTTTGAATTTTACACAAGTCCGTCGGTCTTAACCCCTTAACCGTGTATTTAACTGTAACTCAATGTAAAATGGATGGATAGATCTGGGATCCCCAGTTAAGGGGTTAAAATGCACGTCCTTGTGTGTATATAGCATCTATTTCAAATAGTTTGTGTTCTGAAATCGTGTGCAATTTCGCTCTGCACAAAAGTAATGTAATAATGTAACGTTATACTACTGTAAGGGACTTATAATACCTTTCTATACTCAGATGCTACACAGTAGAACTTCGAGTGGGGTAATCAATTATTTGCCCTCCCCCCCCCCGTCGAGTCAACTGACACTGAAAACGCAACTTTTCATCGCCTTGTTCTTGACTAAACCATCTGTCGGTCTATTTATATTCAGATATCAGCCTAATAAATCGCGCATTGCCCAACCTGTGTATGTCTGGCAGCCATAGCCTATTATTAAACAGTCAATTTGAGCAGATTAGCTCTCGATTATTGCCCCTTCTTTCTTTCGTTCTGAGCGATAAACTCAAACACGAATGATAATAATAATAATTATTATTATTTGTCGTCTGCGTCTCTCTTTTTATCGTCTGCGTTGTTTATGCGGCGCATCGGACGCGCGGAAAGAACGCGGACGCCTGGGAGTAATGTCTCTCTCTGTTGCCGACAGTATGATTGCGCGATTGGCGATGGGCGATAGGAGGCGCTGGGGGTCCCCCCGTCTGCTGCAGCTCCGGCCCGTCTTGGCTGCGGCGGCGGCGGCGGCGGAAAGCACATGTTGGCGGCGGACGGTAAAGGTTGAGACGGAGAGGGAAAGAGAAATTGCCAAGAACACAGGGCTTCGGTGAAGGATTTACGTCGACGTTTCGCTTGGAGCTCGTCGTAGCGCTATGGGCATTATACTGTACCTGCGAGTGTATGTCTCTCTCTCTCTCTCTCTCTTTCTCTCTCTCTCTCTCTCTCTCTCTCTCTCTCTCTCTCTCTCTCTCTCTCTCTCTCTCTCTCTCTCTGTGTGTTTGTGTATGTGTGTTGTTGGAGCGTTTGTGAGGAGGTGGTGAGTGAGAATTTTGCCTAGCGCCCTAAATTTTGTCGCCACTCTTTGGGGGATGAAACGTGCCACCGCAGATGTTGCCGCGACGATTCTCTAAAAAGAGTAGATTTTATGAGCAATGAGAGCGTTCGCGCACGCTTTGAAGGTCTGTAGGTCATGCAATGGAAACTTAAGACTAGTTTTGTTAAGAAAGCACCTTCTGTTTACTATTATTATTATTATTATTATTATTATTATTATTATTATTATTATTATTATTACTATTATTATTATTATTATTTATATTATTATTATTATTATTATTATTATTATTATTATTATTATTATTATTATTATTATTATTATTATTATTATTATTACTATTATTATTATTATTATTATTATTTATTTATATTATTATTATTATTATTATTATTATTATTATTATTATTATTATTATACTATTATTATTATTATTATTATTATTATTATTATTTATATTATTATTATTATTATTATTATTATTATTATTATTATTATTATTTTATTATTATTATTATTATTATTATTATTATTATTATTATTATTATTACTATTATTATTATTATTATTTATATTATTATTATTATTATTATTATTACTATTATTATTATTATTATTATTATTATTATTATTATTATTATTATTTATATTATTATTATTATTATTATTATTATTATTATTATTATTACTACTACTACTACTACTACTGCTGCTGCTGCTGCTGCTGCATAGGCGCCCACAGAAATGTTTCCGGGGGAGGGTAAACACAACGGTCACGGCTAATATTTCAGTAAGTTTTTCGAATGCAAAGTTCGACAATTTTAAACGATTGCCAGAATTCCAGACAAAATCGTTGGGTCGTCAAAATTCAAGATTTTATTTTCGGCGAAACTCCTGGAAGTGGCGTCAGTGTTGGCGAATTTCAAGTCTCCCCGCAAGACTTGAGTTTCTTTGCTTGAAGAATTCTCACTAACGATAGTCCAGAGTCGGGGGGGGGCATAGAGGCGTTTAGAGGGGAAACTGAGAAAATGTGAATAAATGCAAGAAAAACATGCCAGGTTTCACCGTTTTCACAGTCAAGATTTAGCAGTAACTGTCGTTTCTGGCTGTTCCTTCACCCCCCCCAGTGGCGACTCTAGGATTTGGCAAGTGGAGAGGGGCCGTTGTGGTGGCAACTTCTAATCATGGCGGGGGCCAACCATTTGTTGTTTAATGTATGTAACATTAAGTATAGGGTCCCAACTGGGGGGCCACTGGGGGGCCAGGCACCCAATAGGGGGCACGGGCCCCCTGCCCCCTCCCGGTGGAGCCGCCACTGCATTCCCCGACCTCCCGACCCCACCTCCCCCCGATGCATTGGTACCGACGGCGCTACTTTCTCGTGATATTTCCTTTCTTTTCAAGTCGAGTCCATTTTGAATTTTTCACCGCGGTCTCTGAAAGTCGCTCGGCTTTGATGGTGTTTTTCTCCCGTTTAGACCCCTTTCAAAGGGTGCTTCCGACGATAAGACTTTAGAGACTTTTTTCAAGCCCCTTCCACCCTACCCCCACCCCCCCCTCCGGCTAAGGGTTCCTTCTTGCGTTGAAAGAAGTCGTTTCCTCGGCTACGAACAGAGGGCCCCGGGGCAAGGCACCGCGTTTTCGAATCAGATATATATCCCCGGATAGACATCTTCCGACTTCCATCGCAGATTTCGTCTCAACAGAAGTAAGTCCGGTGTTGCCGTCGGCGATTTTGGAAATCACATAGACACCGGATCTGGGTCCTATGCTGGGATCGGTGAATTTGGTGGGACAAGGAAAAGAGTGCAGATCTAATCTATTCAACTGTTGGCTGACTGTGATCTTACACTAATACATTTCATTGAATGATTGATCGATTGATTGATTAATTGATTACTCAATTGAGTAGTTGAATAATTGAATAGTTGATTAATTGAGTAGTTGATTAATTGAGTAGTTGATTGATTGATTGATTGATTGATTAATTAATTGATTGATTGATTAATTGATTGATTAATTGATTAATTGATTGATTGATCGAGCGAGCGAGTGAGTGAGCGAGTGAGTGAGTGAGTGTGACTGAGTGAATGAGTGAGTGAGTGAGTGAGCGAGTGAGTGAGTGATTGATTGAGTGAGTGAGTGAGTGATCGATCGATCGAGTGAGTGAGTGAGTGAGTGATTGAGTGATTGAGTGATTGAGTGAGTGAGTGAGTGAGTGAGTGAGTGATTGAGTGATTGAGTGTGAGTGAGTGAGTGAGTGATCGATCGAGTGAGTGAGTGAGTGAGTGATTGAGTGATTGAGTGAGTGAGTGAGTGAGTGAGTGTGAGTGAGTGGCTGGTGCCTGAGATTTTCGTTGGTGCTACTATTTTTAGCCCCTAGATTCTGGTTTTCGAGTCGTTTTGGTCTCGCCGTCCTCGGCTTCGTCGGTTTTCTCAGCATGAGTTCCCAGCGCACCTGCATGAAGGTGGCCATCGTCTGCATGCTCAACCAGACGGCGCTGACGGTCGCCAACGAAGGAACGGCGGCCGACAAGACCTCCGCCGCCGCCGCCGCCGCCGCCGCCGCCGCCGCCGGCGACGACTACCCTCGACCCGGGTACCTCCTCCTGAACGGCACCGAATCCGTCGGGAACGCGGAAGACGTGGTGGGAGCGGGGAAGTCGAAGACCGGAGCGGAGAGGACGTGCGTCGGGGTTCCGGAATTCCTCCTGCTCAACTCTTCCGAGTTCCTTCATCTCTTGGTCAGTTGATTCTCGCTAGAGTAGTAGCAGTAGTAGTAGTAGTAGCAGCAGCAGCAGCAGTAGTAGTAGTAGTAGCAGCAGCAGCAGTGGTGGTGGTGTAGCAGCAGCAGCAGCAGCAGCAGTGGTGGTGGTGGTGGTGGTGGTGGTGGTGGTAGTGGTGGTGGTGGTGGTGGTGGTGGTGGTGGTGGTGGTGGTGGTGGTGGTGGTGGTGGTGGTGGTGGCTGCAGTGGTGGTGGTGGTGGTGGTGGTGGTGGTGGTGGTGTGGTGGTGGTGGTGGTGGTGGTGGTGGTGGTGGTGGTGGTGGTGGTGGTGGTGGTGGTGGTGGTGGTGGTGGTGGTGGTGGTGGTGGTGGTGGTGGTGGTGGTGGTGGTGGTGGTGGTGGTGGTGGTGGTGGTGGTGGTGGTGGTGGTAGTGGTGGTGCAGTGGTAGTAGTAGTAGTAGTAGTAGTAGTAGTAGTAGTAGCAGTAGTAGTAGTAGTAGTAGTAGTAGTAGTAGTACAGCAGACCTTCGTTGTAACGTACTATTTTGTTATTGAGGCATGCTATATATAATACCATTCAATACGGTAGCGCACCACAAGGTACCGCGTATACATAGCGATACTTTATAACCTACAGTGACCGTTATAACGAGTTTCTTCTGTATTCGTTCAGAATTTGAGAATGTTTCTTCAAAGTAATTCGATATTGCCTTCCTGAATAGATGAGTTGAAGCAGATGATCGCCCCATCATTTCCTCGATAAATAAATAAATAAATAACTAGATCCATATATATGTCAATCAAACGTGAAACGTAGTTCTGAATAGACCATCTTAGTGAAACGGATATGATTGTTCAATCAGCATAATCAATCAACTAGTCAATCACCGAGTGATACTTTTGTCTCAAAATTTAACCAACAGCGCTGGAATCTTCTTTGCCTTTGCTGGCTGTGTGTGTGTGTGTGTGTGTGTGTGTGTGTGTGTGTGTGTGTGTGTGTGTGTGTGTGTGTGGTTTGCCACGAGGCGTATAATTTCCCCACTTTTTTGCAGTCGTCCTCTTTAACATCCACGAGACTCTAATCTCTTTCCGTCGTTTCAGTCCGCTCTCCGACGATAATAGGCACACGATTGTTTAGGCGCTCTTCTCTCGTTCCTCTAGATCGTCTCCACTTCTTCACAAAGTGCGGGATACGACCGGAAAAACTTGGGAAGAGAGATGGGGAGGGGAGGGGGTGAGGGGGCGAAAGGGAGACTATTGTGTTCGATGCTGGATTGAGAATGTTAAGGGAGCGGGGTGGGTGGGTGGGTGGGGGAAGGCCACCTTGCGATCGCGGTGCACTGATAGGATAATGGCACTTAAACCGCGGACGGATTTACGCGGTATAGAGGGCACCTGCCCTGGCTTCGAAGAGACAGATTTAGGGAGCTCCGTGTCCGAGTGACTTCTTTGGTCGAATGTGTTGGCAGCAAAAGAATTACTTGGATAAATGCTCGCCATTATAAATAAATAAATAAATAAATAAATAAATAAATAAATAAATAAAAATTAAAATAAGTCATTCATTGGTGCGCCATCGGCTGATCCCCGAGCATTATGACCGTGGCGCCACAGAAGTTTTTAAATTGATTGAATGATTGATTTAGACAGCTGTTTAATCAATCAATCAATTAATCACTTTATCAATCAGTCAATTAATAGATTAATTTACAGGGTGCGATTTGTGACCTGGAGCAGTGGGGGGAGATATGTCGAGCTTGGGGGGATGTAGTTGTTGGGGAAGTGTAGCAGTGGGGGATGTAGTGGTGGGGATGTAGCAGTAGGGGATGCAGTTTGGGCAGTGGGGGATCCTTCCACCCCTACAAATCGCTCCCTGTTAATTTATATCTATCATTTAGTCAGTCACATCAGGGTTTTGTCCAGACTCCAGGCCTTTGGGGAGAAAGGAGAAATTTGATTTGAATGGAGGAGATGAGACATAGTTCACTGCCAAAATTTGTGCCAGTGCCGATTTTTTTGAGGGGGTAAGGGAGATTTTGAGGGTTTTTTCTGTGGGGAGGTTCTCATTCTAACAGACCTGGATAAGACACCGAGTCGCATTATAGGCGCCCTAACTTCTCTAACGTTACTCATGTGTAACCTTGATTTCTGGCTTCTGTGACGTTGCCATCGTGTGACCTTTGCCCTTGTCCCCTGACCTCTGACCCCGTGGCCCCTTTTGCTTAGGAATTGAATAACTGTTTTCGATGTCAGAAAAACGGCGAGTTCGTCTGGAGCAGCAGTCGACAGAGCGTTGTTCTCGACACCTTCTACTGGGGCTTCATCGTCGCCCACGTGCCCGCCGGGTGGCTGGCCCTACGGTTCGGCGGCAAGAGGGTGTTCGGCGGCTTCCTTCTGGCCGGGTCCCTCAGCACCGCGCTGATACCGATCGCGTCGAGGACTCACTTCTACCTGCTGCTCGTTCTGCGCTTTCTCGGCGGAGTGGGATCCGTAAGCGGCCGCGACAGAGACAGACGTCCCGTGCACGGGTTGGGTCGACCCACGGGTTGGGTCAGAACTTACCGTATATTTATGGTGGATCGGCGGGTTGGGTCTCAGGAAATAAGTCGTGGTTTTTTTAAAAAAAGAAATTGCAATGTATTACGCGGTGGGTTTGGGGTTGGGTCAAGTGTAACACTATTGCCGGCGTGGGTTTGGTTGGGTTCTAAAAATCGACCCATGAACATTGAACACCTCTGGTTCACAATGCCTTCTTGTTAATTGTTCTCTGATCAATGACTGAGTAAGTAAGTAAGTAAGTACAGTAACTGTCTGTAATCAAGTTAGTGATGTCTTCAAAACATATACCATGATGGACTTAATTAATAGATAGCCTAGAGACATGCCATGATATTTTAAATGGGTGCACTATATTTTGCATTGGATACATCATACATCATGCTATTTTTAGCTTTTCTTTATATGTAGCCTCATAATTTTAGCAGCCATTTTAATATTTTCATAGTTTTATCATTATCTTATAGATAGGCCTACATCACTTTAAGATAGATACACGATGATATTTTTAATTGATATATAATATTTATTTTCACTGTACATATACAGTAAAACTTCGCTATAACGTAGGCCTACTTTAGCGGGTCTGTGAAATTTAGTACGCTATATCCGAGGTACGTTCTATCCAATGCCATCAAAACGGTAGCGCATCACACGGGACCGTACATTGCGGTACGTTATTACCGAGTATACGTTATAACCGATTCCGTTATAACGAAGTTTTACTGTATCCACTAAATAATATATCCGTTTCTTTCGCATATATCTTTGCTTTGACCTGGTGTTTGTTGGATTTTAGGGAGGTGCCTTTCCCGCGATGCACACTCTATGGGGAAAGTGGGCCCCGCCCCTCGAAAGGTCGCTTCTTGCCAGTATCACCTACGCAGGTATGCTATATTTAGCCAACGTAGGCTGAAAACAGTGTTATGACTGTTGTACAGTAGAACGCGACTAAAATCACTCCGCTATGTATTTGTATTTATTACTAGTTATATATTTATCGTATCAGCTTAGCATTACTGTAGAAGTCCTGTTAAAGTCATAGCACCTGCAGTTCACATTCACTATATCAGAAGTAACTGTTAAGTTGACCTCTGTGCCATTTTTTTATTCTTCTGTCTGTCTCTGTCGCTGTCTCTCTCTCTATGTCTGTCGGTCTCTAGTTATCGTTCAATTAATCAATCAACCACTCAGTCAATCAGTCAGCTAATCAGTCAGTCAGTCAGTCAATTAGATCTATCCATCAAAAATTATTTCTATTCATCTATCCGTCTATTTGTCTCTCTCTCTCTCTCCGACAAATGAGAAGATAAATGGCAAAGCACCTGCACATATGCACTTCTTGCTTCTAGTTCTTTCTTCTGCACTTTTGAAATCAATTAGGCATAAATATTCCCTGGAAGTAGGTAGTCTATTCGTCGCAAAGACAGTAGAAGTTTGAAACCAATTTGCCAACATTTTTTACCAAGTTTCAGACAATCGTTGCTATGGCTACCGTAGAAATTACAATTACCGTAGAACTTCTAATACAAGCCCAATATTCTAATCAAAAACGAATGACAGTACCCCGACTATTTTAGGACCCGCGGGGCTTCCGTTCGAACTTTCACGGCAATGCGATCACACTTAACAAAATGGCGAAAAACTTGCCTCACTTTCGGACACCATAGACTAGTTCTAACGATAATTTTAATTCTATGGACTGTCGTTTGTGCTTGCTCCAGGGTCTCTAACCGGAAGTGTGTTCATATATCCGGTGGCCGGACTTCTCTGCAAATACGGATTCGATGGAAAGGGCTTCGACGGCGGCTGGCCTGCGATCTTCTACATTTTCGGTATGAAAACAGAGGCGCCATATAATTTCCTCTCTAGCAGGTCTTCATTCACGTGACCGTGGAATATGACGATGACGTCACCGCGTTTAAAGTGACGTCATCGATATGGCTAATTGCCAAAATTTAGTTTAAGTTTCAAGGTCGATCTATCTAATAAGCTTTCGATGTTTGTTTCTCTCCCAACGTAATAATAATAATAATAATAATAATAATAATAATAATAATAATAATAATAATAATAATAATAATAATAGTAATAATAATAATACTAATAATAATAATTAATGTGAGTTAGGAAAATTCCGGAAATAGCAGGCCTAATAATAATAGGCCTAATAATAATAATAATAATAATAATAATAATAATAAGAAGAAGAAGAAGAAGAAGATGATGATGATGATGATGATGATGATGATGATGATGATGATGATGATGATGAAGCAGAAGAAGAAGAAGAAGAAGAAGAAGAAGAAGAAGAAGAAGAACTGAATTTTAAGTGGTTTAGTAGTAGGCCTATTTCTCCTGTGTTGGAAACCACTGTCACTAGCAACTATATTCTAACTTCCATTGACCCAGTAAATAACATTGGCTTTCAACCCAACCAACCAAGAGAAACTCATCCCATATTTTTCTTAAAAAATCGCTTCAAATATCACACCAATCCCAATTTCAATTGGTTGGCAGAGGATAACCGACTGGCTGTTATAACTTATGGAACGAAGAATGTGCTAAAGAGACTGACTTATCTGGTTCCCCGCAGCGCCAAGGGAACCATGCTGCATGAAAAACGACGCTTTACAGCAGCAAGGAGCCAGATAATTTCGAGTGTGCTGCCGGGGGCGGGGGCGGGGCGGGGGCGGGGAGGGTGGTGATCATAGAAATGCGCTTCTTGCGTATCTACAGTGTTCCGCGAATTTGTGAGAAGTTGCGTTTCGTAGAGAATTTGGAGCGTTTAAAAATAATTGTCGACATGCTTTGATGCTATGCTACAAACGCATAGCATAGCTGTACGATGGCAGTAGTTCAAGTGCAGACATCTGTCGGGCGAATTTATTATTATTATTATTATTATTATTATTATTATTATTATTATTATTATTATTATTATTATTATTATTATTATTATTATTATTATTATTATTCAAAAGTAGCGGTTCAAAAATTCTCGAAGTTTTCTTCGAACTAAAGAAAAACAGAAATGTCGAAAAGTGATTTTCTCCCGCTGCCAAAGTTTCCCTAACGACCTTTGCTTGCCTGGCGTACCCCCTCGCCCCCCGGCTGACCCATGTCGGGTCGAAGTGTTGACCCGCGACCAAAGGCTTCGTTCCCTCGTCGTTATCATCATTTTTAAAATCTTCTGTAGTCGTCGTCATCACTTTTGTTAGACCTTCGCTGTTCCAGTGTTCCATTTGCCTCAAGGCTTCTACGAGTATTTATTTTAAGAAATCGCGGTTGCCATTGACGACCGCTGACCCCGCGTGACCCGTGTAGTTGAGATCGGTCTACGGCACTTCAGTTAAGGACAGTGGGCAACGTTGTCAAGGAACGAGGCCACCAGAGAACCTTCACAAGTACTTGGCGAGAGAGAGAGAGAGAGAGAGAGAGAGAGAGAGAGAGAGAGAGAGAGGAGAGAGAGGGAGAGGGAGACAGAGAGGGAGAGGGAGAGAGCGAAGCGAGTTTTTCTAAATTGTAACCACTTCCTCAAGCCGAGTCCAATAGAAATCGACTATTTATAATAGCGCCAGGTGCTACATGAATATTCATAAAAATTCGTGTATGTCATTAACCTATGCTCTCTCTGTCTCTCTGTCTCTGTCTCTCTTTCTCTTTCTCTTTGTCTGTCTGTCTCTGTCTGTCTCTCTGTCTCTCTGTCTCTGTCTCTCTGTCTGTCTCTGTCTCTGTCTGTCTCTGTCTCTCTCTCTCTCTATGTCTCTGTCTCTCTTTCTCTTTGTCTGTCTGTCTCTGTCTGTCTCTGTCTGTCTCTCTGTCTCTCTGTCTCTCTGTCTCTGTCTCTCTTTCTCTTTGTCTGTCTGTCTCTGTCTGTCTCTCTGTCTGTCTCTGTCTCTCTGTCTGTCTGTCTGTCTGTCTGTCTGTCTCTCTGTCTCTGTCTCTGTCTCTCTCTCTCTCTCTCTCTCTCTCTCTCTCTCTCTCTCTCTCTCTCTCTCTCTGTGTGTACAGAGATTTCCTGGCAGAGGCTTGTTATCCAGACAGACAGGCAGATAGCTGAGTGTTTGTGCATCATTCTTCTCTTCTAAATCAGTCGCCGCCTGTCACTTCAATTGTCTCACGGTATTTATTCCCTTCAATATTAGTTAGCACCCAGAAAAGTAGGTCGACAGTAAAAAAAATAACAACAACAACTGTGCTTTCAAATGACTGTTGTGATCACGGCCAGCATTCATTAATGCCTTGAGTTTCTCAACTGCTTATGCAGACAGTTAAATCCATCCATAGGCATTTATCTGTGCGCATAATACAGAACGCGTGGACTCATTAGTGAAAGTTTTACTTTAAGAAGTACAGTAGATACAACGTACTTAGTAGCGGGTCTGTAAAATTTGCCAGGCCTACGTTATATCCGAAGTATACGTTGTATGCAATACCATCTACATAATACGGTAGCCCATCACACAGGACCGTACAAATGCGGTACTTTATAACCGAGGATACGTTATTATAGCCTAGTTCGTTATAACGAAGTTCTACTGTATTCCATGGAAATATATGCTACGTTTGATAAATGAACTTAAATTCTAAATATAAGAAGCTTATGCGCGGCTCCTTTGCCCTTTTCTAGTGAGTTTGAAAGGGTCGCTTCACTCTACGTAGGCCTACATTGGGGCCGACTTAGTTATGCTTAGCGCTGAATATTAGCATATTATATTATAATATTAGTATTATGGTAATTATTATTATCATTATGATTATGATGATTATTATTATGAATATTATCACTATTAATGTTATTACTGTTGTTATAATCATTATTACTATCACCATTATTACTTTTATCGTTGTTGTTGTTATTATTATGAATATTTTCATAATACAATCATATCTGAATATTGCGTTTAGCGCTGAATAACATGGCGTTGAACGCTGTTGATGACGTCACTGTTGGTTGTCATGGTTGCCGCGCAGGTGCTCTCGGGATATTGTGGTTCGTGCTGTGGGTTGTGTTCGCCAGCGAGTCGCCGGCCGTCCACGGCAGAATCAACGAAGAGGAAAGAATCTACATAGAGGAGACGTTGATGAGTGAAACGACGACGTCTCTAAGACAGGTCTCTCAGTCAGTCAGTCAGTCAGTCAGTCAGGCAGGCAGGCAGTCAGTCTCACTGACTCAGTTTGTCTCTCCGACAAATGAGAAGATAAATGGCAAAGCACCTGCACATATGCACTTCTTGCTTCTAGTTCTTTCTTCTGCACTTTTTGAAATCAATTATAGGCATACATATTCCCTGGAAGTAAGTAGTCTATTCGTCGCAGGCAAGAAGAAGAAGAAGAAGAAGAAGAAGAAGAAGAAGAAGAAGAAGAAGAAGAAGAAGAAGAAGAAAATGATGATGATGATGAAGAAGAAGAAGAAGAACTGCATTTTAAGTGGTTTAGTAGTAGGTCAGTCAGTCAGTCACAGTCAGTCAGTCAGACAGTCGGTCAGTCAGGCAGTCAGTCGGTCAGGCAGTCAGGCAGTGTCAGTCAGCCAATCAGTAATAATAACAAATAATAACAGGATTTAGAGTGGTTCAGTAGGCAGTGGCGTAGCTAGGTGTGCACGGGACCCTGGTGCTAAAACCTGACTGCGCCACTGTCAGTAGTGTCTGGCACCGGTCTGTCCTGTGTGAGAACCACTGTGTTCCACCCATCCATTCATTCACATTATGGTCTTGCTGTGTAATCTCATTCTTTCCCATCTTGTCCTCTAAGACTCTAAGTATATATGTATGTATAATATCTGGTAGGCAGCCATGCACTATCTGTACCAAGAAGTGATCTTATCTTATCTGTGCGTGGGTTTCGTCCTTATCAGCGTTATCAATCTGCTGATTGAGATGACAACTGTTGTAGTAATTGTTGTAAAATGCTTCTGTGTTAATTTCAGAATAGATTGAGTATTCCGTGGTCGAAGATTCTGACGTCATTTCCGTTTGCGGCCATCGTCCTGTGCAACTTTACCTACGAATGGGGCGTGTACACGTTCGAGAAACTATTCGGAGAATTCATGAAGAACGTCTTGCGCATGGAGATGAGATGGGTCTGTTCAATCAATCAATCAATCAATCAATCAATCAATCAATCAATCAATCAATCAATCAATCAATCAATCAATCAATCAATCAATCAATCAATCAATCAATCAATCAATCAATCAATCAATCAATCAATCAATCAATCAATCAATCAATCAATCAATTTATGGACACTAATTAAATTACTCGATTTAAGTTCAGTTAACAACAGATTAACACCCAATTAGCAGTACAGTGCAAATTTACACCAGGTTACACCAGTAAGATAACGTCAGATTATAGCACCAGATTAACACAATAGAGGCCTAAGATAGCTTCAGATTACCGCCAACTTAACACCTGACTACACAATGAAAGCTGTAGCGATGAATAATCCAGGAGCGTGGGCGCAACCAGGGCGCTATGTTTTTTTTCGGGGAGGGGGGCGCGCGCTTTGTTTGGACATCCGAAGCACTTTGTCTTGCAAGAAGAGCTGTTTGACTGCCAACAGCGTCGTCACTCAAACAGTTGATTACATAACAGAATGAGTGACGCGCTATAGAATGCAATGCGACCTCGGTTGTTAATGTTTCGGTACAGAACGCGTTTCGTCTCCCTCGTTTAACACCTCGCGGACAGGTGTTAGCAAGTATGTACGTCGAGTCCCGATGTACTCCTTTTGTTATCGGTTCAATTGCGTCCGCTGGGTGCAGCCGAAGGAAAGCGGATCTCTGTATACGCATATCCTGTCGGCGTTTCGTGCTTTTATGCCCGGCAACAAGGTTATTAGTATCGTTTGCCGAAATGCATTTTTCTTCAAAATGGAGGCAGAATATCAAAACTGCACTGGGACGGTTGTGACATTCGAGGCTTTAGAAAAGTGACGCCCTCTGTCGCCTGCTGGGTTTTCTTTCTAGCGATAACAGTTTTTTCTCGTTCAGTTAACTTAATGTTCGATGAGACTTCTTTAAGAAGCATAGGCCTAGTCTATTCACTATTGTGTCTTCAGTAGAAATGCTTGTAAAAGTAACTTCGAGTACAGTGGGATGTTAGACTAGGAATACTTATGTTGGCTTGATCTATACTTTGTGATTATGGTACAAAAATAACGAATAACTGGAACTTGGCATGTGTGCTGTTTTTGCATTGTACATTATAACGCGTTTTGTGTTTTTTGTAGAATAAAAGATAACAGCTGTAGCGGACACACAGAAGTTGGAATAATAGAGGGATGTATGAGCAACAGTGGTTTTCAGCACAGAAGAATTCTTACTAAACCACTTAAAATCCAGTTATTATTATTATTATTATTATTATTATTATTATTATTATTATTATTATTATTATTATTATTATTATTATTATTATTATATGACATTCACGGGCGGGGCACGGGGACCCTCCTATTCGGATCGGGACCGGTCGTGAGATTGGTCTAAAACCGGTGAGTGGGCCCTAGTTGGGGGGGTTGGGGTTAGGGAGTAGTACTAGACCTAGGAAAACGCACCAAAAAGCAGACTTTAAGGCGTTTGAGGCGACGAACGTTTTTGCTCGACAAGACATTTGGGCCGGAAAATATTGAGTTGCCCCCCCCCTATTCTGGAATCCTGGCTACGCCACTGTGTATGAATTGGGTTTTTTTTTGCTGCAGAATGACGGCTTCACAGTGCTTCCCTACTTCGGGCTTTGGTTCCTCGTGATGGCGTCAGGGGGCGCCGCAGATCGCCTTCAAAGCCACGGAGTCCTCAACACGGGAACGACGAGAAAGGTCATGCAGGTCATAGGTGGGTGACCAGTGACCACAACCCCCCCCACTCCTAGCAAGATCTATCTATCCCTTCTTTTCATTCCGTTCTCCGATAAATTTTTCTCATATCTGTGTCATTCATTCATTCATTCATTCATTCATTCATTCATTCATTCATTCATTCATTCTCTTATTTTGAAAGCCAGTGAATTCGGATTTTGTCTTAATAAAGATAGAAGTATATATATATATATATATATATATCATAGACCTCTTAAGTCTTAAAGCAGGGGTGTCAAAACCTTGGCCCGCGGGCCAAACTTGGCCCGTGGGCTGATTTTATTTGGCCCGCGAAAATATTAACGTTTTAAATTTTTTACTAAAACTTTGTGTGATTTTGTCTTAATAAAGATAGAAGTATATATATCTGTCTACTAATTCTGCTTGTCCCTCTGTCTGCCTGTCCGTCTATTTGTCTGTCCGGGTTGTGTTGTGGTTAATGGCCGTCTTCATTTGCCAGTGTTTCTCTTGCTTTCTCTATTTCTTATTACGTGGACTTAGAGCGCGTGTTCTCAGACGGCGGCTTCTTCGTTTAGCTCAGAGAGAGAGAGAGAGAGAGAGAGAGAGAGAGAGAGAGAGAGAGAGAGAGAGAGAGAGAGAGAGAGAGAGTTTTAGGCGTTTAGCGAAATGACGTCAAGACTTAGACTTTAAATTAAAAAATAAAGAACCCGAAGCGAATGAATTATAATGCGATGCAGATTTTCCCATTAAGTCTAGAGGACTGACTCATTTCCAACTGCTTCGTCTCTCTCTCTCTCTCTCTCTCTCTCTCTCTCTCTCTCTCTCTCTCTCTCTCTCTCTCTCTCTATTCTGCCTGTGTCTCTGTCTGCCGGTCTGGTTGTCTGTCTCTTCTCCCCTCACTCCCAGCCACCCCTCCCATCCTCTCTCTCTCCATCCCTCTATCTGCCCTAATTCTTCTCCACTGAGGAGGAGGAGGAGGAGCAGTCGGCGCAGAAGCCTCGACAGACAAGACAGACAGACAGACAGACAGACAGACAGACAGACAGACAGACAGACAGACAGACAGACAGACAGACGCCGAGTAGTCCGCCGATATATAGACACGGGCCGTTGGGGTCGTTCGGTACGGCGGAAGGCCCCGAGCTCCGTCCATCCGGCATCTCCCGGAGCGTCTCCGCCCCGTCCGTTCCGCCGTCCTCGAACCGGATTAAATGGGCCGTGGCACAAGGACCCCAAATAATAATTATGAGCCAATTATTGGGAGAGAAATCTATTTACAATTGATTTTTGCAGTTAAACGAACCGAAGAAAAGTAATTACGCTATGGAGTGGTTGATAGAATGGATTGGATGAGAAGACAATGACACTGAATCGTAAAATCTATGGAAAAACAATTTTCACCAACCAGAAATAAATGCAAGCTTTATCCGCTGTTCCAACCGTCTGTCTTCTTCGTGTTTAGGGCTCATCCATATAGTACGTATGCAAAAATGGCATATTTTCAACGCCCACCCCCATTTTCACGCCGTAAATGCGCAAATTCCCGTAAGTCGAACCCCTGCCCCTCAGTGCGTACGTATACTACAGTATATGAATGGGACCCTTTGAAAAACTCCACACTGTGCAAAACAAAGTTTCCCGCGGGTAAAGGGTTAATAAAGGGTAAAGGGTTAAGGAGCCCGTGTGTGTGTGTGTGTGTGTGTGTGGCAGACTTGGAGTCAAGGCCGCAACTTTCGAGGTCAAGGCGAGGCCAAGGACTTGTAACACGAGGCCAAGGCCAATGACAGCAGGTCCGAGGCCAAGGCGGGTACCAGATGTCCGAGGCCAAGGCCAAGGACATCAGGTCCGAGGTCGAGGCCAAGGCCGAGGTCTCGCGTGTAGGTTTTTACATTACAAATGTTTGACTTTTGGCAGTTGCACAGGCAGAAGACTTGCATCCCGAGGTCAAGGCCAAGGCCAAGGACAGCGTCACTTGGCCTCCTCGAGGTCAAGGCCACGGCCTCGAGGACTCCGAGTCTGGTATGCGGTGGCTGTTTGTTACAGGGACCGTTGTTCCTGCGGGGATGGTGGCAGCCATGGGCTTCATAGACTGCAGCCAGTGGAAGGGCCCCATCTCCTTCCTCACCATCGGTCTCAGCTTCTGCGGTTTCCAGTACAACGGATTCCTCGTCAACCACCTGGACTTAGCGCCCAGGTACGCCGGCATCCTCATGGGCATCGCCAACGCCATCGGGTCGACGGCCAGCTTCCTCGGCCCCTTCCTCTTCAGCGTCATCACCAACGTCAAACAGGTAGGCGACGATGACGTCATGACCATGATGACGATGACGCCTGTGATTATACGTTTAGGACGTACGGTTGCAACCATAGACATGGGCGTCCGCAGAAATTTTTCCAGGGGGTGCAAAACAAGGTCTTGTAGCGAAAGAAATTAAAATTTTTTCCAGGAGGGGGTGCAAAACAAGGTTTTGTGACGAAAGAAACAAGCAATTTTATTTTTTTCATGACTCCACAATTTTTCCAGAGGGCGCAATTGCACAAATTGCACCCCCTTTTAACCCCCTCCGGACGCCCATGCATAGTAGTGCCTAACAAGCAAAAAAGGTCGTCGCACATGGATCTTCTTCTTTATTATGCTTTTCACTTACCCATAATTATACCCAATTTTGGCACCCTGTCAACCTCGGCGCCCGGGGGCATACGCCCCTCCTGCCCCCTCGCTAGGCCTCTGTTACAAAATTAAAGATTCCTCAATCAATCAATCAATCAATCAATCTATCTATCTATCTATCTATCTATCTATCTATCTATCTATCTATCTATCTATCTATCTATCTATCTATCTATCTATCTATCTATCTCTTCTAGGATGACAGTGAGCGTTGGCAGACGATGTTTCTCCTGACCTCGACCTTCTATCTGGTCAGCATGTTCTTCTTTCTCATCTGCGGATCCGGAAAGCTCCAGGACTGGGCGGTCAGGGACCCCCGCGACCCCACCGACAACCTCATCGACCAATCGCCCTTCTCCCACCACGACCCCCTCGACCCGAACAAGCCTCCTTTCTACGCCAAAGAGCTCAGCGCCATCAGCAGCCCGTCGGTGATGGGCGGCTACGCGGGCAAGATCGCCCCAGACGTCTACCCCTCCGAGACCCTAATCCGCCGAACAGCCGAAGAAGCGGAGATGAAAGCTCTAAGGGCGCTACAACAACAGCAGCAGCAGCAACAACAACAGCACGCTGGTTCCCTGCCGAGGGGGAATGTCGCCGGCGTCGTTGGCCAGAATCACCTCAGCCCCCCGGGGAACCAGTACCACCACCACCACAACGACGACAACGACGACGACGACGACGACCCCATCGAACGCACAAACAGTTCGCGTAGCAACGACTCGAAGAAGGAGTCGAACCCGCACCGAACCGATCACGAACGAAGCCACCGAACCAGCAGGGGAGAACGCGGCGGCGGCGGCGGCGCCAGGGGGTACGATCGAAGGGGGGCCGAGGGCGAACCCAGGTCTCGGACAGCCGGCGGCGGGGGACCGTCGAAACGAACGTTAAAAACGGGGTTTTCTCGACCGGCGGACGAAAGCCTCGAGATTTACGAATCGCTGTCCGAATCGCCCGTATGAGGCGCCACAGAAGCTTCTAAAGCGCCCTCTATCGCCTGACCGAGTGAAGGACACTTCGGAGGTGAAGTCCCTCTCTTCGTGTGTCTACCCCCTGCCACTGTTAAAGAAGGTGAAGATGGTAACGTTGAAACGGCGATTTCACTCTCATTCGCCAGGTGGCGACACGTACAAACGCACGAGGTCAAATGACTACCATTGAAGCACTGTACTGTATTATTATTTATATTAGGACAAGTGGATATCGAATGTCATGGTTACGCCCATACGCAGCTGGCACCGTAGCCATAGCAACGTTCTTATTCTCAGGTCTCGATGGAAATCTTTCGTGTGAATCAGAACAAACCTTATATTGAAACTGGAACGAATTAAAATTTTCAGAAATTAATTTTTCCTTGTCTGTCACTTCAATATAAATTATATTATAATATAATATTCAAGACAGCTAAATATATCTTTTGCCCTGGTCAGATTTTCAGACCTATTGTCTGTAAACTTGAGGAGTCAAATTCCACAACACTTCTGAGTTGTTGTCAACTTATTTAGCCCAATTATATAATTAAAATATCTTTCCCGCACTGGTCTGACAGCCACAAAATACAATATTCCACCCAAATAACTATTGCATGTCTTGTCATCCAAATTAAGAGAAAATCAACTCCTTTAAATACTGTACCAAGCCCAATATGCTAATGCTAGACTTGGCATATCTCAAGTCATGATACATTTGAAAAAAGATCAAGAAATTGAAAACATCAAATGAAAATCCTTGCCATATTATAATTTGTACCTGAATCACACAAATCTTGATGTATATCCATAGCATAGATCAAACATAACCTCAAAATTTAGTTTTCACACTACAAAATTAATATTATTGAAATTTATTAGTCACGACATAAGCACCAAACTGCAAACCTAAATAGATATTGAAACTTCTCTCAATGTACTAGTGCACTATAATATTATAATTACGGTAACCATACAGAATGTAATGAAAACAAGCACAGAACCATTCAAATACTCACTGCTGCCAAAAGATCGTCACTCTACATTCGATTATCAAAACACTCTCGTTTTTCATAAATAAAAGTACAAAATGATATATTTTAGCAAAACAATTTCGATCGAATCAAGAAATTCAGAAAAAAATGGTCACCAAATTCTGTCACAGTCACACGGTACAACCTCACTAAAACCCAACAGAAAATAATCAAAACTAAACTCCAATCGTGGAAAACATCGATAAAACAAAACACGAGAGTTTTTCTCAAACTTTAATTAATAAACTCGAACAAGAAGCTTCCTATACGACAGTTTTGTTTTACGACAGTGTTATCACCACAGAAGCCAATTTACAGCAAAGCTGAATCAAATACAATCAAACTAAAGAATTAAAAACGGCATATCGTGGTAATAATGTTTTACTTGGGGTGCCTAGGTCACAAACATTTTTCACATAAAACATTTAACATAAAAATAAATGGTTACTCAAAAAAGTGTCCTTATATCTATATATTTAAAACGAGGCAGGTATATTTTCAAGCCATTTTGAAACATCAAAAATAATTTCAAAGGGGAATGGAAATTCTATACCAAGAAAATTAGTATAAACGTTCATTAACTCTCTACAGATTCAACCTAACGAATTTTATCAGAGATATGCTTACTTAGAAGAAAAATGTTTATTTTTAATTGATATATCCTACACATAACACAAGTCTTGTCATTAATTCTAACAATCTACTGTAAGCACCTCATATGTTAGTTTTAACCAGATTATATTATCACGACAATCCCGCTAATGAGAAATCACAGGTTCCAAGATTAAAACTGGGCGTGCTGCAAATTTTTTTCTTAAAACTGCCTAATCTTGTTTCAGATTTTACAATCAGGACAACACAGCACACAAGATCTAAACAATACTGTAGCTAGATCAATCAGTATGGCATACTGATGTCTTTACAGGTAGAACTTTTAATCAATATTTCTGTTTCAAAGCCAGTCTCCTATGCACCAGTGAGCTGTTAAAATCATCAATCAAAGTCTGATTATACGCAAGACAGTCAAATATAACAATGGGTCTAAATCTACGGTAACACAAAAGCTAATATTCCAAAGGCAACCACCAAAATCAGTCTCTGATAAAAGTTTTTTTTCTCAGTTTATAAACGACCTCAACGTCAAAATAGCTGCTCAGCTCCATTTCAAAAACAAACACCTGAAACAACAAACATAACATACTATAATCTCTAACGCCTAACGAGACAATAATAATCAAACAATGCAGATCATTAAGAACGCTTTCTTCAACTATTCAAGCAAACAACTTGATCGTGAATGCAATTTTCATTCAGTTTATCATGGCCTTTTTAGCTATGTTAGGGGTCCATCCATATAGTACGTATGCACTGTGGGGGAATTGAATTTAGGAGACTTTACTATGTACGGTGTTCAAACGGGGGGAGAGAATTGAAAATATAATTTTTTGCGTACATACTATATGGATGGTCTCACAATATCAAGTCAGGTTTTTGTCCTCCAGCTGTGTCCAGCTAGGGTTCATCCATATAGTACATACACAAAAAAGTCATATTTTCACACACCCCCCGTGGCACATAGCGTACATAGGAAAACTCCAAAACCCGACCCCTTCCGTGCATACGTACTATATGGATGGACCCCTATTGACTTCACCATGACATCTCTCCAAAGTTCTCTGTCCTTTGCTATTTCTTCCAAGGTCATTTGGTGTCTAACCTTACAAGTAGTCATTTCAAAACAACAACCATAATGAATAGATATAATCCTACCAGAGAAAGTTGGCAACTGCATCTACTTCAGTACAATGCTGAAGAGAGACCACGACTTCCACTTGGAAGATGAGCCCTTTGAAGCAGACGCAGCCTGCTCGCTCTAAAATCAAACCAAATATACTCGTCAAAAAAACTGTATACAATAAGAGAATTTAACCACACGATGCCCCATAAATTTCTGCTCATCCCATGGGTGTCAGCCTCAACTAGCAAGGGTTAAACCCTCCAAATATCAAGCATTGACAGGTAACACCCCATCACAACGTTCCTGTCCGCGTACATCAGAATCACATCAAACTTAATGCATTCAGATCAAAAATTGTTGACTAGTTCCTGTCCAATGCCCACAAACCAGGTTCTTTGTAAACGTATTATCATCATTTTACTGGTATTTGCACGCCAGATTTTGAAAAGACTAGAACACAAGTGCCAACCTCAAACTCAGCATCTTGGTCATCAACAACAGCCGAGCGTACAAATGAAGTGGTAGCCGTACGAACCGTGGCGCGCTTCATCTCCAGAGAAGCCATTTCCTAGTTAAACAGTTTCATCAGGTTTAGAAAAACTGAACATAAAAATATCGTTAATTATAATCATCGATATTGTCGTGTAGATTTGACATTTAACTCGCTGTCAAACTATCTCAGTTTCAAAGTGTTTTGAACCCTCAGTCTGTTTCAAATCGACATTTTCAACTTTTGTTGAAGAACTAACTCTTATTACTAAACAATTTCAACAGTTTTCTAAATGATCCATACAGCTAGGTGAGCTAGTGTGGCATATACACCAAAAAAACTTGGCCCACAGTAGACATTAGACAAAGAAATTCTGTATAAGGTTGACATTAAATGAAGGAACTCCACCCACAGTAGACATTAACCCCTTAACTGGGCAACTATTTGTAACTCAATGTAAAATGGACGAGCGTTACTCGGGGCACCCAGTTAACGGGTTAAACATGGGGATTTAGTTTTCTTCAAATTCCAATCATTGCTTTTCATGCCAAGTGAAGAACAAGAGAAGGTACGGATCAAGTCAGGGGCGAGGGTGGTCATGCAGCGGCCAGGGTCAGATTCGAACCCGCTGCCCTTCGACTGCAAGGCAAGAATCTTACCGCTGCTAGATTCAACAAAGGCAAAATTCCAACGTCAGTTAGGCTGCCTACCTCTCCTTTCTGGTCCAACAGCACAGTCTTCATGGAATCGCCAGTAAAAAATGTCTGGCCTTTCATGACCAGGTTGTCAGGTGGGGAGTGCTGCTGGTCAGCATCTGCGCTCCAGATCTACAGAAAAAGTGCCATCTCACGAATACTGTAATTTTGTCCTCCGTTTCAGATTTTACAATCAAGAAATCCTACCTAACCCAGTGAAATTTTTTGACGTCTTTGCACGAACCTGACGACCAATATATGCCCAATAGGGAGGGGGTCAGGCCTGTGCGCCTCATGGCTACATTGATATGAATTAACTGCCCTTGTGGGGGTCTGGGCACAGTTCCAACAGCCCAAAATTGTGAGCACATCAATGTATTGATAGTGTGAGGGCCCACGCTATTAAAATATTAAGATTGCCAAGTTGGAAGCGTTAGGGCCAATAGTGGGAAGGTCACAGCACTAGAGCCGTGAGCCATCAATTTCCAGGTGCCAAGATGGCGAAGAATTGATGCAATGATACACAATATGGTCAGGTTTTTGTCTAAGCGCGACAAATGCAGGTTTTATATACTTCAGTGGTAATACAATGCAAAGTTCTAAAAACCTCATCGTCAAGTACAATACAGTGTAATGTAAATGTAAGTACAATATAATGCAATGTAATGTAGCTTACAGTCACATATTGCTGAGGCTTGAGATGCAAAGTGCGATGAAACTTGTACGATGTCTCATTATCACCACAGAAATGCTTGAGCTGCCATCCACCAAGGGCCACATCCTGAATGGGAAAAAGCACATTTTTTATTTTAAAGAAAATTGTAAGCAATGTAACACTATAATTTTAAAATAGCAGTTATTCAAATGCAAAGCAGACTTCTTATGCCGTACTCTACATCGCAAATTGTTGGAAATAAACGTCTTGCTAGAATGACACCGAAATACAAGCAACAAAAAAGGTTTTAAAATTCTAAATAAGAGAAACCCAAGCAATAGCAAATAGGTCTCTTTTAGAATATCAAAATATTCAGCAAATTCCACGAAATAAAAATGATTGCCCAACAAGAATTCTGCAAGCAATTACGTTGTAATCAGTTCACAAAAATCCTGCATTATTATTATTATTGACGATTTATGAAGCGCAGTAACATAGCCATAAGCCACAAACAAAAGCGCTGTACAGTCAACAGTCAAACATAAGATCTTGTGAACAAGCGTGCAGCTTCCGAATCAAATGTCTGTGCAACAAATAATTTCAAATATTACTGACCTTCTCCGCTGAGGAGTTGTAAATCTTGACAAATTTCGCATCTGGATCAATCTGGCTGACCTCGATCACGTCCTTGGCAGACGTGGTAGTCTCGTAACCCGCACTGGACGCTGCCTGCTTGATCAAACTCAGCCCCGCAGGGGTCGTCCCAAACGAGGTCTCCTCCACGCGACGGCGCTTGCGGCTTGAGTCTCCTCCGGCCGAGCGGAAGGGAGTGCGGCCCGGACCGGAACCTCCCTCAGAGGGGATGTTCAACCTAAAGAAGGCAAACCAAATCTCGTCAACATCTGGGATAATACAAAATCAAATCCTACAAAACTACAGTATAGAGCGTGCTCGTATAACAAAACCCCCGTGGATAGGTGCTAGGACAAAATATCACGGACAAAATGTAATGGGGATAAAATGTAACATTAAGCCTGACCGCAACCCCAACCCAAACCCGTGAGATCTTGTCCATGACATTTTGTTCTCTGACATATTGCCCGGCCACGCTATGGAAATGGTTAACCATGTACATGTGGGGAAAGTGCATAGGCTCTGAAAATGTACGCATCCTATAAAATAGACATAACAGTACTTGGCATGTAAATAAAATGCACAAAAATAACACCTTCAAATAAAAGCCAGCAAACCGTGCGCTCAAAATAAACTCTCGTCATCGGCGCTCGCCCACCTAGATTCCTCCGACTCCAGAAGTTTTCTGTACGCCGCTATTTCCGTGTCCAGCTGGATCTTGACGTCCATCAGATCCCGGTACTCCTGGAGCTGGTCTTCCAGGGAGGTCCTAAGACTGCGAATCTGGGCCGTGAGCGCGTCGACCTCGGTCTGGTGGGCGTCCTGATCCCTCTTCAGCTGGTTCTCCAGGTCCCGAATGCGAGCCTCGTATTGCAGGTTCTATAAAAAGCTTCATCTTTTGCAACACAAGCTCAACGGTTTTACAAAACTCGCGAGGTCTTATCCTTCCGAGACTGAACAACGGGATGAAATAGGATCGAGATCCAATGTCTCGTGGCCTAAAGGTTGTGTCCAATTCGGGGCCAGATTAAGGTCCGAGTGGGCCGGGGGCTGAGAATAAAAGGCCGTCGCCTATACTGAAAATCTCTGAAAAGCCAAAAAAAGGTTTTCTCCCTTCCAAATCGTGCTGCAAATCGTGCTAACAAGCAAAAAAAGGTTTTCTCGAAAATCGGTGGGCCTACTTTCATGATGGGCGGGGGGCTACAGCCCCTCAGCCCCCCTTAATATGGCCCTGGTCCAATTTGTTGTGCACAATTTATTCAAATGCCACCAACTCAACATCTCACATAGCATCGCACAAAACAAAGTACACTCGTCGGATTACCTGAGATGTCAGATGAGCAAGATCGCTCGACAGCTCGTCGACGCGCTTTCTGAAGTTTCTCAGCTCACTCTGCGATCTCTCCGAGGAGCCTTCGCTTCTTGCAGCCTGATCACGTAGGTCACCGATCTAAACAACAATCAGCCTTCCCAATTTAGCTCAGATTCCCAACATCAACTTTATATCATTTCATATGTTAGACAGACATCTACCCACCCACCCACACACAGAATTGATAATAAATAAATCAAAATATTCATAAATCAGTAAGAAAACAAAAACAATTGTGAAGATAAAACAGCTGAAGACTCATAGTTGTCTAATTTTAAATATCTAATTCAGAATAACAAATATGCGATACTAGTTCTCATAAAACATCACAAAGTCCATATTTAATACATAGCTTTCATTTTGTGACCATTAGATCAAACAAACAAGCTTTTTGCAAAGATCATTAACCCTCAAACCGCTAGATGCTTTAACTATATGCAACGTAACATAGTAATATAGTATACTCGGTTCCAGCTGTTTAAGGGTTAACAATTCTTTAATCTATAAACAATATACAAAACCAAAAACATTTAATAGGTCAAATCTGTCGCCTTAAGGAACAATGCAATCACAAGTCTCCACCACCACCACCACCACCACCACCACCCACCACCACCACCACCACCACCACCACCACCACCACCACCACCACCTATATTGATCAATAAATTAAGCCAAATTGTAGTCTTATGATAACGAGTGTATATAGTTCACCTTCTTCTCAAACACCAGTTCAGTTTCCTCTCTCATGATGCGAATTTGTTCGTCGTTATCTTCGCGCATCATCTGCAGAGCCTCGCGCAGTTTGTTGTCATAATCCTGCTTCAGCTGTTGATCGGTGTCCTCTATGATCAAGTGCGAACGATGCACCGATTTGTTCAACTCCTGCGCGACGCAAAAAAGCAATTGCCTTTGATTAATACATGCATAAGAGCATTGCGTGCTCGAGAAAGAACACAACAATTATGCACACAAGCTCACATAGTTATCCTATCTGTATGAGTTAAGTTCACAAATCGGCAGTAACTGTTAGAATGATAACTGATAAAAGGCTGCATCAAAAGCTAAACAGCAAAACTTCTTCCATACATAAAACATATAAAACTTAATAACATTACATCAAATAGTAATAATTAATCATTCATTACTAATTAACAATATTAAGCTACCTTTTAATGATTACAAAATAAAACCACACATCAAACCATTAGATGTAACAAGTTCTCAACAAAATAAGTTCAAATCTAAAGATATGATTAAAATAATTTTCTCTTGAAAATATCTTAATGTTATCACTGAATTTTTAAAAACAATTTCAATGCACAAGGCCTTAAACAAAACCTGTCAAAATAGCTTTTGGCAAATGCATATTCATAAGAAACTGGCAGCTAGAACTGAAAAGAATTTAAATACTAAGTCCTACTGAATATTATCCAAAACCTCTTTGTCAATATTCAAAGTCTCAAAGGTATGAAATTATGAAAAATAACAGGAAAACACTGCAAACGGATGTATTAATCCCAAACCTGTTCATGGACTTGGTTGTTGAAAGCCAACTCCTCTCTTAGGCTCTGAATTCTATTCTCCAGGTCCACTCGCATTATTGTCTCCTCCTCCAGCTGCTTCCTTGCAGCGGCCAAGCTCTTGTCAGCAAATCAAACTCCTTTTTCAGTTTCCATCCATCCATCCATCCACCAACCCACCCAAGACCATCCATCCAATTCCATCCACCACCCATCCATCCACCATCCATCCATCCATCCATCCATCCAGACTTTTTCATTAGCTCATTCATTCACTCGCTCATTCATTCATTCATTCATTCATTCATTCATTCATCCATCCATCCATCCATCCATCCATCCATAACAATTTCATTACAAAAATATATAGTTTTTAAAAGGCTACTGCCAAATATCATCAAAGTCCTAACAAATAATTAATTATAAATGAATATGACAACATCAGCAATAAACAGGATAATGCCACGTTGCAACGGGCGTCAAAGAACATCTAATTGAATCCACTGTCGGATATTACACAGTTCCCTTCAACTGCCTAATTATAATGCAAGCGGCATCATGAAGACCCTCCCCCATTATAGTTCCAACAATAACAGGATACAAGAGTAGATTGTAAACAACAGGCAACGATAATTTTCAGACTAACGTTATATTCGTCCTCCCAGTGTCTACGCTGGTTGACAGCGTCGTTCAGACGCGCCTGCAAATCATGGACCTGAGACTCGGCGGACATCAAACGATTTTCCGCAGTTGACAGGTCTTTTTCTTTCACTCTAAGTCTATGAAACGAAACGGAAATTAAAAGAAAGCTATTTTTTAAAAACCAGGCTTTCAACCAAATTTACCAAATACTAGTTCCTGATGGTAAACAGATGTACCACAGCTCAATGCCTAAGTTTCATAATTGGTAGATTTCAAGGTGGGCCAGGAAATGAAGCATTACTATTCTAAGAGTTGACCAGCCAGGGGTCTGAAAGGAAAAAGTAAAAATAATTCTTAACATACAAGAAGTTCAAAAAACAGATAAACTTGAGGCTTCTGGGCAAGTTCGGTTGCCAGTGCCAGTAAAGTTAGAACAATCTGATTCACGCATCGGAAGTCGCTAAAATAGCGGAGTCAAGAATTTGTGACTCTTGGACCTGCCCTGGCAAACAAGGCCAGCACTTGACAAACAAAACCTCACTGGTATAAGATCTAAAGAGGAGATTAGAAAACTAACATAAGCTAAGGCACTTTTATTTACACTGTACAGTGTAATGCAACAGAATATATTTATATAGCACCTATTCTGAAAGATCACTTAGAAGTGCTCCTGCCTTATAAAAACATAAATTTCATATTATGAAGCAATGAGTGCTGGATGATAAGATTCACTTGATGTCAACTGCAACCCTCTAACATTACAAGCTGTTTCCAATTACTATTACTTCATAAGAGACCTAGTAAAATCAATGCTGACATGTTGATTGTAAATAAAATTAAAGATAGACCTCACATAATGGTTACATTCCAATACACACAAAGATAAAATAAATACCCATGGATATAAAATAATTAATTACATGTAATTAATTCAGACATAACTCCAAAATGTGCATAAAAACATTGCCCCTTTTGTCAACAATCAAAGAATGCACAGTAACCCGACCAAAAATCACAAAAGACTTCTATAACTTGCAAGAAACCTGCACTCCAAATCCAGCGAAAATATAGCATTCATACTCAAACCAGAAATACAAAATACAACAATGTAACTTAAATTTGCTTTAACAATTCACCCACAAGAAACTAAAGGCACACAATAATAACACTATGTGAATAAGTCACATGTACTGAATGCTTTTTCTAAAGTCAAAAAAGACAGATACTAGACTATACAGAATAAAACAAAAGACTTTGATATTGAGCCTTTTCATGTCATGCAGTAGTTGTGGTGTAATAGTAGTCAGGTGAGATTAATCACACAGACAGAAGACAAAAGGTCCTAAGGTCTAAACGAGATATGGTTTCTAAAATATTCTGAAAGTAAAAGTGAAAGTAAAAAGCTCAGAAGGAGACCTATGTTCCACAAGATCAGCCATTTTCACATGTGAATACTTGCAGATGGCATAGAATTGTCGATACAGCTACACTCCCTACCGGGGCATGCTGATGAAGACGAGGACAATGATGATGAATACTTTCAGTACAGCTAGTATTTTTCAGTGCAATGCCATTTTACGGTATTGCGGTTAAAGATCAGTATTATCAGTCTCACTTGTCCCGGAGATCTTCGAGTTCCTTGCGAAGATTTCCCACTTCGAACTGCAACTTCGCCTTCTCCTTGGCGGTCTCGTCGAGCAACCGGCGGGCGCTGGCCAGCTCTCCTTCGTACAGGCCTTTGATGCCGGTCACCTCCCTGGTCACGACATCCTCCTGCGTCTGGACGATGCGAGTCAGCCGGCTATTCTCCGTCTCCAGCTGCCGGACGCGATCGATGTAGGAGGCGAGGCGGTCGTTGAGGGCGGCCAGCTCGTTCTTCTCCTGGACACGAGAGATCATCGTCGGCGACGGTGGCCGCGCGGCCCGCCCGGGGCTCGACGCCGCCGAGCCCGGCGACCCGGACAACTTGGTCGTGACGGTCGTCGTCGTCACCTTCTTCGATCGAGCGGACATTTCGAACGATTCTTTTGACCCGAACTTATTTATTTAAATGGAAAATATGAGAAAATATCGCGAAACTGCGAACACGAGTCAGCGAACAATAAACCAAGATGGCGGCGCCTAATACGCCTATATTCGTGGTCTTTGTATCAAGCGCGTTCCGAAGAAAAGAATACAAATAGCGGCTCAAATTTTGAATGTAATTGCATGTGTCTCCGATGGCGGTTATGCTATTTTAGAAGGCTTAGAAATAAAGGAGATTACAGTGGAGTCTGGTAACAGTGACTAACATTATTCTAAAGCATCTCTTACGAAAAAATGGTTTAAAACGTTTCAAAAGTCTAGTTTCTGATTGTTATTCTCAGGGTTCGATATTTTCCGAGGTGTGATATTCCGAAAATATACCGTTCTCTGCAATTTATAATAATAATAATAATAAATAATAATAATAATAATAATAATAATAATAATAATAATAATAATAATAATAATAATAATAATAATAATAATAATAATAATAATAATAATAATAATAATAATAATAATAATAATAATAATAATAATAATAATAATAATAATAATAATAATAATAATAATAATAATAATGTTTAAAGTGGTTCAGGAGAGTCTGCCCTTTATGAAAACCACCATGTTTTGCTAAGATTGTACTATGCTAATATGATCTACTAGAAAAACAGACAATTGAGAATAACAGTTAACAATCAAAGTAATGCCACTTGTAAATGTTTACATAACTGACGTCATACAAGTAGCTTATTGTGTGAGTAATAAAAAATAAGCACCCCCATATAAGGCGCGAGTGATGGTTTGTAAAGTCATGGTGTCATTTCTACACCCCAAGAAAAAAAAATTACGCTACCACTGCCTGTTCTGTCCAATTTTCATTTTCCTCTTTTGATGTTGTTATTGGTGTTACCCGGTCGGGCCCCCCTCACCTCATTATGGCGGCGCCAAATTCGCCACTGCTTGATATTGGGGACTTTGAAGCCGAGAAGAATTCAAAAGAGCAAAATAGGGCATATGCAATGTTCATATGACAAGAAAACGCCGCGCAGCAATTTCCATCCGCCGCGCAGTGATTTTGAGTTTCAAATGATACTGATTTCGTTGTTGTCACGGGTGACATAAGTGAAAAAAAATCAGGTGCTCGGCATGAAAGTGTGCCGCTCAGGCACTATACTTTTCCGCGCACACCCAACATTTTTTAGAGGGAACATTGGGCATATGTACCGTTAACATAACTTTTTCCAATTAAGTTTGTGTTCTGTTCATAGGCGTATACTTCCATTGAGCCTCCAGCCCCCAATTTTTTCATCCAAGTTTACGCCAATGGTACTGTTCAAATGTATTTTATCTTGACAGAGGTTACTGAACTATTCCTTTCACATGAATGTATTTTATCATCTTGATGAAAATTAAAGGTAATTATGGTGAAAATTAAAAGTAATTATTTTGCTAAAATGAAACACAATTTTTTTAAAATCTTCTAGCAAAATTAGACTGGTATTTGTAGTTGCCTTTCTAGCTTTCTGCTTCAACAACAAACAAAACAAACTTTCCATGCAGGCATTATTAAAACACAGTCATGCATACACGCAGAAAACGAAATTTAACGTTAGTATCTTATAGTTAGTATCTCATTGTAATATACTATGGTCAATCTCTGATCAGCTATTTGGCTATCACTTTCTTTGTTAAATTATAAACTTAATTAGTTAGTTGCTTAATTAATTTGTTATTTGATTTTAATTTTGATCTTTTGCTAGTATAAGTTAGTTATAATATTCTTTTTGCATCATTAGTCTCAAATTATGATGCTGGTTTTGAGAGATATATAAATTGATTGATTGATTGATTGATTGATTGATTGATTGAATTGATTGATTGATTGATTGATCTCGAGACATAGAACGAATTATGAAATAGAACGAATTATTCGATTTCAATCGTTTTCATTCGGTGATCGGCGGCAGGGATTTCGTTTCATCTGCCTGTTTCCCGTAGTCGAAATAGTCCTTGACCTTCTCAGCGGCCTTGCAGTCCTCGACGGCCTTGCTGTCCTCGGCCTTGACCTCAACGGCGGACCCTTTGTTCGCATCTCCGTCCACCGAATGTGATTCCTGAAAGAAGGAAATCTCACATCGTCAATTGAATGTATTGTATACATGAAACGGGAATTATTGCTATAAGACGATCATAACAGGGCGGATCTACGAAGGTGAGAGTGGAGGGGCACCACCCCCTTCACCAGCCTAGAAGGATGGAAAAGGAGAAGGGCGGTGAAAGGCAGATTTGGAGCGGAAAACGACGTGCCCTCCATACTTACTTACTGGATCATAGAGCCCATAGTAGGGGCATTCAAATGGCGGCCCGTGGGCCAGATCCGACCCTCCAAAGGGTGCAAAATGACCCGCGAAGATACTAAATAACTAAAGCGATAATGACGTTTTATAACGTTTTCCTAATACTTGCAAAATATTTTAAATGTACCGCATTGTTTTCAAAATACCCGTATTCTATTACTGATGAACTATAGGCCTAGGACCTATATTTTATTTTTGCATCTGAGAAATATAATTTATACGTGGTCTTCGGACACCCCGTCACAAAAAATTGAAAATTTGGCCCTTCATGAAATTTAGTTGAATACACCGGGCCTAGGCCTATAGGCCCCTATAAGCCTTTAGGATAGGCCTACTGTAAATGTGGCTTAGTGGCTACGTATCATACGTATGGGTAGATTTAGAACGTGTGAAGTCATCCAGGCTCCAGCCTAAACAGGACTGAAGACAAAGATCTTAGAAACCCGTCTCCAGTGTTTATTCTAGGCCTGTTTTGAGGGGCGGGAATCCCCCAAAAAGTTTTAAAATCACCCAAATTTGTATATGTTGGCTTGGGGATGGAAATTCCCCCTCAAAGCGTGGAGAGACAAATCTTGCCCCCCCCCCAAACATTTCAAACTACCCCAATGTCAAGGTGGCTAGAATAAACACTGCCCGTCTCAAGTGGTCTCGATACGAGACAGCTTACGAGACATCACGGCACCATTTTTTGTAGCCCAATCTAAACAACACACCGAACCGTTTGATGTAGGCCTAGGCCTATACGCGGAAGTCAGTACGCCATACGCTATACATGCGATAATAATTCCAAATCATTTCCTCCATGAGTCACAGTTGAAAATGGTACGAACCACATTGACAGTAAAAGTGGGATCTTCAAGACAATTCGTATACGGTGACTAATCAGGATGTAAACCACTAAGTCTACGCCCAAGTATATATATATATATATATATATATATATATATATATATATAAATATATATATATATAAATATATATATATATATAAAAATAATATATATAGTATATATATGTATAGTATATAACTATATATAGCCTATATAGGCCTATATGCGCGGACTGGGATCATTTTTGAGATTTGCGCAAAACCGTTGAGAATTTCTTGTGGGTGGGTGGGGTAGTACGATTAAAGAAAATGTATACGAAAATTCAAAGTGCTTTACCAGGGGCGTAGCGACGGGGGTATATCGGTATATATACCCCTAAAATCAGCCTACTTTAAAGTTTTTTATGTGATTTATATGTGGTCATATGTAGTTTATATGGTTTATAGTCAAGGTTTATATCCCCCAACATTTATACCCTCCCAAATCAAATTCCTGGCTACGCCCCTGTGCTTTACACGACAGCCTTTTTCTTTGCTCGTCAAGACTTTTTCCCTAACGAAAATGTCAATGTGCCCCCCAATCCGAAATCCTCGCTGCGCCACTGATGAAAAGTGAAACTCTAGCATTCGCATTGAACAGACGGATGCGCCCTTGCCGCCCGCTCCCTGAAACAATCTCCTGACAAGCAAAAAAAGGTCGCGCCCAAAATGTTAAAATTTGAAATTTGCCGCCCCTTCTAAAATTATAAAATTTGCCGCCTTCCCTGAAATCTCGTGACAAACAAAAAAGGTAGTCTCTTTTTCAAAATTTGCCGCCCCCATCATGTGTGCCGCCCATGGCTAAAGCCACAATAGCCATTGGAACGCTGCGCCTCTGGACGGAGGTAGTAGAAGTAGGCTACTGGGCCGCAGTGGCGAAAAAATAATCAGAGCTTCGTTGATAATGGGCCTAGGCCTATATCCGCGCCAAATATTCACATTTTTCAGCAGGGGCGTAGCCAGGAATTTGATTTGGGAGGGTATAAATATTTTGGGTGGGTATAAATCTTAACTATAAACCACATAAACCATATAAACCACATATTGCCACATGTAAATCACATAAAACTTTAAGGTAGGCTGATTTGGAGAGGGTATATATACCAATATACCCCCCGTCGTTACGCTCCTGATTTGGTTACGCCTATCGTTGAATATTCATAATGTAACACGTGACTCACTGCATCATGATCGCCCTGAGAATCATCGTTATCACTTGGTTTAGCCTAAAACGAAACAGATAATAATAATAATAATAATAATAATAAATAATAATAATAATAATAATAATAATAAATAATAATAATAATAATTATTATTATTTTTATTATTGAACTTATATAGCGCCATTTTGTGATGCACTTGGTATCAGTTGATGGTCGCTCCAGACATGGACAAGGGTTTGTTTTAAAAACCCAACCCATCATAACGAATGACAGAAACTGCATGTAGTCCTATCCGATATGTGATTTTGGGAGGGTTGCAAAGTTAGCTGGGGGTTCAGCCCCCCTCAACCCCCCCGGCAACTCCAACACTGCGTTTAGGCCTATAATGCCACATACGAAGATCCAAAACCTTTGCGCTAATGATACCACGAGTCAGAAAAAATTCCGGTGGCCTAAATCAGAGTACAGTATTCCCATGACTGCCCGCTGACCAGATCCGGCCCGCAAGGGGCTGTGAAATGGCCCGCGAAGATTCAGTACTCGACCAATAATTTTTTATACATACGAAATATATTTAACTGTTTTATTTTCAACTTAGGGGTCGTCCATAAATTACGTCACGCGGTTAAGGGGGTCCGGCCATTTGTTATGAGGTGTGACGAGGGGGTCCGAAAATGTGACGTCACGCAAAAAATAAATCAGGTCATGACCTTTGAACTTTTTGGCCTTGTACGGGATATTTTGGAGAGGAAAATATACAATTTTCGTGAGGAAAAAACCAGGATATTGTTACGTCATATTTTAGCGGGTCCGACTTTTTGTTATGACGCGTTACGGAGGGGGAGGGGTAAAAAACTGCCAAAATTGCGTAAGGTCATTTATGGACGACCCCTGTCAAGACTTTTTGGGAGGCGAAAAGGAGGCCCGTTGGCCCGAAAGGCCCGTTGTGACGTCATATTTCAGGGGAGGCCTGACGTTTTGTTGCGTCGCGTTACGTGGGGTGTTAAAAGTGCAAAAAAATCGCGTGACGTAATTTATGGACGACCCCTTATCTGCTATTTAGTAACTATGTTTTTAGCTAAAAAGTTCTGCAGCTGGCCCTCGAACCCCGGTATAAAAATAATAGCGCTGTAAATCCGAAGCAGCGGCGACATCTGGCGACCGACTTACGCAACAGGAAATGAGAACGAGAAAGACGACATGGAAGCCGATGTAGATGGAAACGAAGACTCCGAAGGCGATGTAGTCGACGGTCTTCGCTACCGGCGACGGGTCCGACTTCGACGCCGGGTAGCTGGCGCAGGAGGAGGAGGAGGCCGTCTTGTTGGCCGTCGTCGGCAGGGGGTGGCCGAGTAGAGGACGGATCCGGCGACCGCGTGCCAAACGCAGACGCAGCAAAGGATGATCATCGATCCAAGGATGTACTTATCCTGAATGAAGAAGACCACGAAAGAACTTGCCGCTGGCGTAAACATTGAGGGCAAATTGTGGGTGGGTGGGGGTCCCTAGTATGCGTCCCCTTCCCTGGGGTAGCCTCTCAAAAAATAGAGGGGGCTATCTCGACTCTCGAGCCTAGAGGTCTAATAGAAGTTAACGCCTATGTATAATGCAGGATATTAGGGATACTAAGGATCCCTCATCCCGCTTTTTCCTCCCATAGTCTGTCTTGCTGTTTTCCCTCTGTCTAATCTCTGGAATGACCTTGTCTTTTGCGGATGGACTGCAAGCACCATCGATTGGCGCCCTTGGTATTAGAAATGGACAGAAGTGCATAATACCGTAATGTGAACGAATGGCAGATAAATATTTCTCCTCGGGTTTAATGCACAAATTCCACGACTATCGCCCAGCCTCTATACTGATGACAAAACCGCTTTTAGATTCCTTTCTTTGTTAAAACATTCTGAGCCCCAAACAATATTGCTATGTCTGTAGCGAAATTAACAGGCTACTATTAAACGTACGGCGGCAGGGCGGGTTTGGGCGGACTGGACGTTAAAGGGTTAATACGCTCCCGTGGTCAATGTAATGGTAGACAAACAGAATATTTGTATAGTGCCTCTTTTGGAGAATTACTCAGGACCCCCCACCCACTGCGATAACTGCATATATTTTATAAAGAGATGAGTCTAAAGTCGCCTGTTTGAGATACTGACGAATGTACTTACCAGATAAGTAAGATAGGATATGCGAGGCAGGCTTTTATTCACGACGAACTTAAAGGTGACGGTTGTCAGAACCAAGATGAATGTCAAGGGCAGCCTCGACTCCGGAGCCTTTAGGTTGACGGTGAAAGTGGCAAACGCCAGGCTGCAGATGGAAAACTGGATTTCGAATAAAGCAATCGCCGTCTTAGAACGGCACGTCGTAAAGTTATAAAGAAAAGAAGCTATTTAACAAGAGTTTTGGTTAACCCCTTAACTGGGGATCCCGGATATATCCGTCCATTTTACATTGAGTTACAGTTAAATACACGGTTAAGGGGTTAATTAATTATTGCAGCAACGCAAGACATTACTGTTCGTTACATCACATCGCGTCTTGTGAGAAGTTGGTCGTGACAATGAAATGCTAACAGTGTTTTAAGAACTCAATGTTAAATGGACGGATATATCCGGGATTCCCAGGTAAGGGGTTAAGGAGCAGTGGCGGCTCCACATAGGGAACCCGGGGGCCCCATGCCCCCTATTGAATGTCTGGCCCCAGGAGCCCCCTGTTGGGACCCTATACTTACTATTACACACCTATCAACAAATGGCTGGCCCCCATGCTTAGAAGTTGCCACCCCAACGGCCCCCTCCTGCCAAATCCTGAAGTTGCCAATGGTGAAAAGGTAATGCTAGGTCGAGACTTAAGGAGAGCCTCTATTTACAGAAGAAAACCTGCCAAAGGTTTTGGCAGTAGCGTAAAAATTGAGCGTACAGGGGCGGTCAGGTAGCCCCTGACAGCGATTAGAGGTTTTTATTTTCAAAATATTCATAGTGCAACTTTAAAAATTGTCAAAAGCTAAAAGTAGATCTGCATGCCAAGAACAGCGTAAACACAGCTACGTAATACCGTAGAACTTCGTTACAACTTACTGAGCGGATCTGTAAAATTCAGTGCGTAACATCCGAGGTACGGTTACCGTATATCCCCCCTACCATCCAATATACGGTAGCAGCGCATCACACGGGACAGTACATTGCGGCACTTCATGACCGAGTACGCGTTATAACCGAGTCCGTTATAACGAAGTTCTACTGTAGTAGGCCAGGCCTACCACAACACAAGAGAGATCACGGAGGACAGACCATGATGACGATGACGTTGTAGATGAAGAACTGCGGTCTTCGCCACGCCTTGGCGGCCACGGATATCGTCGGGTACTTGAAGGCGATCTTGTTCGACTTCTTTACGACGAACTTTGTCCAGGCGTGGATGACCGGATCCAGGCGCCATTCCTGTTCGCAGCTGAACGCGTTTGCGTTCACCCCGCTGGGCTCGAACACGTCTTCCACCAGCTCTAGCTCCTTCGCCAAACGTTCGCTCGCCACAGTGATTGTCAAATCCTGAAGGAAACAATAGGCCTACATCAAAGCGGTCAGGGGCGTAGCGACGGTGGGGGGGTGTAAACCGGTATATATATACCCTCCAAAATCAGACTACCTTAAAATTTTAATGTGTTTTTAAGATTTTCAAACTTTTTAAAGATTTATACTCTCCCCAATCCCATTATACCCCCCAAATAAAATTCCTGGCTACGCCCATGAAAGCGGCATCCATCCAAGCGCCTGCACAAACATGACCGTCATGCCCGTCATACCTAAATCTGTTAACGGATATACACTGTAATCAGAGATGTCTTTGGGGAGGGTTAACCCATGGGTTGGATTGGTTTTGGTCAGACTTTTTCATATTAATGTTGGGTTGGGTTAGAAAATAAATCATGGTTTAAGCAATTGTAACGTATTACGGTGAGTTTGGTTAGGTTGAGTCAAGTCAGTGGCGGCTCCACATGGGGGGGGGGCGATGGAGCACGTGCCCACTTATTGAATGCCACCGGGGGGCGGGGGTGAGGAAGCACGGGAGGCCAGGCTGGGACTGGTTGTGAGATTTTCGCTAAACCTTTGAGAATTTTTCTTTGGGGAGGGTGAATAGACAGCATGCATGATCGGAGAGAATACGTGAATATGTTCATCGTGTACTTTTTAATCCGAAAATCTTGATCTGCCCCCAAATTATATGTTTATCGTTAGCCATATAGTATATAACTTCGTTATAACGTGCTTATCGGGTCTGTAGAATTTAGTACTCTTCAGCCGATATACTGTACGTTACATCAAATACGGTAGCGCATATAACACCGGACCGTACATTGCGCCACGTTAGAACCGAGTACGCGTTATATCGATGTTCTACTGTATGACGGTTTTTTCAAACCTGTCCGTCGAAGGGAAACTTGTTGAGTTCCATGAATTCGAAGAAGGTGCCGCTGCATCTTTTCGTTTCGCAGACGATGGCTTTGCCGTCTGCCTCGTAGATCACGTGACTATCGGCAGTGTATTTGAGGTCGTTGACGGTGTTCGTTATAGACAGCTTCGGATTCCAGTACAAGTCCCAGTCAATCTCCTCTGCTTCCTATAAGGCAACATCAACCCAAGATTCAATACTATTACTGCTACTACCACTACTACTTGGCGTAGCCAAGGGGGTTGGAGGTTAAACCCCAGAGGCGGATCTATGGTGTACGTTGGCGCCCCTAACAACTGACAAGCAAAAAGGTCCTCACATCGTTTTCGGCGCCCCTCAACTCTCACTACATATAGTGCTGACGAGCAAAAAAGGTCCTCGCAAGTGTTTCTTCTACTTTATTGTGCATTTCACTTACCCAAATATCCAATTTTGGCGCCCCCTCACCTCGGCGCCCGGGGACATGTGTACCCCCCCTGCCCTCCCCTAAATCCGCCTCGGTTAAACCCCCTTGGTTGCCGATCGAGATAAAATGTGTTTAATGGTACTGTATGAGAGGTGATGACCTTTTTTGCTTGTCGTCATCTGGAATGAAAATTAATTTAAAATTACAACAAGGAAACACGAGGATGACCTTTTCTTGCTTGTCAAGATTTTTCGAAGAGATAGCCAGGGTCAAAACCAACCCCCCTCCGAGAATCCTGGCCACGCCACTGACAACTACTACTACACCACCACCACCAACAACAACTACTACTAGGCTTACTACTAGGCCCCTACTGCTACTACTACTACTACTACTACTACTACTACTACTACTACTACTACTACTACTACTACTACTACTACTACTAATAATAATAATAATAATAATAATAATAATAACAGCGTGGTTTTAAGTGGTTAAGGAGGCTAAGCTGGGTTGTATGAAAAAACGAGTTAAATACGATTATTTGATGATAGAAATGAAATGTAGTAAATGAATGAGCGAGCGAACGAACGAACGAGTATAAAAACGAACGAATGAATGATTTACCACATGTGTTTTCCCGTCTAGACTTGGTTCTCGCCACTTGGAATGTACCATGATTTCTGCAGAGTAGCGATCGTGGATAGTGTCGATAACGCCGATCTTCATGAAAACGACTCTAACCGTGACAGTCACCTGAAAAAGAGTGACAACCAGGGATGATCAGTCGACGTCAGGGTTCCCAAACATTTTGGAACCGCGGCCCACGTCTTCAATATTTTTAAAATGCATTAGGTCTTGTAACGTTAGTTGATTCAATAACAAAAGCTTTTTATTAAAATGCATTTTTTGTCAAATAAGACAAAAGGAGATAAATAAATAATGCCATTATCTTCTTGAAAAATTTGCCAGGTACACGCCTTTATTATGGCATCTTAAAATTCCCATGAACGTTATGGGTCTGTAGTTGAAAAGAATCTTCCCTATTGTTATTAGTTTCAGTTTCAGAGCAAAATGGTTTTGAATAAATGGCAAAAAACAGAACGGTGTGACTCACTTCAGCTCTTGAAAACCCTGCAAACTTATTGACAACTAAAATTTGATCAAACTCTGATCCCCATGGATGATCGCATCCAAACCTAAGCCTTTTGGGTCGCGCTGCCCCGCGACCCACAGTTTGATAAACACTGGTCCACGTGATCTCGTAGCTGAAGCAATATATTGCATGAGAAAATAATGTCAACAATAGGCTTATTTGTCGTCAGGTGACGCAGCGCAGAATTTGAAACATTTTATAAACGGTAGATCATTAGACCTACCAACTAAGCTATCAATAATAAATTTGATGGGTACATTCAGTGGCGTAGCTAAAGGGGGAGGGGTTAAAACCTCTTGGCTGCCGAAAAAATGTTTTGAAATGAGTTTCTATACATTTTTTATTTATTTTAGGACGCGATTTTGGGGTCAAACCCTCCTGGCTGCCGCCGACCAAAAAGTTGTAAGTGGTATAGAATGTAACGGCGTGGAAGAGGTGATGACCTCATTTTTGCTTGTCAGCACCTGGAAGGAGAAAACAGAAGAAGGAGAGATGAGAATGACCTGTTTTGCTTGTCCAGATTTTTCCAAAGTTGGTCACGGTCCAAACCAAAACCCTCCCCTTCCGGAAATCCTGGCTACGCCACTGCGTACATTTACTTGTGGGCCATTGACACAGGACTATCCACGATGGGCAAGAGACGGCCGTCAGTCCCCTATTTGGGCTGCTGGGAACAGTCGTGGAATTGGCTAAAAGCAGAAGAAAATTTGTTCGGATGGGTTGTGATTTGCCAGGAGAAACGATATACTTAGTTGCCTACAGCTTCTGACCACAGAAAACTAAGTCACAATAAAAGCTCCAAAGTGTGCATCAGAGCTCACGGTCTGGCCATGACATTACTCAGAATGTCAGACCCCGCTGGTCGTAGCTCACGAACAGGGCGCGATTTGCGGGGGGGGGAACCCCCCATCCACTGCCAAACTGCATCCCCCCTACTGCTACATCTCCCACCACTACATCCCCCCACTGCTACAGTTTCCAACAACTGCATCCCCCCAAGCTCGACATATCCCCCCCCCATATTCGACATAATTATTCTCCCCTCTTCTACTACGAACTGGAAGTGTCATTTCTTTTCAAGCCTTGGTGTCCCCACCCTTTTCGAAACCCTAGATGCGCCATTTTGGGGCCGCCTAGAAATCATATCCCGACTGTTTGAGATCCGGCTTCTTTTAGTAGTCTTACGGTAATGTGACTACACTCAACAAAATGGCTTCGCTGTCGGGGCACCGCGGACTCCTTCTTGTGATCGTCAAATTCTATGCTTTCATTCGATGTCGGGATCGATTTAAACTGTCTCACAAACGGCGCGTAAAACGCCATCGACGAAACAATCTAAGTCGACACAGGTCGTTGCTAGGCAACCCCACCGTCCATTGTTCAGCGGTGCGTGTCCGCTTTCCCATGGTTCCGCATTGCCCCCCCTTCCCCCATATCCACTGCTAAGCTGCTCGACTCCAACCGCAGTCGTAAATAGCAGAGATCGATCGTAGGAAGGAAAGGATGGAGGGAGCCAGTAGAGATTCTAAATTCTAATACGTTTGTAGATCCGAGAAGTCATTGTCGGCGCCGTGAAAGGTGTCATTGTTTTGTCAATGGGAAGATGATTATTAATACAGCAGCGATTGTAGGGCCTATGTAGGCCTACATCAACGACGGCAGACGATGTAAGTCGATATTTTTCATGCCCAGGCGCGTATTGTGTATAGGCCTATCCGCGTAACTTTTAAGTTAGGCCTAATGGTCATTCGACCGCATGGGTCTTTGTAACGGTTGGTGTTGTATTTGTAAAAATATAGGCCTATAGTTAATCAACGCCGGTAAAAATCATGTCCACATAAAACAGAATCCAAAACAACAGTGTAACAGGCTGAATGGATTCAAAGCGAACGCAAGCAAGAGGAGAGAGGAAGAAGGAAATGAGGAGAGACAGAGGAGAAACGTCTGTGTCGACTGTCGAATGATAGCAATATTATTAGTCTATGCCTATTTCTGAATTACGAAAATCATCTGAGAACTCAGACCCAGTAAAAGTATAAAAGAGGTCTAGAAATTCGTTTTGATGATTTTTCTGGGACAGGCTTCATGGGCGTACCAAGAGTATTTGGCGCCCATGGCAGCAGTGGCGGCTCCACAGGGGTCCGGGGGGCGGGGCGTGCCCCTATTGAGTGCCTGGCCCCCCCAGTGCCCCCTGTTGGGACCCTATACTTAATGCTACATACATTAAACAACAAATGGTTGGCCCCTCCATGATTAGAAGTTGCCACCCCAACGGCCTCCCCGCTTGCCAAATCCTGGAGCCGCCATTGCATGTCAGAGGAGGTCAGAAAATTAAATTATCAGGTTAACAAATCGTTAATTAACAAATCATGACATTTTATTATTAACAAAGACAGAGAGAGAGAGAGAGAGAGAGAGAGAGAGAGAGAGAGAGAGAGAGAGAGAGAGAGAGGAAGAAGAAAGGAGAGTTACAATAGACCAGGAAACTGAGAAATTGGAAATGGAATTCCTACATCCGCCTCTGTCTATACTCTATACCGATTTATTTATTTATTTATCGACAATTTATGTAGCGCAGTAAGACAAAGCTATAAGGTTTAGACCAAGAGCGCTTTAACACGAGTCAATGAGTCATAACCAGTGGCGTAGCGAGGGGACGGTGGGGGTGAACCACCCCGGGCGGCATTTGCTCTAGGGGCGGAATTTGCGAGAAACCCCTTTTCTTGTTTATAATTTTTTTAGCAAGTTGCGACAAGGTTTATTTTTGCTTGTCAATAATTTTACGAAGAGGCGGCACTTTTTTCGCCCCGGGCAGCACTTTGCCTCCCTAGCTACGCCACTGGTCATAACCTATACTAAATACATGTGTCTTTAGATTAATTTTGAAGAGTCCAACAGTGTTTGCGTTAGATGGATCGAACTGCTAAAAGCCAAAAAAATTTCCACTTTCACTAATTGCACCTCGTCCCACCCCCGAACTATTTCCAGCCCAACGAAGGGGTCCCTCCCGAGAAAGACCCTCCCTCCATATCCGTTACCGTGTTCACCTTATCTTCCCTGGTAGCCTCCTTAACAGGATCCGCGACCGCCGTTTCCATCTTGCTGGGCGTTCCGCAAGCGCTTCCTCTCGATCCCGCGTGCTTCTGGATCGCCGCCGCCGCCGCGCCGCGGCCGAGGCGCCGTCGATCGATTCCATGCTGGCGATGTGGTCCTGAAGCAGACGATCGAGGGTTCCGACGGCGGCGTTCAGCGAGATCAGTCCGACGAATTCACCCATCACGGCGATGCCCAGCTGCGATCGGTTGTACAGCAGGGGCGTAGCCAGGAATTTGATTTGGGAGGGTATAAATATTTATATTTTGGGTGGGTATAAATCTTAACTATACACCGCATAAACCATATAAACTACATATAACCACATGTAAATCACATAAAAAACTTTAATGTAGACTGAGTTTGGGGTATATATATATACCGATATACCCTTCGTCGCTACGCCCCTGTTGTACAGTATGTAGCTACGAAGATTGCCTATTACTGAAATCGTAGGATCTGAAAACGGACAAAACGGAATATTTAAACTAAGATGTACACAGAACACCGATTGTCAGGGGCGGAGCTAGGGTGTCCGGCGCCCGGGGACAAAATATACTGGTGGGCAGTGGTGGCGCCCCCTCAAATTTACGAAAATTTTAAGAAGCCAAACAGGGCGCCGTTCTGCCCATTTGTTGCCCCTTTATTCGACTTCGCAAATACCCTGACAAGCAAAAAAGGCATCACCCGTAGCGGAACTCATTGCCTTAAACCAATTTTGACGCTCCCTCACCTATACATACATACATATGTAATGCTTAACCCCTTAACCTTGTATTTAACTGTAACTCAATGTAAAATGGACGGATATATCCGGGGAGCCCAGTTAAGGGGTTGACAGAATTATATTTACAGTAGAACCTCGTTATAACGTATATACCTCTATAACGTGCCGCGCAATGTACGGTCTCGTGTGGTGCGCTACGTACCACGTTTGACGGTTTTGTTTGACGTACCTCGCATATAAGGCACGTACGTTATAACGAAGTTCCACTGTAGTCTGTAACATACCGTAATTCAGCGTCCATAAGATTGAATTTGTGGCAGCGTCCGCGTAATGACGTCCCACCAACGACGCACAACCCGTTGAGACTAATCAGCCAATCGCATTCGTTTTCCCGCCCAACTTCAGCGGTACGCGTGGCTATACTAGGGGTGGCGGTCAACGTTTATTTAGACACTTACCCCCGTCATCGTGGGCAATTTCAGCGCGTCTCACGAAATCCATTCTCGACGCCTCGCCAGGCGTGACCGGCTGTTGGTTCCGTCACGGTTCAACGGGTACGTCATCGGTTGTGTGTCGTCGTCGTCATGGCAACGCTTCGATTTTCCCTGCCGATGTATCCGACGCGCAAATACGTCGACTCGACATCCGCAAAGAGTCCGTCATGTCCTGTCAGTCAGTCATTCTTCGAAGGTTGACTGAGATTCTTCGCATCCGGGCGATAAAATTTACCCCCCCCCAAAAAAAAAAATCGAAGTAGACAGACATATATATATATATGAGAGAGAGAGAGAGAGTGATTAAACACGAATAATCATTAAATTTTAATCGAAAATTGACTCGTAAAGGTCGATATACACAGATCACCGTCGCTTACTTTTGGGTGACCTTTGTATATAGGTCACGATCTGACCCATTAATGCAATAATCCAATCGTGAAACAGTTGGCAGTAGTTGTTCAATTAATGCTCCTCTTAAATCCAGGCGATTACTCCCCCTCCCCAAATGGCCGGACAAAACCATTGGGGTGGGGGTCAGTCTAAATGATATCTCTCATAAATCTGGCTAGCCACGTGGGGACATTGAACTTTCAGGTTATCCAGAAGTAAGTAAGCAGGTCATTGAATCACCTCAAAATAAATTAATAAATGCAAAGTAAAAAAAGGCCATCAGAACATTAGGCTTAAGGCAGTGTTCAATATATTTTCATGATAGGAGTTGGGGGCCTCACAACCCATACGAAAGATTTTGACTTTTATTGGTCTGGATGGGATTCCGTTGGTCCATTCAGACTAAAAGGGCACAGAAAGCAACACAAACCACAAATTTATTTTCCAAGAATTCTTCATCGGAAATTGTGTACGCAAAGTTTAAAGAAGAAAAAAATCAACACCTTTTAAATGCAAACTAAAACCCTGTGAACAATAATTTATAATAGGAACTGGACAGTGCAACATCCTAATCAAATAAATGGAACGATTATTTTCAGCATGCGGATGGGAACCTGATTAGATTACGCGCATTCAGGACCCGAGAACGAATACATGCACAAGCAAGTACAGTAGAACATTGATATAACTGACTCGGCTATAACGCATACTCGGTCATAACGCGCGGTCCCGTGTGACGCGCTATCGTAATGGATGGTATTGGTTACATAATGTACCTCGGATATAACATACTAAATTTTACATACCCAATAAGAACCAGTACTTTATAACAAAAGTTCTACAGCATTGTGACACATTCATTAGTACATGACTTTGAATTCAAAACCAGAAGCACCATTCAACCTGAAATTAAGAAAGTAGCCACACTTCGGGGGGAGCCCAGACTTGTCATATCTGTGCAAAACCAATGAGGACTAAATGGGGAGAGATATCCAATAAGTTGTCACACAGTTGCAACATTTCTCAATAGCTCACGAAACAATATCACCCTAAAGGTTTTCATTCCAGGCTCAATCATAGACCCAATTTAAGGAACTTATCCAACCTCCAGTAATGTCAACAATAATTACATCATTACATTCTTTTTTTAAAGAGCTCAGGCTTTCAACAAAGGAAATATAAATGCAGGAACAACGGGGCTAGAAAAACAACTGCTCCCCAACTTCTAATACAAGTTCCTTATTTATAATTTCCACATGCAAATTTCAATTGATAACAACAGAATACAGGTTATAGCTGATAGCACAGACATGTTATCAATGCTTGATTTATTTGGAGGCAAGGGGCATACCCCACCCCATTGACTGCTGAAATTAGAGGCAGAAAATTCTGGAGTGGGATGAGCTAGACAGACAGTTTTAAAAAATTAACCAATGTTTATAGACATTCGATTTAACCTTCACTTATAATAATTTTTGTTTACTACTAAATATTTAATTACACAACCATGTTCTTACCCCGTTCAAATACCTCCAACTCCATTAGAAAACACTAAAAATAGGCAACCAATCACAACTGCAAACATTAAATTGAAACTATTTACAAAATGAAGAATAAAAAATTCTAATTGCTGTGAACTAATTTTTTAATTTGTCCCACTAAGGACAAAAGATATAAAATTTTAATTCGGTGTTATCCATATCCATAATATAAATGCAGCTATACAGATGAAATATCAACAAATCAAGATTTACTAGATCTTCTAGATTACATTACATGCAATAGTCCTTACAGTAGATGTAATAGTCCTACGATTACAAGTAATACGAATATTTCCATGGATATATAGACCTGTATATATATATATATATATATGTGGGGCATGACAATAATACAATCCAAGGCCATACATTGCTAATGTGACTGCATGATAACATGATGCGGCAGCAAATAAGCTATAAACTTGCAAGTATCACATTAAAATTCAGACCCAGATCTATCACTAGACAAGATAGATATATCACTATACAGAGATATAACTGTATCATTTACAGGTGCATCACTTGTCCGAGATATTTATTACACGTCTGAGCCACGAAAAAACATTGACAACCCAATTTTTCTAACAACTGATATTTTGTAAACACAGAAGGAAACTTTCCCAAAGGTGACCACGTAATCCAAACTGAAAAAACAACACAGCCTACAAACACTCGGATAAACCCATTCATCCAATTTAACCTACAACCTACAACACGTTGCAGTTTTAAGCGGTTGCAACAGCCATCTTTGGTAATACAAACACATGAAAATATCAACAATCTTGCTCATAATCACAATATGCACATTCCCATAAGTAAAGTTATGCAGTTAGAGCACAAAAGTCTCCAATAGGTTGCATGTACCTGATAGCCAATTGTCAAAAACAATGATATTATGACAACGAAACACAAATAACACCGCAAAGAACTACACTGCAATGTATGCAGTGCAGGTAAATGTCAAAAACACAATTTGCTTTGGAAGGAGATGGGTTCACGATAAGAAATATAATTTCGTAATAACAAAAGCTAATTCCATTAAACACTTTTTGTCTAAACCATCCAAAAACATTCGTTGTTTCTTAAATTTCCAACAACAGCAGTGATTTTAAAAATGAATTCATTCTAGATTTTATCATTTCTTGCTCTTATTCTAAGTGCAGGCATGCCAAGAGTCACATCACCAGAATCGAGCGCTTTTGCGAGCTCGCCGAGAAGGGGGCATCATAGCATTAGGAATCCATAAAATACAGTACAATATACCAAGACAAGTACATCTGTCTGCACAAGGTAGGAGCTAGTACCCAGCATTTATTACTTAGCAATGGTAAGTACATAATCTTGACTAAGTTTTGCGCTAATGACATTATGATAGAACGAAAATATAGCATTTGATAAGAACGCCTTCCATGAATCAATAATCTAGATTCCCAGTTAATACAAAGGCAGTAGTGGCAACAAAGACCATTTTCAAATGCATTTCTTTTACATTATCTCCTGTTATGATTTTAAGCAGTAAGCTTCTAATGTATATTAAACAGCACTGTACACATATTACAGCATACTGACTTTGATTTAACCAACTAAGTAAGAGCAGATAATAGCAGTTTACCAAAAAATTAGACTGAAGCTAGCGCACTACAAATCAAATCGAAATGCACTAAATCATAGCATACACCTGTAGGTTAATCAACAGTACTAAGATTTCACAGCAATATTTAATACATAATAAGACTTTGGTCAAGATTCTGATGACATGACCCTGATACCAACACAACACAATAATAAATTCACAACAGTACTCTTAAGATAGCAAATGTAATACAAGTAGAAAACAAGAAATGCTATTCTATAGTTCATTGGTCACAAAATCTTATACTAGTTTTCATTAACGACTTAAAAGCTGCGGTGCTAACATCAAAATAAATCGGTGCATTGCGAACATTTTCAAACACAAACACAAAAAATTTTGCAACCTATCCGACTGTTTGCTACAATTTTATTAACAGTTCCTTGTATTTCTTAACTATCCATTGGTTATCTGATAGAAATTAAACTTGATTAATAATGCTATTATCCGTCATAACACAGCAGACAAGCGTAGAAATATCCTGCATGATTGAAGCAAGTTTTCAATACAATTGTTTCGCACAAACATAATAGCATCAGTTCTCTTTATCGTTCGTCCTCGTTGCATCAGACAATTTGGCGAGCCTCGGGCAGAAAATTCTCCCAATGTCTAATAATCTGAAAAATGCATATACTCGTTCATGATAATTATCAGCCCTCGGGCATTACTGCAATGTAACGTAAGATTTCTAACCTAGTTACAGCTTGAAGGGTGGAAGGTAAAAGAGCAAGAGGGAAACAAAGACATTTATTTGAAGACAGCACTTTATATGTAACAGGAAAGATATAACTTCAGCTGTGGAGAAATTAAAATATTACCAAGGACAGGGAGGTGCAGAGGTTCATGGTTACCATGTTGGCATCTAACACTCAAATATATGCATCCTTTCCTTAACAGTATTAACACCACTAGCACTTTTTTTGCTGATTGCTAGGTGGTGCTATATTAATTAGTTTCAGTGCTAAAAGAAATAAATTCATTGGAGGCAATTTTAAAAAGGTAATGAGTCACACCAATCTTTTAATATCCATTTTACAGCATACATAAAACTGTTTGCTACTAGACCCTTCGACCCAAAGGGTTCCTAAACCGAGCCGGTTTCCGTGACCCTTTGGGTCGAAGGGTAACCAATAATAATGCATGTCAGTCCAGAATGCGGTAATGGTATTTAAATATACTAATAGATGGTTCTTGGTGATAGCTTCACTTTACCTATGCCAGAACGGGGTGGGGGGGGGGGCAGTGGCACGCAGAAGGTGGGGACCTGGGGCCAAAAAATGTTCTGGCATCCTCATCTGATGTTTGCATGGCTGACAAGCAAAAAAAAACAGGTCACCAAGACAATTTTGGCGCCCCCATCTGGTCGGCACCCGGGGCCATTGCCCCACCTTCTGCACGCTACTGGGGAGTGGGGGGCGCAGGGTTGTTACAGCAATGAAAGGGTTAAACCAGAGTAAATAGTAGAGATTGTATTATTATAATAGTAAAAATAATACTAAATAATAATAATAATACTACTAATTTTAGAATACTAATACAAATGAACATTGTTTACAAAGACAAACACTGAAGAAAAATAGAATATGTTGAACCTGTTGTTCGTGATTCAGCAGAGATTCCAAGTAGGCGATTACAATGCGCCTGAAGTCCTGACATCTCTGCGCTTCAAATCGCTTTATCTCTTTGCGGATGTTTTTCGATATCTTCTCAAAATCCTGCTGACTTCTGTCAACGTTTACCTCCCACTACAAGAAAATTATTCAAGCACACTTCAATTTTTCAATAATTATAATATATTGCAAGATTGTGAAGTGTACAGATAAAAGACCACATTTTTAATGCCCAATGGAGATTGATTGACATTTCAAAGATAAAGCAACTCGATGGAGCTGGTTTCAATTCTGCCGTAACAAGTCGCCACCGAGACTGAGTTGAGTGAGGTGATAACTCACTGTCTTCCTCGCAGACTATTAGGAGAAAACAACTGCCAAAGGTCACCACACGGTGGCTAGGGTCAGATTCGAACCCGCCACCCTCCGATCGCATGGCAAGAATCCTGCCACTATGCCACCGAGCCCATCATAATCCACTGCTCCATCAGCCAATCATATGCTGGCACACTTGGTGAAAATCGTAGACCTTAATTACAGGGATATTTTTACACCCCTAATACCCCTCCCCAAATTTCAGGTCGACACCCCCTAAAATTTGGTAATGTGACAATGGTATGCATACAAAATGCACACTAATTAGCCCCCCCAATTTGAGGTTGACACCCCCCAAATTCACTATCCTAGAAATATCCCTGATTAATTATCAAAGATTGAGTCTATTGTATCTGAAAGCGAATCTAGTTTTCTGCCATTATACATCGAGCGTGTTTGAATGATATCTACATCTAGACAATTGTCACCATGACAACAGTGATGGTGGAAAACCTGCTTCAACTTTATGCCGTCTTAGCCATAGACGGGTCCTATCTAGTGTTTATTAATGTCTAATTGTCTATGGTTACAATACTCCTTAAATCAATTAGCAAATAGAACACGACTACAAACCTCAGCTATTTCTCTCGTTGCATCCTGGATCTTGTCCGTCTTGTGGGCCAGCTCCATTCGGACTTTGGTTTCTCGTTTCTTGGCCAACGTTACTTCGCTGTCTTTCCAGATCTTGTAGAGTTTAATTCTCTCGTGAAAAACATCCTGCGAAACAAAGGAACATACTGTACTCACACAATCTCACCTCTACAGTAAATAATAAAATACATCATTCACACAAAACGTTTATTAATATGGTAAAGCATCTCAACTATCTTCAAAGACCAGCATAGTTACAAGTTCAGCATGTCAACATTATTATTATTATTATTATTATTATTATTACTATTACTTTATCACCAGCAGCAGCAGCAGCAGCAGTAGTAGTAGTAGTAGTAGTAGTAGTAGTAGTAGTAGCATAAGAGGCAGCAGTAGTAGTAATTGTGAAAATATCAAAAACAACAGATGCAGTGCAAATGCATAACATGGAATCCACATTTCTCTGTGGTTAGACCATTTAACAATGAAAGCCATAGTCAATGTCAATAAGAAAATACAGAACTGAAAACGAAAGACACAAGGAACCCAAATGACAATCTGCCTAAAATGCCGACATAGGGAACGTTGTGAAAAATGCATTTTAAAAATAAAAGAATGCTGCTAAAAATAACTCGAGACAACCAACTGCAGGTGCTCCTTCAGTTTTGGTTTTCCAGTTTCTGCGGTAAAATTTAGGATTTCCAGTTTCAGCTTATTAGATTTTTCAGTTTCAGTTTTCGAAATCTCTTGGTTTCGGTTTCAGTCAAAAGCGGAAGGTTATTTCCCAGTTATTCTGCCATTTTAGATTCGGTTAATTAAAGTCTCGACCGCCTGACCTTGACTGACTGCAGCAGTCCAACGTAGTCTTTCACAAACTCCGCAAATATGTAGAAGTCGTCGTCAGACTGCGCCTCGTGGACCCGGTCGAGGTGCTCCTCGGTATCGGCCAGCTGTGATAAGGCGTGCGACAGCGCGGCGTTCTCTTCGGAAATGCCCAACGACGCAATGCTCTTTGCCAGTATGCCCGTACTCAGGGCCAATTCTGTAGAAGTCAACAATACAAACCAAAATGCTGAAAACTGAAAAAAGAACTTATTCAATTCCATCCAATCGGATTCGTCCATGGCGGATAAGCCAGGTGAAAAAGACGGGGTTTGAATCTTGTTCTAAAAATCGACAGTGAATTTGCAGTGCACACACCTGAGGCTAAGGCGACGAGTTGTAGAGTTTGGGGGCGTCAACCAGCGGCGGTTCCCCCCTATGTTGATGACTGGGGATGCATCCCCACTGGGTTCCGGATGACTTTTTTGGGCTTGTTAACCTATTTTCCAATGAGTTTTTTTTAAATTAGTGAAAAAATACTGTGAATGACTTTTTTTTTGCTTGTCGGGTTTATTTGGCAAGGTTTAATAACATTTAATGGGCAAAACACTAACAATGACCTCTTTTCTCTCTTTTCTGTTTTTCCTTCTTCACTTTGCACCCCCCCACCAACTTCCTATAAAAATTTTTCACACCCCACCAAGAATTCCCGGAACCGTCACTGACGTCAACTGCCGGTACTCACCTTTTCGACCGTTGACGAGAGTCTCGAGGCTCGAGTGAAGCTTCCTTAATTGTATATCAAGCATTTCAATTTGCTGAGTTTTCTCCTCAAACCACTGAAAACAGAAAAATAACACACAGTCTTCTGGAACTTTCACGAAAGTTTACCATAAAAGCAGCATTTAAACCCTGTTCATGTGTATTCCTACCTACAAGACATCTTACAGCGTCATAGTCTAAGTCCTCACCACATGCCACCAGTAAGACATCTCACAGTATTGTTAGTCACAAGTCCCTATAGCTGTTGCACTTTCTCTTAATGATGCTACCCCATCCTCTCAACTCAACCTCTGTCTTCAGCCCCCATCTTAAGTCTCCTACAGGGTGCCCCAAGCACAAACCTCTTTACTACAAAAACAAGGTTTTTACTCAGTAGGCCCGAAAACCTATGGAATGCCTTCAAACCCAAAATACATAATTTAGCTACTGCTGATTGTATGGCACTCTTTTGAAATGACATAAAACTTATCTCTTTATCAATGCACAGTTACCAAAGTGAGAGCACTGCTGGGTTATTTTTCTAGAAGTGGCACTATATAAATATTTTATTGCAATACAATACATCACAGTATTAATTCATCACCCTATGACATCGCTTAGATAATCATGGCATAGTACAAGTCTCATACATATTACTCAGTGGCTAGGGTTAGATTTGAACCTGCTACCCTCAGGCTGCGTGTCAAGCATCCTACCGCTACTCCACCGCCACGCCCCCCTCTGAAAAACATATAAATGATATTGGTGTTTACCTGGTCAGTTTCATCCATCTTGTAGGCAATTTTTCCAATGCTGTCTCCAACCCGGCTGAACAGCCGGAGCACTCCGGCACCAGATAAAGCCGACGTGTTGGTCGCTTTTGGTAAGTCGCCTTCCAGTTCCAGAAAATCAACAAAGCTCGAATCGCTCCGCAGTAGAGGATGGTGAGCAACCCGATTCAGAAATCTGAAAGAATTTTAACTATTTTTTTAAAAAAAAGAATTAACGTTTAAATTTTAAAACTAATTTTTTTGTCTTCAATTAACCCCTTAACTGGCTGTCACGAGTAATGCTCGTCCATTTTACATTGAGTTACAAATAGTTGCTCAGTTAAGGGGTTAATAAACTATTTTGCTTGCTACAATCTGCAATTCACAAAAAGTGAAACATGAAATCCTTCCAACCTTTCAAGAGCTGCCCTTCGCTGCTCAACAAACTCCATCGAACCAGAATCATCCTTGGACACCTTGATTTTAGCCATACCTAACAAGCATATGGCATTTAATTAAGGGCAAGTAAGACAACATGGGCAAGTAAGACAACATACTAAAGACACATCTGTCCCCCACTGGTCTTGACTCTCATAAACCACTCTGAGAAAACATGGAAAAAAATTCTAAATGCTTGACCCTTTCACTACGGCAATCCACATCACCCGTATGCTATGAAGCCGAAATATCGGCCTTATGGGGCCCAAAGGGTTAAGGACACATTTCAATGTCATTCCTTTATTAACCCCTTAACCGGCCGTGACGAGTATACTCGTCCATTTTACATTGAGTTACAAATAAATGTCCGGTTAAGGGGTTAATCCAACTCCTTGCCACGTACCGATTATACTCTTTTCCGGTGGAGGCGGAATAATTACACCCAGGTGGAGATGTTTTTCCACCAGTCTTTCTCTTAATCCTAGGAAATCGCTAAAACGCCGGAAAACTTCCATTTCTGTCCTTCTAAAATCTGGAATGGCAGTCTGGAAAAAAGTAAATGAAAATCTTAATAATAAATGAAATATTTGAAGCTAAACTAAATAAATCAAAAGATATTGAAATGCTTTACTTTTTCTTTTGACTTTCCCATCAAATGGACTACAGTTGTAACTATTTTAGATAATAAATTTTGCCACAATTCTAATGCACAGTGTAACTCATTTATTTAAAAAAATATGGTAATAGAAAAATTCTTTAAACTTAAAAATTAAATTCTAAATAATTATAACAATTGCTTTAAATGAAATTAATACACTCAAAATGCATAAATGAACAAGAGAATGAAATATAATTGTGCAGCATAACCAACTTTCTGCACTAAATACAGTACTTGAAAATGTCTATTATAATTAAAATAAAATACATAATATGAATTTTTTCATCCTGTTTTTTCTTCCAGTGGGAATTTTAAGTTAGGTCAGATACTCAAGAACAAGAAAACAAAGAACAAGAATACAAGAATGAAACCAGTTTGAACAAAAGGACAAATTGAACGCAGTGGTTCACACACAGGACATATTCTATTGAACCACTTTAAACCCAGGTATAAATATCAACATCTGTACCATCGCAGCGACAGGACTCCTTTGACAAACTTTAATACAGCCAAGAAACCATACTGCAGGAGCAAAGTATCGAAGGACGTACTTTGGTACAAACTTTGTAGACAACGTATGCGTTCATTCCATCGCCAACCTTTTTGGTTTCCATGATTGTTATATCAATGCTAGGCCCTGATTCTTCTTCAGGCTGTCAAAATAATTGGCACAATAATTGATCAAATTTCTTATGAAAAAATGATGATGATGATGATTTTTGCACCCTATTCACCATCTGGGAATGAGTTGTATGAGGTGGCTCCCTGCTATCTGCCGCACAGACAATTCGGGGTGAACAACTTGTCTCAGGTCGCCACACTAGCTAGGGCCATATTTGAATGCACTACCCCTGAGTGCTAGACAAGAATTCTACCACTGACCTATACTGCATCCTCATAAAAATATGGTGTACAAAAAAATAAAATTAATGAACGATGAAAGACAAGCAAAATATTCTTAAACATGTACAGTCAAAAGTAACATACAACTGTGCATCCTTCAAAATGTATACAAATAATACTGCTGATTCAACTCCCACTCAAAACACATTAATTTTCAGTTTCAGTCCAGGTCAGGTTTCCGCCCTCCAGCTGTGACCAGCTATTGACTTCTCCATGACATTTCTCCAAAGTTCTCTGTCCTTTGCTGTTTCTTCTAAGGTCATTCGGTGTCTTCCATCAGTTTTTCCACTGAGATTCAGCCCTGCCATGTTCAGATCCTCCTCCAATCTGTCCACCCATCATCTTTTGGTCTTCCTTTAGATCTTCTTTCTGGTTTGTAGTTGAAAATTTGTTTTGGGTTTCTAAGTTCTTCTATTCTGAATAAATTTTCAGTTCGAATTCCATAAATCTAGCTACTGAATAAAAACATGAATCTACAAAAATGGTGGCAGAGGATAAAATAAAAGATAATCTGTCAGTTAACCAAGACCAAAATAAACAAGGATAAGTACTAAGGTCTGGAAAAATTCACCAAAAGCATTTCAAAATTCAAGAAAAATGTGCAAACCTCATTGCCTGCGGGTTCTTCTCGACTCATAGATTGAAATCCAAAAGGCTGCGGTGGCAATTTTCCGACTGCCGCTTGAGCTGTGCTCGATTCCGTCACGCTCACCCTGGGCGCGTCGTCCAGTGAGCTCTCAAACAACGGCTTTTTCGGCTCCTTTATCGCTTCCTTTGGTTTTTCGGCATTCGGGCAAGATGATGCTGGCTGAGACAGGCCTTCTGGTAATGGGTCTTCCTTTGAAGTTTTGCTATGGTTTGCCACTGACGGTTGAGGCTCAATGAGGAGAGTCGGTATTTCGGGCACAACTGGCTCCGATTCTTTCTCGGCAGTAGGAAATTCTTTCTCGGCAGTAGGATTACCGTTGAGCACATCTTCTGTAACATCTTTGTTTTAAAAAAATGAAAACAGAGTTGTCATTTTTTTGATTAGTCATCAAAATAATTCGAAAGCCAAATTAAATCAAACCAAAAGCAAACTGCAGAACCAAAATATTATATCGTAATCTTTCACACACATTAAATACAGAGATATCCAACAATAGAACAAATTTAATAATAATGATATGTCACCCTCAAATTGAGTGTAATCGAGCTTTTCATCTTGCAGCGTCTCAAGTGGTCTGTTAGAAATCTGCACCTAAATGTAAGTAAACATTCACCAAACAGGCATATACCAACGAAAAATCAACAAAGAAACAAAATTAACAACATCTGACAATGTGCTAAATAAGCTGTGGAACATGTTTGTGGAATTATTCATATCATGGCCTCATCTTTCATTTGTTGGATCTGTAGTCAAGCACAAGCCTTCTTTCTGTTTCTCCATCTTACCTCAGAAAAAACTAATGCCTGTGCTAACAAAATGAAGAAAACTTACTAACAAATTACTTCCTTCAAATCATGCCTTGTATTAAAGCCTCGATACATATGCCAATCGGGCCACCTTGCAAGGCCCCTTGCCCTGAAATCCCAGTAACAATCTCGGACAATTTGGCTGCCCACAAATGTCTTGTGGTCAGTTAACTACTCTTATGGCGCTAATGAAATAGCCTATATTATACGGTGCTATAAAATTCATGCATAAAATCTTTTAAGTGGTTCAATAGTGTCTGCCCTGTGTGAGAACCACTATAACATAAACTCCAGTACAACGACTGTCGAATAAACTCAGGTTTTTGATACCATTCAGATAATACACTGGCGCTACAGAAGTCAAGGCGGAGTAGTAGATTTATATAGCGCGTTGTGATGCACTTCTGAGCGTAAAAATACAAAAGTAAAGTAACACGCTGAACCTTTTTCTCTGTGTGAAAAATGTCTTCGTCGTCGATATCTTTGTTGTCGTTGGGGTCTTCGAACATAGGGGGAGGTTCCCTTACGTCCGCCATCATCGTCTTCCTCGACGTCACGTTCACGTGATGAAAACACGCGGACCGCAAAGCGTTTGTTGCCGCTGCCGATCCTGGAAATCGAGATCTACCGGAAAACCGGTTGCCTGTTAAGTGTAAAACGAAATTCAGTAGCAAGTATTTTTAGTTGTCCCGAAGTCAAATAAGAACTATTCTAACTGCGGTACTTCTTCGAAAGCGCTACAAAAATCTGCAGCTTACTTACCTACTTACTTTCTTAATTCGATAATTGCCTCTTGATTTAAACTTAAAGCGACCATCGACTGATGCCAAGTGTATTGCTAAAATGACGCCATAGAAGCTCACTGATGATTTTGAAACATCACGCTCTAATCGGCAGTGGCGGCTCCAGGATTTGGCAAGTGGGGGGGGGCGCTGCAGTGACAACGTCTAAGCTTTGGGGTCAACCATTTGTTGATAGGTATGTAGTAGTAAGTATAGGGTCCCAACTGGGGCCCAATGGGGACCAGTCATTCAACAAGAGGCACGGACCCCCAGGGGCCCATGTGGAGCCGCTACTGTCAATCAGAGTAGCTGTTCGAAGTTAGAATAGTTAGAAATTTCCAAGAAACGGTGGGGTATCGGATTACTTCCACACCCAAATTTTAGAACTCGCAAAAATCGAAAAAGCTTCAACGTCAAGTTTCGTCAGTGCCCCACAGCGCTCACTTGTTAACGTATCATGGGTTAAAGCTTTTCGACAGCATGTTGGGAGCGTGTGCATCATATCATATTATGATTGATGCATACCAGACCCATTCCTACTGCTGCAGGCGGGCGCGACCAACTGTCATGGGAATATACTAACGATGAGGGGGGTATCATATGCATACATACATGTACATACATACATACATACATACATACATACATACATACATACATACATACATACATACATACATACATACATGCATACATACATACATACATACATACACACACACATACATACATACATACATACATACATACATACATACATACATACATACATACATACATACATACATACATACGGTCACAGAGTTTACACCAATAATGAAATTGTCGCGATGGGCGGAGGACAGGAGATGGAACCAAGTGTCAACAAATCGAAAGCCGATTATTGTCTCCAGGGACTCTGAATGATATCGGGTTATCCCAAATTGAACGCGGAGGGTCCGTACGATCCGCTTTTTGATTTAGTTCGTCCAACAAAGTTCTTATTTTCGTTTTCATTTATTTCATTTCCCGTTCTTATTTATATATATTTATATTTATATATATATATATATATATATATATATATATATATATATATATATATATATATATGTGTGTGTGCCGTCGAGAAAAATTATGCTAAAGCTCAGTTTCGCCTTTAAAAATGCGCACCTAAAAGTGTTTTAGTAGGTAAAATAGGTTGATATGTGTATCTTTTCCATTACTGTCGATGGTTCTGATTGGCATTGCCCGAAATTCCGCTTGCTCCAGGACTTAGCTAATGGTTCAAACGCCGTACACTGTAAGCCAGAGGTATTCAAATGGCGGCCCGCGGGCCAAATCCGGTCCGCCAAGCACTGTAATAATAGTGTGATTTAAAGTGGTCTAGGAGGCCTGTGTGAAATGGAACGGCGAAGATCCTTGGAGTTACGAAAACTGAAAGATGTAGCATACAACTGCAAAAAGTTCATCGTTAGCTTATTATTCGCGAGAAACAGCTCTACGAAATTTTCACTTCGCCAGGGGTTTAGGGGGTTTGGGGGTTTGGCCCTAACAGCGGAGTCGAAAATTTGGGTGGATTCACCCGTAAGACTGCTGTTAGTCCGTCATTTCTCTTCGCTTAAATTCCGTCAAGAAACTTCGAGGATTTGTCCTCCACCACCCCTACCCCCCCCCCCCCCAAGCGTCCCGATATTTGCATTTACACAGACAACCGTACCGACGACTACACGGCGTCCAGTCGTCAAAGACGCCGGTGACAAATGTCACCGCATTCGGCGGAACTGTTTGTATTCGACGACACAAATGTGACGACATGACGACTTGACGTTGCCACCGGCCCATATGCTATATGGTTCCGACGCAACAAGAAAAACATCATTTGGTAAAGATAATTTTTCGAGCATGCCACAGACGCTATAATATCACACTCAGGCTGCTGGAGGAGTCATCGACAGAGCGCTATATAAGATCATGCTTCTGAGGCAGTGCTCGATATGTGTCGATTGGTTTGAACAAGCGCCCTCCAAATCAGGTTAGCAGTGAGATACTATCCGGACATACTGACCTATATTATTATTATTATTATTATTATTATTATTATTATTATTATTATTATTATTATTATTATTATTATTATTATTATTATTATTATTATTATTATTATTATTATTATTTTCTTTATTATTATTATTATCTTTCTTAGGCCTATTATTATTATTGTATATGATTATTATGCTTAATATAAATATTATCATCATCATCGCATTATTATTATCATATGGTTACTATCCTTTTAGGCTATATTATTATCAACATCCGGGTGGCCTTTTTGCCTGTCAACCTTATTTCCGGTGAGTTTGAAAAAAAAATTATTAGTGAAAAATACTGCGAATGACCTTCTTTTTGCTTGTCGACCGTTTTCGGCAAGGTTTATTAACATTTAGTGGGCAAAACACTAACAATTACCTTTCCTCTTTTCCTTCTTCTTCTTCTTCTTCTTCTTTTCTTCTTCTTCTTCTTCTTCTTCTTCTTCTTCATCATCACTTTACATCCCCCACCAACTTCCTATATTTTTTCGCCCCCACCAAGAATTTCTGGGACCGCCACGGCGATTAGACGAGGGTTTTAGAGACATCGTGCTGCTGAAATGCTGATGCAGAGAGAGTGCCGCGTTATATAGAAGAACTCCCGAGTGAACCAGTTTCAACCAGTCGCCATGAACGAAATCTGCCTCCAGATGATGAGGAGCCCACTGATTGCCGTCGTGGGGCTCACTGCTCACTCGAACCGCTCGCAAGAGGAGCCATCCAGGGCGGGTGTCTTGGGCCCCTTCGTCAGGGCGCGACGCAGCGCTGAGCTTCTGCTACTCGAGGCAAGCAACCAAACCGACGCGCCGCTGGTGCCGACCGTCGAAAGTGCCGTCGAGCCCGGAAAACAGCCGGACCCGGAGAGAGAGACGGGCAACACGGGCGACAGTCTAGTGGTGGACGAGCTGTTCAAGAACATCACGGAGGAACTCCTGCGATACCTGGACCGGAACCTGGAGCAGTTCCGCTACTCCGCCGAAGCGTACGTCATGACCCCGGTCGCCGTCTTCGGGATCCTGTTCAACGTCCTGTCGCTGGTCGCCCTGGCACTCGACCGCCGGACCGCAAAATCCTACCGCAGCGTCCACTTCGCGTACCTGATATCGCAGGCGATGTTCCTCGTCACCGCCGTCTTCTTCATCCAGGTCAAAGGTCACCGCGCGAAGAAGAAGAACACGGACAACTTCCGCGGATATATCGAAAGTCTCGAGCCGATAAACTATCTGTCGATTTGCTTCGGGATCGTGCACTTTGCCCAGCCGTGGGTGCTGACGGCCCTGGCCGACCACGGGAGGCGGAGCCTCGAAAGCCTCTTCGAGATCGGCCCGAAACCGTCGTTTCCGAAGTTTCTGCTGTCGGGCACCGCCGTCTTCGCCGTGCTGCAGTTCGTCGCGTACCTACCGCCGGTCAGAATCCGTCTCTACCGCGCCCTCGGCGGGCGCTACGGTCTCTGCAATACCCCGATTGAGAAACAGTGGAATGTTGATCGTCCGATTCGAGGGGACATTCAATTTGCCATAGGTCTGTACAGTTTTCGATTTTCGTCTCGCATCAATAATTAATACTGTAATACTAAACTTATTAGATATCGAGTTTATGATCACGACACCTTCTGTTCCTCTGTCATAGTCTGCCTTGTGCCTTCCCCCCCCCGCCCCCGCCCAACTCCCACTCCGACTGATCTTTGAAATTGACCTTGCCCGGCTAGGCACTTCGGCTGTAGCCATTTCAATGGCGCAGTGTAGATAAAGTGCCTATGAATACGCAGATAAAATACGATGCCTACTTTCTAGCATCGATGTAAAAAAAATTGGAAAAGTAATTGTAAAAAGTTTAAAAAAACGTAAAAACGTTTGAGAAATGAAAAGAAACTTTTAAAAACGTTGAATGAACAACGTTACCGACGTTTTTTTCGAGCGAGGTTTAATGGGTTTGTCTCACCCATCCACGGGGAATAAACAATCAAGTCACACTATGCAAAACGACTGCGAAATTAGATAAACAGCTAAAACTACTGGCATAAATTTCAAAATACAGGTTCACATTTTCTTATGTGGCCTTGCTTTCTCTTAAGCAAGTAAGTAAGTAAGTAAGTAAGTAAGTAAGTAAGTAAGTAAAAGCTCGTAAATTTATATAGCGCTTTGGAAAGCAGCACAACAGTAGCTGCATGTTCTTAGGCGCTCAGCCTTTCTTAAAATAGCTATGGGAAAGGTGAAAGATCGGTCAGGCAATAGTCAATGTCCGAAGGGCTCTTAGACGATACTGTTTGCAATAATTTATAAGGTAGATGTAACAGTTAAAAACTAACAGCTGAACAGGTCCTCCGCACGACACCGTCGACACTCTGCAGTGACTACACATCCGCAAAAATATTACTAAAGTACACTTTGATAATTAATCATGCAGGTGGCTTCAGAAAATCCGTGCTTTTATTTTGCCAACGGTTTTTATAATAAAAAAGCGTTGACAAAAATAAAAAACGTTACAAACGTGGGAAAAATAAAAAAACGCAAAAAACGTTTATTACATCTATGCGCTTTCCGGAGCGCTGTAAAGATTCACGAGATTTTACTTGCCTATAGGTCACTCGAGCATCAACCAACTGGAAATCCAAGAATCCAAGGACATCATCTTCCTGACCGTCTACTGTCTGTCCTACGCCCTGGCCATCTACATCGTACCGTTCGCGGTACTCGGCTACCTCAGCAAGCGCATTGTAGACCTGACCCAATCGTTACAGGAACAGCCGACGGTCTTCGTTCACCATCACGGCATCGCCTGTTCGTCGCTGGTCGTCTCGGCGTCGTGCAACGTCTACCTGGTGTCCGTCACTCTCAAGATCGTCGTCTGGGCGTTCTACCTGGTCGAGATACTGACGGACGACATCAGTACGGCGTTCGTGTTCTTCCAGTACGTCAACGTGTTCGCCAACCTGTTCGTGATCGCCGGGGCCGGGTCCCACCTGTTCTTGCTCGCCCTGTTCAACGTCACGGTCAAGTACTTTCTGTCGAGAACCGTGTTCGCGATGAAACTGAGGCTCGGCCGTTTCGTCGATGCTCTGCCGATCGGCAGAAGAAACGAGGCCAAAGCGAAAGCGCCGGTGAAAGAGTGAGAGACAGTGGCGGTTCCACGTGGGAAATGAGTGGGGATGCAACCCCTCTCCCCACCACCACCGGAGTTCCGGACTTCTTTTTCTTTCGCTCGCTTGTGAAACCGCTATTTTTGGGTAAAAGTCTATTAAAAATTAAAAACTACAGGGAAAAAACTGTCGATGCCCTTTTTTTGCTTGTCTACCTATTTTTCGGTAAAAGTGTAGTAAAATTAGGTGAAAATGTCCCTGTTTCCGGCAAAGTTTATTGATTTTTTCCTTCTCTTTTCATTCCCCTCCCCCACCAACTTCCTATGAATTCGTTTCAACCCCCCCCCCACCAAGAAATCCTGGAACCGCCACTGGTGACAGGCTATGCAGATAGGAGTGACGGAGGTTTAATACCAGCCTATATATTGTAAACTCTCTTGCTTCCAAAGTTCTGTGTGTCGTTTTATTTCAATCAGCTTTTAACATCTTTATCGGAACGTGTCGTGTTTTTGCATTTGAATAATTCAGAACAGAGCTGTCCATATCGTCCATTTTTTTAAACCCAACCCAACCAATCAAATCTCCAACCCAACCCAACCCATGCCGGTTGTTGGGTACTTGACCCAATCCAACCCACCGTAGCCTAATACATAGCAATTTTTAAACCATGACTTTTTTTCTGACTCAACCCAACCCACCATAAATATAAGGGAAAGTCTGACCGACCCGACCCATGGGTTAACCCGACCCATGACCATCTCTGATTCAGAATTTTAAAAGAATATTTCAAAATTGCTCGCTTCTAAAGTCTTGCTTTCATTTTTAATAGTAGTAGACTAACGCGAATAGCACAATGGATAAACCAAAGCATCTCTTGAGTAATATTCTATTTCGTAAGGCCGTAGGTCAAGAACATTTTCTGTTGTTGTACAAACTGGTTCTCAGCTTCGAAGAAACGAGTGACAGATTTTATATTTATTGCGACGTTCACGTGCTTTCATCTGTGGGCCAGGGATTTAGAACAGAGTTACAGAGGTGACATCTGTTGTTGTGAAACATGGCAACGCTCCAATGCAGATCTAAGCTCAGATGCTGCGAAGTACACTTCGAGCTAATAATATGTGAGCTATCTTGGCATGGATCTTGGAATGGTACGTGTATACTGAGAATATTGCTTTTTTGCAGAATCAAAGATAACAGCTGTAGCGGACATACAGACGTTGGAATAGAGGGATGTATGACTGACCGTGGTTTTCAACACAGGAGAAATCCTAAAAAACCAGCTAAAATCCAGTTGCTATTATTATAATTATTATTATTATTATTATTATTATTATTATTATTATTATTATTATTATTATTATTATTAGTAGTTAGTAGTAGTAGTAGTAGTAGTAGTAGTAGTAGTAGTAGTAGTAGTAGTAGTAGTAGTAGTAGTAGTAGTAGTAGTAGTAGTAGTAGTAGTAGTAGTAGTAGTAGTAGTAGTAGTAGTAGCAGTAGTAGTAGTAATAGTAGTAGTAGTAGTAGTAGTAGTAGTAGTAGTAGTAGTAACAGTATTATATTATTATTATTATTATTCCGAAGATTTCGACTGCATTTATTGTGCGCACTTAAATAAATCGAAGATCGATTATCGATTATCGATTATAAGTCCAAGCGCCGTGTTATGCAGAAGAATCTGGTTCCCGTTTACACGTCATGATTGATACAGACAGCAGGGCACCATATATATATATATATATATATATATATATATATATATATATATATATATATATATATATATATATATATATATATCAATATATATATATATATATATAAGATCAAACGTCGCCGATTGCCTTGTCTCGTTTGGGACTGCAGTGACGCTTCGAATCGATTGAGATCCAGCCGCCGCCGGCGGGGGCTCGCAGTACCTCATCGTCACCTGTCTGGTACTGTCTCGACGGTACGGAAGCAGAACGCCACCTGTCGACGAACGAGATTCGAGGTAGGCGCGCTGGTAGAATTCGTCCGGCAGAGATTCGGAACGCAGTAAGAGTCGCTGGTCGGTCACGTGATCGGTCGTCGTACCGGAAGCGGAAAACGTGTCGTCGCTTCCGCCGATCGTCGTTTCGACCCAGAACGGGGCCTCCGTCGTCGTCGTCGTCGTCGTCGTCGTCGTCGTCACCAGGAACCTCGAGTCGGGCAGCGACCGTGGCAGACCTGGACGGTAGCGGCGGAAGGCGGTTCGCTCGCCCGGGCAGGCGATGCGCGCGCGTGAGGAGTTCCGGTCGACGTCTGCCTTCTTCTTGGCGTCGTCCGCCTCAAGGTCGAACTTGTCCGCCGATCGGAATTCCTGGCGAGGAGAATCTTCCAAGGCACCCAATTGGTGGTGGGGGTGGGGGTGGGGGTGGGGGTGGGCTTCGGAGGGGGAGAGGGAGGGCCAGGCGTGCCAGCGATAGTCGATCGGACACTTGAAACAGAGTTTTCGCAGATCTTCTTCGGCCGATTGGTCGACGTTGTTAGAGCGAACTATCGCCCGCGTCGTCTGCTGCGATGCCAACAGGTGGGCCTGGAACGATGATTCCTGGGCGGGGCGAGTGTTTGATTCGGCGGATAGGGGCGAAGCTTCCTGGGAAGAGGACAACGACCGCCCCAGGAGAGGGAGCGAAGGTGATTCCTCTGACAACAGAAAACAATTTTTCATTAATAAAAATAATTTCACTTACATTTTGAAAGACCATGACTGAAAGCTGTCGTCCAGATGGAAAATATATCTACATAAAATAATATATATTATATATATAATATATCTACTATCTACAAAATATCTACTATAAAATAAATCTACTATGTTTCAGTTATGACAATTACGTCAAAGACCAAACACTTTTTATGAATTTTAAATAATTATTATTAAATACGATAATCAGTAATAATTGAAAACCTCCTGGAGGACAAGTGGGCAAAGAATAAGACCATAATGTGAATGAATGGATGGGTGGAACATAGAGAGATAGTGGTTCTCACACAGCGAGAGAAATTCCGGGCCCCTGCAGAAGGTCGTACGGGCCCCTGACAAGTCTTAAAAATTGATGATGACCTTTTTCAGCGCCCGGGTCCCCCTTTTACTCGCCGGGCCCCTGTGCACATAATTATCATGGTGACCTTTTTTGTTATTATTGGTAATAATACATCTCATCATCATATCATCATCATCATCATCATCATCATCATCATCATCATCATCATCATCATCATCATCATCACTCCCCCTGCCCCTCTCGGCGGCCCTGCACAGGGCAGACCCTACTGAACCAATCTAAACCTTATTATTATTATTATTATTATTATTATTATTATTATTATTATTATTATTATTATTATTATTATTATTATTATTATTATTAAACTGAGTTTGGCTGATATTTTCACTATAACTTCAAGAAACAAGAAAACTTGGCCGATTTCTATAAAAATTTGGATGGTTTTATATGGGACTGAATTTGAAATCATGGGATATAAAAAGCGCCATTTTAATAAATACCCTTTGGTTATTTTGACGTAATGTAGGCCTATGGCGTGCTAGTGACGCCGTTGAATCAGTGTTTATTCTAGGCCTTCTCTGGGGAATTTCCCCTCCCCAAAGTTTTAACCCCCCCAAATGTTTTATATGTTGGCTGGGGGATGGAAATTTCCCCCCAAAAGTTTGGACACTCAGACCTTTTCCCCCCAAACATTTCAAAATCCCCCCAAATTTTTTATATATTGGCTGGGCGATCGAAATTTCCTCTCCCCAAAAAAAAAGTGTGGAGACTCAGACCTTGTCCCCGAAACATTTCAAAATCCCCCCAATGTCAAAGTGGCTAGAATAAACACTGCCGTTGAATTACTCCCATGGAAGACTCCTGCTTGCATGCCACCCGAACTGTGCCCACCTAACTCCTCATCAGATTTGAACCCATTGGAGTAGGCTGTGTTGAGTATATTCTACAGAAAAGGAAGGATCCACCGGTCACGCACTTCAATCCGAAAGAACTGAAGCAGAGACTGGTGACTGGTGAGTGAGTATGTAAAGTTCGTTTGCACCGCCATTGCAGCAACAGTAATATTCCTCAGAGGCGGGCGACATCTGAAATCGTGTGTCAATGTTGACGGCCGACATTCTGAATTGATTTCAGAGGCGTAGCGACGGGGGGGGTATATCGGTATATATACCCCCCAAATCAGTCTACTTTAAAGTTCTTTATGTGATTTACATGTGGTTATATGTGGTTTATATGGTTTATGTGGTTTATAGTTAAGATTTATACCCACCCAAAACATTTATACCCTCCCAAATCAAATTCCTGGCTACGCCTCTGATTGTCTTGTTCATTATAACCTTTTTCAGATAATGTTTGTATCTATATCTGAAACCAATAATTATTCCTGTTTCAAACTGCACATTTTTAAATAGAAATCGGCCAAGTTTTCTTGAAGCTATAGTGTAAATAGAATCGGTCTCCTTTTTATCCGGACACAGAGTAAATGACAACTGAAGAGAAAATATTTAATGACTGCAAGCTTCTATAACATGGATATTTTAACACCCCCGAACCCATCCCCTCAATACCTCCCCCAATCTGAGCCGGGGATGCCCTTTTTTTGCTGGTCAGACTTTTCAGCAGTGACCGATCCCCAAAAAAAAAAATATACCGACACCCCGCAGATTGATACATAATCCTAGAAATAACCATGTTCTATAATCTCTCAGAGAACGTGTTAGTGACCACAGGAGAGCTAGTTGTCAAGATTATTGGAGGAGAAGGAGGAGGAGGAGGAGGAGCAGGAGGAGGAGAGGAGGAGGAGGAGGAGGAGGAGGAAGAAGAAGAGAAGTAGAGAGAGGCGAAGATATCATTTTCTCTGATTGTATCTGTTTTGAAATCGATAAGATGCATCCAGATATAGATCCAAGACCGCGCTTCAAGATTACGGTGAAGTTGAGTGTACAGACATAGGTATAGCTTGCAATTTATCTTTTTACCGCAAAGACATCAAACAGGACAGACACACAGACAAGCGAACGTGGGGAACAGGACAGTCACAGCTCACCCTTGTAAACAGAACACTTGAGGGGACTACTATCTCACTATCTCGAATGCTGCTATCTTACTATTTCGAATCGTTTTTAGCAAATGGTCGGACATACAACAGTTTGAAATCAGACCAAGATTGGTCAATGACCAGTCTCAACTAATTTCTAGTTTCGTAAACACAGTACTTATGTAGTTGCGTCACTGGTCAATTTATTTATAGGTCTAGGAGAGAGACAGAGACAGAGACAGAGACAGAGAGACGGCGACAGTCTGAAAACATAGAAAAAGAGACAGAGAGACAAAGTGAGACAGATAGACTGTTTACTGTTTACTGTTTATTTTTTCCCATCATAAACAGAAACAGAGAGCCAGAGAGATATAAACAAAGAGAGACAGAGAGACGTAGACAGATATATATATATATATATATATATATATATATATATATATATATATATATAGAGAGAGAGAGAGAGAGAGAGAGAGAGAGACAGAGACAGAGAGAGAGACAGACAGAGAGACAGAGACAGAGACAGAGACAGAGAGATAGAGTAAGGCAGAGAAAGAGAGAGAGAGAGAGAGAGAGAGAGAGAGAGAGAGAGAGAGAGAGAGAGAGAGAGCGCAAGAGAATACCATGATAAGCATTAGAAATGTCAATACATTAATAAAACAGCAAATAGAAATATCTTGTTTACAATCACAGATAGGTCTAATCGCGGTGAGAAAGCATTTAGATAACGTAGCATTACGAAGATAAGAATTTGACCAACTCGGTTAAACAGATCCCGATAGCTAACTGGACATTCTCACACCTCCTCCTATAAGCAAGATTCTTATTCTTCTTCTTCTTCTTCTTCTTCTTCTTCTTCTTCTTCTTCTTCTTCTTCTTCTTCTTCTTCTTCTTCTTCTTCTTCTTCTTCTTCTTCTTCTTAAGATTACGCTATCTAAAACTCGGAATTCCTAAATAGATTAATCTGATAATAACAACGCCATTATCAAGATAGGCTAAACCTCAAGCAGGGGTGTTCGGTGTTCCATTCCAGTTAGCTCCCAAAAAATACTTGACTATTTCACCTGACTTGATAGCCTGGAATGTAAGTCAGATCATATATCACCTCATTCGAAGCCATTGATAATGGTAGTCTATGGTTCAGTTACATAATTGCATTACAAGGAAGCAACCACATCTTCGCTCACACGCTTGTAAACATGTATCGTATTACACAGAATACAGCAATATTTACACACTTATACAGTAACGTGTGTACGAACAGACTTTCCATCATTCAGGACGATTTCATTTCGAACGTCACAGGCGCTATACAACTTATAAAAATGGCCATTTTAAGAGTAAGTAAGTAAGTTAAAATCTGCGAATTTATATAGCGCTTTTGTTAGCAGTTAGAGCCAATATGGTGATTGCGTCGTTGCATCAGCGACTATTTACCATCATCGCTTTCCTGTTCGTAGTGTTTGTTGAGTGAACTGTTGTTGCCGGTGCACGACGGCGATCGTAGTCGTCGTCGTTGTCGTTGTTGTTGTTGTTGTTCGTAGTTGGACGGCAGGTGGCGCCTCTGTGGATCGTCCAACTGGTTTAATTCGTCTGTAACGATAAACGACGAGCCTCGATACAAGGATGGCACAGTCCCACCTTCGTCCATCTGCAGTCCTAAGCAGGCGAAGACAAATGGCGCCTTAGAAGGGCATGCGGCAGTCACTATAGATAATGATATTGAAGAAGGAGAAGAAAAAGAAAAGAAGAAAAAGAAGAAAAAGAAGAAAAAGAAGAAAAAGAGGAAGAGTAAGAAGAAGAAAAAGAAAAAGAGGAAGAGGAAGAAAAGAAAAAGAAGAAGAAGAAGAAGAAGAAGAAATATATATATATATAATTATATATATATATATATATATATATATATATATATATATATATATATATATATAGAGAGAGAGAGAGAGAGAGAGAGAGAGAGATTTATAATACTGTAATTTGTTTTAACTGTTCTCGATTATGTCTTGATAATTAATTTTCAGAATGTTGCGTTTTTTGCTTTTATTGTACTTTTGCCATCCTGTTATTACTATTATGATATGTTGATATTTACCTATTTGGGAATAATAGTCCTCAATCAATCAAACAAGCAATCAAGCAATCAAGAAAACGAAGAAGAAGAAGGAGAAGAAGAAGAAGGAGAAGGGGACGAAGGAGAAGAAGGATGAAGATGAAGAGAAGATGATGATAATGATGATTTATGATGATGATGATGATGATTTATGATGCTGATGATGATGATGATGATGACGACGACGACTATTATCAAGATATAATCGTCACCACCACTGTTAGTAAGATCTTCACGCTGGTCATTATTTTAGCAACGTCGTGCATTGTTTAATATTCATTATTATTACTAATCTGCTTTACACTTAAAACGCATTACTAAGATGACTTATGACAAACATAATTATTTCTTACAAGCACATACAGTACAGCTGCTGAAATGCACAACATATGGCGTACAGTGTACTGTACACTAGGGCGTGTTTCACATATGCTATAAATACACCTTCCGACTGCAAATTAGACAAAACAAACTGCTATTGTTTCCGGAGTTGACAATGGTCTTAACAGAACTTTAAGGCATATATATATATATATAGGGATTGCCTGCCCCCCCCTTTCCCAGCGCAGCGGTCAACGCATTTATGTAGCGCCAACTCGTTAGTTGCATCGTCTTTTGTTGGTATGTGGTCGTAACCTTCCGAAATAACCAGCTAATCACGAAACCCGGAAGATTATATATAGGCTATAGGAATACAAGGAATCCGACAATCTGGTTCGTTATTAGATTTTCACACCGACGGCAAGGAGCTAGCTAGCGGCGAGAGGCGCGGGGTGTGGGTGGAGGGTCGCGAGCGAGCGAGGGGGTGGGGTGAGGTGAGGTGGGGTGGGAGCGAGTTGTTACATCCTCTTAATTAGTCCGAAAAATTAATTGCCAGCCGTTATTGCTTCAGCAGCAGCCGCCGCCGCCGCCGACGACGTATAATTATTAATTGAAGTGCAATTTTCGGTCCGGAGTCACGCGACTTTAACGCACGCACACATAATAATATTATATGCTTAAGCTTATACTCGGTCCTGTTTTCAATGTAACCACAGCGGATCTGTCTCTGTCTCGCGTCCAGGAAACTTGCTTCACTCGTGTTCGTGACACCTGAGGTTGAAGGGGACTAATTGGGGGGGGGTGGCTGGGGCAACACTTTAGGGGCCCTGTATAAGGCGCAAATAGACCCCCAAAATAGGTCATTTGACAGGCGCGGAGACCAAAACGGTGACCATAGGCTACATCATAGGCGCAAACTTCTATTAGGCCTCTAGGCTCGAAACCCCCACCCCCACTTTTTGAGAGGCCGACATAGGGAAGGGGGTATAGGGTTGAACCTTCACGTTTTTATCCAAATATACGCCAGTGCTCATGGTTATTAAAGATGATGATGATGATGATGATAATAATAATAATAATAATAATAATAATGATGATGATGATGATGATGATGATGATGATGATGATGATGATGATGATGATGATGATGACGATGATGATGATGACGATGATGATGATGACGATGATGATGATGATGATGACGATGATAATGATGATGATGACGATGATGATGATGATGATGATGATGATGATGGCCCTCCACGCTTCCAGAATTAGAACACCCATTAGCATTACTTAGCACAGTTCTCTAAACCGATAGCCGATAGCATCTATCACGAGAGATAGGCCTACTTACTTACTTACTACTCCATTTCGCCTGTCTATAATAATTCGCTACTCAAAAACACTCAAAACGAAACGTTTACATTGCAGAAATTACATTACAAAATTACATTACAGAAATTACATCACAAAAATTACATTACAGAAATTACATTAGAGAAATCACATTATAGAAACGATTTTGAGGACGTTTTTGTTATCGCGGAACGAGATAGGATAATAATGGTTCAAGTAACAGGAACTAAATAGGTTTCTAACGCTTTTTGGAGACCCGTTAATAAGGTTATCGCCACACGGTTATTATTACTATTATAATTATCTACGCCAGGCGTTGAAAATCTGATGCACCCTGTCGACAATATCGGAGCTTGAGGAGATGATCTGATAGGGTTGAGGAACAGTGCTGCCCCGAGACGTCTGTAGGGCGATGCTGTTCAAAATTAGGCCGCCCACGAACGGTTTCTTATTCAGGGCCAGTAGGGAGGGGAGGGGTCGAGTTGAGGACGCAAAGCGTGCGAAAGAGACGTTCTAGATAATTCTGCTTGTCTCGAATATCTGAAAAGTTAGGCCTACATTCGTATTTATGAAAATGACGACACATTGGGTGGTAGGCAGTCGACCCGGACATAAGACGGTCTGGAAATCTGATTTATCGATTAGGAAATTAGGAAATTTTAAAAACCGTTTTTAAAGCGAGACGAGTTTTTTAAAATAAATTTCATATTCTTTTGGCGATGGAGAGGGCGTGACTCGCCAAAACATTACTTTCATTATAAATTTAAAAAACCAAAACACATAATTCCAAAATCTATTGCTGCTGCTGCTGCTGCTGCGACCACTACTACTAATATCAACATTCAACACTACAACAGCAACAACAACAACAACTACTACTACTACTACTACTACTACTACCAGCACAACCTTCCATCTGTGTTTCAGCAGCTTCTATGCCCGTCTAGGGTCCTCATGAAAACCTCAAACTCAAATTTAACCTTAATAATGAAGACAGCGTCGTATTGTAATGTTGCGCTACATTGCGCAGATCACATGATCCAAGCTCACAAGAAGTCTTTTCAAGCTCCGATAGAAATTACAGTAGGCTAATGTTGTTTTATCGAAACCGGCAAATCAGGTTTCGACCGACTCGCTGTATCTCTTTAATTGCCCGGCTCCGATAGACACAGATAGATAGATAGATAGACAGATAGATGGCCGTATGAAATGCGGCGGGTAATTGTGACCGATATGCAGTAATCTATAGACAGACTTAATTAACGGTCACGTATTCCGAAATATCAAGATGTTTCTGTGTGTTCGCGATGCATGTGGCAATATTTAGTTCTTCTTTGGAAGAGAACGCGGCTTGAGTGCAACCTACTTAACAACAGAACTTACTTATTACTTACTTACTGCCCATGCAGTTGACAGATATGGCACACTATGGCCCAGTATTTGCCTCGTATATAGTGTCGCTGTAAAACCATCCATCGAAAAATTTTGCTGTTATAACTCGAACTGCATAAAGTGCGGCTTCACTCTCACGCCTCTAACCTCCTACTTAATTTCGTGCTACCTAGCGTGTTCATTCATTCATTCATTCATTCACTCACTCACTCACTCACTCACTCACTCACTCACTCACTCACTCACTCACTCACTCACTCACTCACTCACTCACTCACTCACTCACTCACTCACTCACTCACTCACTCACTCACTCATTTACTCATTCAATCATTCAATAATTCGCATCTTCAGTTGTTGGCTCAATTCATTTGATCAAAAAAAATTTGACTTGCTCACTCACTTGCATGTCACTTAAATATATATATATATATATATATACAGATATATACACACGTGTGTGTATAACTGTATATATATATATATATATGTATATTGCATACACACATATGCGCCTATTAGGCTATTTCTTTTAATTAATTAATAATTAGTATTTAATTGACTATTATTGTCTAAGAAATACATGATGTATTGTGTCAAAGTTACTAAAATGTGAGCGGTTGTCTTTGTTGCTGTTGTTGTTGTTGCTGTTGTTGTTGTTGTTACTCACTGGTTTTACAACGAGATTCTCTAGGTCCGTCCACCGTAACTTTAATCGCCCTCTGGTAAATCGCCACTTGAGGCGGATGCGTCTTTACAGTAATCGTAAGCGTAAATCGTTTACCTGCAAACATTACAGCATCACGTTGACATTTATGCAAGAATTACTCGTAATCGATACATCATTACAAAGATGCAGTAACTAAAGGAAATACTAGGATACGTAGCATGTTAGCAACAAAGATAAAAGGGGAAAGATGCAGGAGAGAGGAAATCTCTACAGAAAGCCCGATTTCAGTAATGATTTGCTCATTTTTATAATAAATATAATAAATGCAATGTTTAAACGAAAAAATATTACCGAATGAACATGAAGCCACAATCAACAAATGCCAAACCAAACGTAGAAGTGGGTCGGGCCCACCGATGGGTTGGATTGGGCTAGGTCCGAAATTTCCACGCTTATGGTGGGTTGGGTGAGGTTGGCAGAGATCCTATTCTATTCATTAGTTTTTGCGGTCAACAACTGGCTTCAATAAATTGTTATGTATTACGGTGGGACGGGTTGGGTCAAGTAATCCTGCTGCTTTCGTGTTTTGGTCGTGTTGGGTCTGAATCATGAAGGGTCACGTTGGGTTTTTAAAACCGGACCCATGACCATATCTGCGCTAAATGCACTGATACAAAGGCGCTAAAAAAGTTTTACGACTGAATGATTGACCGATCGATAAATCGATTGATTGCTTGATTGATTGATCTATCGATCGATCGATCGATCGATTGATTGATTGATTGATTGATTGATTGATTGAACTAGTCTTACCTCTACCACTTCTTCCGACGAACCGGAAGTCGTTGAAATATGCGACATTGTCCTTCATGTAAGCGACGGCATTCCTCAGATCGGCCGTCACGTTTTCCTCGTTGCCGGCCGACAGTGTTACCATGGTACCGTCGCTGACCTCTCCAAGGGCGACGACCTTGAAGGTGACCGGAAGCGTCTTGTTCGAGCGCCAGTGGTTGGGCAGGGCGGTACAGACGAAGTTCGGGCACCCCGTGCGAACCAGTTCGCAGGGATGGTCCCTGAGGAACGCCGACAAGGTTCGCTCGCCCGTAAGGATGTCAGACATCGTCGCTCTGGCGTAAGAAATTGGAATTAACACGATCCAGAAACGAAATCAATCAGACAATCAATCAATTAATCGAATCAATCAAAATATCAATTGGGAGATACAAAAAGCATTTATAATGCAAGAGCAGTAGACTGAATGAGTTGGATGAGAAAAAAGAAAATAGTGTAATGGTTACCAGAGTAAATAATTTGAAAATAAACACATGTTCTGTACTATGAGATACAAGACTGGATGGTCGAAACGCAGTGGTTCTCACACAGGGCAAAATCAATAAATCAGTCAGTCAGTCAGTCAGTCAGTCAGTCAGTCAGTCAGTCAGTCAGTCAGTCAGTCAGTCAATGAATGAATGACTGATTTATTATTGATTATCTGATACTGGCAATTAATTGAATTCTGGTGTGAATTAGTGGGTTAAGTTGACAGAAACCCGACATAATTATGAACAATGAAAACTAAATTAGATATTAATCGATTTCAACAGAAAAATTAGCGCAATTTACTCGCGTTCGAAGAAGGGGATTGTACTGTCACCGTGGCGCCAAAATATGGATGAGGGCAAAAAATGGTTGATACTGTACAGTATACATACGTTCGCAAAAAGAATATATTTTAATGCTTTTTCGCGTATTTATGATGAATCTACCATTATCTACGCTTTTCCTAGATGAAGGAGTTTGCAAAGTGTCTTTTCAGAGAAACTAAAGGCCTACATAATGAATATAAATGAATTTCTTATGGAATCGGGGAGGGGGGCAGAATTTCTGTTTCATATCCCATTCTGCCTTACCCCTTCCTCCGTATGGATTGACGCATGTTGTATTTCACCATGATGACAATTATTAAGAAGCAAAATTTTTGCGGTGTGGGGTTGTTGGGGCACGAGCCCCCTCACGTGACCCCCCCGACTCCCACCACCTTAGATCCACCTATTATCATGACGCCGATACACTGGGTTCAGCATTCACTTCCGTATCCGCATATTTTAATTACTATTAATAGCCACCAAACAGAAATGTAAGAGACAACAATAGTCATTCTCATTGGCGCTAATAGCTCGGCTGCACATTCTCATCCTGTTATCGAAGTCATCGTCAAATGTTCTAAAGCTGTATCTTCCTTGTCGTCGTCGTCGTCGTCATCATCACCACCATCATCATCATAGTCATCGCCATTGTCGTCGCTGTCATCATCATTATCATCATCATCATCATCATCATCATCATCATCATCATCATCATCATCATCAGTGGCGGTTTCAGGTTTTATTGGTGGGGGGGATTAAATGAATTCATAGGAAGTTGGTGGTGGGGGAGGTGAAAAGAGAAGGGGAAACATCAATAAACTCTGCCGAAAAAGGCCGAGAAAGGGGAATTTTCCCCCTAATTTTACAACACTTTTACTATAAAATAGGCTTCACAAGCAAAAAACTCCGGCGGGGGATGTATCCCCAATCATCCCCACGTGGAACCGCCACTCATCATCATCATCATCATCATCATCATCATCATCATCATCATCATCATCATCATCATCATCATCATCATCATGAGTCAGCCAGGGATAGCAGAATGGAGACCTGTCTCCTTTTAAATTTAAAGTATGGCCCTGATGCGTGGAAGGCTCGTCGCCCAAATATTTCGTGTACGATTTAGAGAATAGCCTACTACTGCACGACAATGTTGACTTTATTTTCCCTGCTACCAAAAAATCGTCGACCAGAGTTACCCGGGGCGGGAGGAGGAGGAGGAGGGGGGGGGAAGAAACCTGCCTAAAACAAGAAGTTTACAATCGATATTATTGATTATATTGATCACGTCCTTGTGTTAATAATTATCCGTTAACACAGTTCAATAATAATAATAATATAATAGGTCATAGTACTCACATGATGTTAAACGTTGCAAATTTCACGCAAAACAGTCCATCTCTTCGCCAGTAAGAAAAAATCACATTTTCCAGCAGTTCTCACACAAACGGCACAAACTTGAAAGGTGCGCCATCATAGACAACGACATTGTCTATAGTCCTGTCCTTCCAGCCACACACACACACACACACACACACTACTATGTGTCTACTTTCCTTTTACGGTCTAGAAAAAGCCAAAACTCACGTGCATTAGTCAACAATAGAACTACACTACGTACGGTTCATGCCAGTGAGATGCGTAATGGCGAACCCGCCCCGCGCACGGGCCAGCCGGCCGTTAGCGGCGGCGGCGGCGCGGCGGTAGATGCTCGCTTCCCTGCCGGCAAGAATGCCCGCCCGCCCGCCCGCCCGCCCAGCCCCTGTCGGGGGCTGCGGTCGGATATCTTGAGCGCTGGCCTTTTTTTCTCTCTCTCTCTCTCAACGCTAGAACAACGTTCTCAGAGTTGTTTTCTTGTGACGCAACTTTTTGTTGATCGAAGCCAGGAGCGCCTATTGTTGGACAGACGATAGCGATAAGAACGCGATCTGTGGTCTAGTTTACAATCGATATTATTGATTATATTGATCGCGTCCTTGAACCACAAAACGAGACTTCAAATCGAATGGCATTCAATTTAATAATACAGTAATAATAATAATAATAATAATAATAATAATAATAATAATAATAATAATAATAATATCCGTGACACTCCAATTTCACAATCCACGGAACTTTCATTAATAATAATAATAATAATAATAATAATAATAATAATAATAATAATAATAATAATAATAATAATAATAATAATAATAATAATAAATAAGAATAGGTTAATAATAATAGGCTAATATTAATAATTAATAATAGGTTAATAATAGGTTAATAATAGGTTAATAATAGGTTAATAATAGGTTAATAATAGGTTAATAATAGGTTAATAATAGGTTAATAATAGGTTAATAATAGGTTAATAATAGATTAATAATAGGTTAATAATAGGTTAATAATAATAATAATAATAATAATAATATAATAATGTTTAGAATGGTTCAGTAGGATCTGCTCTGGGTGAGAACCACTGTTTCACCCATGCATTCATTCACATTATGGTCTTGCTGTGTAATCTCATTCTCTGACCTCTTATCCTCTAGTAAGCCATTTCCTGTATTCTTCTTTGTCTTCTTCTTCTTCTTCTTCTTCTTCTTCTTCTTCTTCTTCTTCTTCTTCTTCTTCTTCTTCTTCTTCTTCTTCTTCTTCTTCTTCTTCTTCTTCTTCTTCTTCTTCTTCTTCTTCTTCTTCTTCTTCTTCTTCTTCTTCTTCTTCTTCTTCTTCTTTCTTCTTCTTCTTCTTCTTCTTCTTCTTCTTCTTCTTCTTCTTCTTCTTCTTCTTCTTCTTCTTCTTCTTCTTCTTCTTCTTCTTCTTCTTCTTCTTCTTCTTCTTCTTCTTCTTCTTCTTATATCTGCATCTACAAATAGCATAGCTTTGCGGTATACAATGTCATAAATACCTCATTCGGTTACTGTATAACTGCCAAAATGCTTTATCTACAGTCTAATAGCTACGCAAAGCCAATCAACTTTCGATACCAGTCTCCGTTAACATTTAGAACAAGGAATCAGAATCAAGAACAAATAATTACAAGAGACACTAGACTGTTGAAGAGGTCGTTTCGAAGCAGTGCCGATTTTTTCAGACCTAAATTCTAACCGCTAGCCGCAAAGAATACTGACTTTTGGAATTTGGAATTAGAAGGAAACAGAAAAACTAGAAATTTCCGACAATAAAATATCTCTGGAGCTCCCATTGATATGTTATGGAACCAGAGGCGTCATTTGGGGGCTGAAAAAGGAAATGAAAATATTAATTTACAATGTAGTAATGTACAACAAAAAACAAAAACAGGGACGTCATTTGCGTTTGGGGGGCAAAAAGGTCAGACGTGGAGTAACCTGAAGAGTCGTCAAATTGTAAAAAAAGGGCTGACAAGAAAAAAAGGTCGTCAAATTTTTTGGAAATTGTCAAGTCGAAAAATTGAAAATTGAAAAATATTCTAAAATTTAAAAAAACTGAAAAGAAAAATTTAAAAAATTTCTCCCCAAACAAAAGTGTGAAATGACGCCACTGTATGGAACACGACATTGCATTTTATAGATAATTGTCAATGTGTTCAAGCGCATAGGCCTAATAGTAAGCAGCTACTGGGGGTACCACCGTCGTAAGTGCTACATATATAGGCCTATTTACGAGATCTGCGCACTTACTTATTTGTTTGATATTTAAGTGAGTCAGTCGGTTGACGCGAATGTGTTATATTATGTTTGACTGTCACAGCAAAATAGATTTCTTTTAAAATGTTAACACTTTATTCCTTTGGGCGCTCAAGAGATATTGCGTTGTCAGAAATTTCTAGTTCTTGTGTTAGTAATCAGCTGTTTTCGAGTCAAATGATGTATGTAATAGGGAGAAAGAGAGAGAGAGAGAGAGAGAGAGAGAGAGAGAGAGAGAGAGAGAGAGAGAGAGAGAGAGAGCTGTAGACAGACAGCCAGAGACAGACAAGGACAGAGACAGTCAGAGGCGGAGGAGATGGGGAGAGGATAAGAGATTTTCGATGGAGACTGAAGAGGAGGATGACTAGTAGGCGAACAAACTGGAGGAGGAGTAAGAGGAGTAATAGTGGGTGGGGAATCAAAGATTTAGATGGAAGAAGGGGGAACAAAAAGAACGTTGGGTGCTTTTGTCATACAAAAAAGGACAATCCATTTTGAGGCCCGTTAACGATAGTCTTTATAAAAAGAAAAACTAATTGCTGCAGATTAATGAATTATTACTCTCAATACTCCAACAATTAGACTAATTTAGCCTATCATATCATTTAGCCTATTATTTGGAATAGACGCATCAGAAACAGCACCTTAATGCTGCGTTGTGAAGTTTAAATCTCGATATAATTATTATTATAAATAAGGTTTAGAGTGGTTCAGTAGGATCTGCCCTGTGTGAGAACCAGTATGTTCCACCCATCCATTCAGTCACATTATGTGGTCATGCTGTGTAATCTCATTCTCTGACCTCTTGTCCTCTGGTAGTAGGTTTATTCCTGTACTCTCTCTCTCTCTCTTCTTTGTCTTCTTGTTGTCTTCTTTGTCTCTTTATCCGCAGAATAATTCGAATAATATTGTGATAGATATGATTTTCATGGCACTAATTTGCCTGCGGATCTATATCAACTTCACTCAGTTTGCTGTTGCATCGCATGACGACGACGACCACGATTCTAAATTTAGGCATGACGTAATTAGGGTCAATCTGTCAACAAATGCGGCGTGGGGTCTCGGATTATACCGCAACCAAAATATATTTCGACCTTCGGGTTTAAGAGTAGGACGCCAAAAAACCAGATGTCCCCAACGCCTGCGAAACACTGCAATTAATTACCTGAACTGAATGATCCACGCTTTCAGTGGCGTAGCCAGGATTCTGAAATGTGTGTATGGGGGGGGGAGGGGTTGGGGTTCGACATTTTCGGTTGACAAATTCTTTGCGAACAAAAAGGTCGTTGTCTCATCAAAAACTGTGCTTTCATGTGTTCTTCGCGATCTCATACTACCATTACCCCACCCCCGCCCACTATTCACCGGTTCTGTGCGAATCTCACGACCGGTTACGGTCCGAATTGAGGGGGACTGGCCCTGTGCCCCCCCTCCGTGGCTACGCCAATGCATGAATGCATGGCTATAAATTCTGACGTTCGAATGAATCAGCTTGTCGCATCTTTTCAAAAGAGCCATATTGCCCGAAAATTTGCAGATAGAAACAAGGGGGCTAGGCCCCAAGCTAGACCCTCCAAATCTCAATCCTAGTTGGATGCACCGCGCAGGGGCGTAGATAACAAGGGGAATTGCGGGGGAGGTCCCACCCAGTAATTTGTGAGTGGTATAATATAGTATCATTTATCTCCCCCCCAATGTTTCGTACTTCTTTGCGTCCTTGACGTTCTAAAAAGGGTGACAAGTAAAAAAGGACATCACTACAGTTCAAACACATGTGTGGGTGGGTATACTTTTTATAAACACTTTTCTATCCCCCCAATGCCTTTTGCCGAAATACGACGTCTACCCCGCGCTAAATAGATCTGCCCTCGCGATGAATGGGTTCCCTTCCCACTCCTCTAAGTCTGACCCGACGAAAAAAAGTTCACACAAAGACGTCGACGACAGTCCTGGGTTTTTTCATTCACCGTCGACTGAAATCGAATAACGTTAAAAATATATTTACGCTGTTCTCACATGCGCCCGTGTTTGCGCGCGCGTGTGTGTGTGTGTGTGTGTGTGTGTGTACTATGCGTGGGTGTATGTGGCTGGGTGTGTGGGCGGTGGATTGGCGGGTGTTGATAATAGCATGAGTAATTTATTCGGTTCGAGGTTGTCTTTGGCAATGCGTTGCGTTCATTATTATATACGAAACCTTCTTTCTCGTTTGCTTTCAATTCACACCACACGACAGGGATCGGTTCCTATACGATAAGCGCAGATTTGAGGCCTCCTTCAACAAGCTGCAATTTTATCGCACGAAATGTTTCCCTCTTGAACAGAAGAACGACAACCAGAGGCTTGGCATATTGAAAGAGTCCAAGAATAAGCAGCTACTGCGGTACTACTTTTTTGAAAGCGCTATATAAATCCATGAGCTATTACTTACTTACTTAGAACCTCAAAGAGCACGCAAGTACGCAAGTTCGAGTATTTCACACAATGACATCGTAAGATTCGACAATCTCCTTTGAAATATATTTTCCTTCATCGTCGAAATTTTGCTATATAGGTAACAAAGTTCAGTAGGGCAAATGCGATGCTGCTGGTTTTGTCTTGTGGAGGGGAAAAGTTCCTGACAATGCGGTCACATACACGAACGGTAAGCACGCAGTCCTCCGCATAACATGCTAAATTTTTCAGTGATGTTGATTCAATAACCCTGTTCAGGACGCATTAGCCTGTGAGAAAATCACTCGAGGGCCTCGAACATGTAATAATCCAGATCTCCTAAAGATAGCTTTTAAATCCGATTTTTGTTTTTTGTTTCAGCTGTTATTGTCTTTTCGTCCAGACCATTCTATTTATGTCCAAAACATTCGCATTAAAAATTCCGAACTTGGTCCCACCCTCTTCTTGAAGAATTTGCATTTGTGGCGGCCTCTTGTGGTGCAAAGTGTACAGTACAATCGACGTACAGAGTACGTATGAAAACAGAGGAAGTACAAACATCGGTGCGTCAGTTTTTCAATGTCCTCTCCACTTCAAATTATGATATCAAGGCGGCCGACATTAATTAAGAACCGTATAAGATAACGTCATGCAATTAGATTAGATTATTAGAGCTGACTTCTTAGCGCATATATGCGTAAACTTCTATTAGGCCTCTAGGCTCGAGACCCCACTTTTTTAGAGGCTGCCATCGGGAAGGGGAAGGCTCCCCACTGGTTGGGTCCCCACAGTAGGTCGGTCGGTCGGTGGGGAGGTGGCCCGCGGGCGCCGACCAGATGGGCAGTGGCGGTTCCAGGATTTCTTGGTAGGGGTGGGGGGTGAAATGAATTC